>CANNZV010001337.1:0-163132 GCA_947561585.1 Caprella mutica
ACTCTTTTCTCTGATAGTACATCATCACAGTGACTCTTTTCTCTGATAGTACATCATCACAGTGACTCTTTTCTCTGATAGTACATCATCACAGTGACTCTTTTCTCTGATAGTACATCATCACAGTGACTCTTTTCTCTGTTAGAACATCATCACAGTGACTCTTTTCTCTGATAGTACATTATCACAGTGACTCTTTTCTCTCATAGTACATCATCACAGTGACTCTTTTATTTGATAGTACATCATCACTGTGACTCTTTTCTCTGTTAGTACATCATCACAGTGAGTACTCTGCGTTGATACCACTGCTTATCTCTCTCAACAACAACAACGGAGGAGGAGGAAAAGAGAGAGATAAGCAGTGGTATCAACGCAGAGTACTCACTGTGATGATGTACTAACAGAGAAAAGAGTCACTGTGATGATGTACTATCAGAGAAAAGAGTCACTGTGATGATGTACTATCAGAGAAAATAGTCACTGTTATGATGTACTATCAGAGAAATTAGTCACAGTGACTCTTTTCCTCTGATAGTACATCATCACAGTGACTTCTTTTCTCTGATAGTACATCATCACAGTGACTCTTTTCTCTGATAGTACATCATCACAGTGACTCTTTTCTCTGATAGTACATCATCACAGTGACTTTTTTCTCTGATAGTACATCATCACAGTGACTCTTTTCTCTGATAGTACATCATCACAGTGACTCTTTTCTCTGATAGTACATCATCACAGCGACTCTTCTTTCTGATAGTACATCATCACAGCGACTCTTCTTTCTGATAGTACATCATCACAGCGACTCTTCTTTCTGATAGTACATCATCACAGTGACTCTTTTCAATGTACCTGTTTGGCAAATATTGGTTGCGATATATAGGTACCATAAAATAATTATAGGCATTGTTCTTCAATTGGTCAATATAGTTCATGTACATGACCGTAATTCAGAATATATAAAATATCATCTTCATATAAAATTATACAATGTCTTAGTTTCGATTCTACTGTTTGACAAATAGTTTTCTAACATGTTGGACCTCTTCTGGCTCTTCAAACTCGAGGTTTTATAGTTTGACAACACTAAAATCCAACAGTTTTTATCCAGTTTGTACAAACTGGTGCTGTATATACATTTCTAGATAGGAAAAAGATTCAATTTTCAGAGATTATGGAATGAATCTATTAGAATCTCTTGAATACAATTGGCAACATTTAGCAACTGTAGCGACATTGTCGTAAGTTTGACTGCCATTTTATTATAAAAGAGAAAAATGTACTTTACAAGGTACTTTTTACTTGGAAAGTAAACAAGTACTTGTAAAAAGTACTTGTAAGTAATTATTCAAAGTACTTTTTAGAAAGTTCTTCAAGTAGTACTTGAAGTACTTACTTGGTACTTTTACTTGGTACTTGGGAAGTACAATCCCGCCCATCTCTGGCCTTAAGCCCGTATTACACTGTGGCGCTCCCATGGCGGTCGCCACAGTTTTGTTATTTTTCTCTCTAACTCCACCCCTTTTCTCTCTAATAGCTCACTGCGCGATAGAACGAACACCGCCAACCGTTTTAGAGGTGATGAAATTGTTACTGAAGCCTACTAAAGAGAATTGAACTGATGGAAAAAGTAATTTGTTTCATTTTAAAAGTTATTTAAGACTTTGTATGGCTACTGCGTGATACAAAAAAAGAATGAACGCTTCTGTGTAGTGTCCAGTGTTGCCACACAATTAATGGAATTAAACTTTTTAATATATAGGCATGGAATTGCTTCACACAACTATCAAAAAGATAATTAACTGAATATATATTCGTAATGACATCGAATTTTATTTTTACGATTCATTTCATAGTAAATTTTTCAATTTTCCTTAAATTTCAATGCACAATCACCGCCATATCGACTCGTGTAGTGTAATAGCAATTTTGAGAATGGTTAGTGCCATATCTGTAGAGTGAGACAACACCGCCACAGTGTAATACGGGCTTTACCGAAACGCACTGTCACCCGGCATGTTGGAGATGGAGTGGTGGGTTCAGCTATTTCTCCTTCTTCTTTTCAATTTCTTCGTAACCGACTGTCCCACCACCCAGGCAGTGACCCAGCAAACAGGAAAAGTGGCTACACACGTTCATTGCAAACTCGACAAGTTTACTTGTGCAAGTAGTTGCATAAGTATTGGAGTATTTCCCTTTGCCACCACACGATACAATAGTATACTTGTACATTTACAAGCCTCCTGTTGAAATTGTATTTATATGTCGAGTTCAGATGATGATGCGCTTGTTTCGACAGCTTTTTGTACTTTACATAAACGAAAATCTCAAAAGAAGTAACGAAATGAGCGGTGTAAGGAGTGGTTGAAAAAAGGAAAACATGTTCTCATGTTAACACTGATTTTAGTTAAAGGTTTAAATAATGGGAATACATTCAATTTATTTTAAAATTAAGTTTCTACAAATATATGCACCAGTATACATTCTAAATTAAAAACAATTTTACTTTTCTTCTATCACAATTATTTTTTGTCTGTTTCACTACAAAACGATATCAACAATTTGAGAAATCGTCTTCAAATTGATAGAATTCATTAGATGTATATGTAGAAATGAACTCATTTTCTTTTATATTCATCGTAATTGTTCTCAAGTCTTCAATATCCTCGCCCCTCGGTACACACGCTACGTTTCCCTTGCACAAGTCAGACTTGCACAGGTGACAGGATTCAAATTCATTCATGTCTCAAGTCACTCGTGCAAGTCTCGTCCTACAGACCTTCAAGTTTGCTTGCACAAAATACTTGCGCAAGTAGACTTGTCAAGTTTGCATGGACGTGTGTAGCTCCCTTAACATCTAAAGGCCCCCACCAGGCGGCTAACATTTTGTTTAAATGTGTCTGTAGTCCAGTCCACTGCTAATACATGCATATTCACGGATTACGAGTATTTAGAATGTAGTAGTGACAATTGAGACTGTTAGTGTACGTGACGTCATCACAGCAACACTTTCAAATTGAATTTAAGGCATTCGAAGAGTGTTCTATTATTAAAAATGTTTATTTGTTGCCAATATAAGAAAAGAGTAATGGTGTATTCAATTATTCAAACTACTTGACCCTTATTTTCGATAAAGTCTGTTGCCTTAATAACGTCACGATAACAAGTCATTCTGTTGTCACTACTACGTATATAGCAGTGGACCGAAAAACAGACCTAATAATGTAGCTGAGAGACGTTGTTATAGTTCCAGTACTTTAACTTCCTTGGCCCCCACACACTACACGATCCACGAGCCGAGCCGCAGCAAGGCCTCTGGCTCGCGCGAGTCTACTTGGCTCGGCTCGGCTCGGCTCGGCTCGGCTCGGCTCGGCTCGGCTCGGCTCGGCTCGGCTCGGCTCGGCTCGGCTCGGCTCGGCTCGGCTCGGCTCGGCTCGGCTCGGCTCGGCTCGGCTCGGCTCGGCTCGGCTCGGCTCGGCTCGGCTCGGCTCGGCTCGGCTCGGCTCGGCTCGGCTCGGCTCGGCTCGGCTCGGCTCGGCTCGGCTCGGCTCGGCTCGGCTCGGCTCGGCTCGGCTCGGCTCGGCTCGGCTCGGCTCGGCTCGGCTCGGCTCGGCTCGGCTCGGCTCGGCTCGGCTCGGCTCGGCTCGGCTCGGCTCGGCTCGGCTCGGCTCGGCTCGGGCTTTCTGCCTGCCCACACATTACACGAGCCGAGCATTAATTTGAAAGTTTTACCATGGACATATAAATTTATTTACATGGAAATTCAAAAATCTGAGAAATATCTGCCAACATTTTTCCTCAATTTGTCTAGTCTTCCAACATTTTTCCAGTTTCCCCTCCAAAAATTAATGGTAATATAGGAATTAATAGGTAAATATCCTCCAATATTGCAGGAATTTTTTATTAGATAAATTGAATATCTGCCGATATATCATTGGAATTTACCCAGTCTGCAGAAACTGGTAAAGTGTTTGTAGAGATCTCTTATTCTGTTTGTAGCAAAATTAATGTAAATACAGGGATTCATTCAGAAGTGAGAAGTGTTCATAGCTAAATTGATGTAAATATAGGAATTGATTCAAAAATGTTCGGAGAAAATATCCCAAATATCTCCCATATTCTGCAGACTGGGAATTTACCACCAAATACAATTTGTGGACCATATGCACTCAGAATCCATGGTCCTCTGTGTCACCCCAACACCTCTGAAAGCAGTAACGCTTAAGCTGCTTGGCGGAAGTCCCCGAGCCATCAAGAAAATCTTATCCTCCCTGTACAGTGTACTTTACCGACGTGTCTCATAAATTGGTCGACGGAGTCCTTCCTGAAGATTCGTACAGTGAGACCATCGCGTTGGACCACGCGGGGGCCGTCACGAAATGCATAGCCGGGCTGCCACACAACTGTGTGTTGCAAGCACCCATCCCTCTCGTCTGCTCCTTGAAGATGGTTCTTCCCCGCTCCTCCATCAGGTGCGGTGCACAATCTCCCAGTTGAGATCGGGCTATGGTTCCAGACTTGGTGAATACAGCACAGGTTCAGGATCCGCCGCCAGTCTGCAGAATATGGAACATTTTTCCAAGACTCTCTGCGGGAGTTTTTGATTGAATTTTTAGAAATTTGAGATCTCTGCGGGAGATCTTGAATTAATTCCTATGTTACCATTAATTTAGCTGCGGGAGATTTTGAATTAATTCCTATGTTACCATTAATTTAGCTGTGGGAGATTCTGAATCTGCTACTGAGAGTCAGAGAGTAACTGTCTCTCAAATTAAAAATCTCTGCGGGAGAAGAGACACATTCTGCAGACTGGCGCAGTGAGGATCGGTAGGGTGATTTCACCGACCTACCCTGACTGCGACTTAGGAGAGCAAACTGTGCTCCATATCTTCAGCTGCAGAGCAAATACCAATTCTCTCTCTCCGCTGGACATATGGTCGGACCCTGAGCCGGTAGCAGGCCACCTCCTAGTTTCGGACATCTCCCCACTGCCAAGGCTTTGTGACCCCTAAGGGAGTTGTGACCCACCGGTTGGGAACCCCTGATATAGAGGTAGCTACTGTAACTAGGAATTTTGTGGCTTTCATGAACTATCTCAGAACAGAAAATTATTGTAGTTTAAAAGAATAATAGTATTTATTCATAAAAAGAATATGTTCTATTAATTAAAAAATATTTATTTTTCATGAAGAGAATAGTTTTTTCATGTAAGGAATATTCTTTATTTTAAATATGCTCAAGACTATATTTTTATACAAAACCCATATTGTCACAACCCTAGTTATTACAGTAGCAAGGGTCTTCAATTAAGTTAATACAGTGTTCAAATATTATAATTGTCTTGGGACCCAATTGTCGGTCCACGCCCATAGCTGTTCTACTTATTCATCCTAACTGTAGGCTTAGGGTAAGTAATAGGTATGATATTAATGATATGATTTATCGTTTGGTTTCACATCTTCGTTCATAGCTATAATAAGAAATGATACAGATAATAATTATTATTAATTTTTAAATAATAGCTATAATTATTATTTTAAATAATATTTATTGTATCATTTTTTTTATGTGATCAAAAATTTAAATGTGAATCCAACCAATAAATTGTGACTTTCACTACCATATTAGTTGACCGCTTTGCCAGCCTGCAAAGTGTGAGATATTTTTATATTTTCTGTCTAAGCAATGATTTTGGAAAGAAGTTTGATCAGTAGGGAAAGTAGAGAGTTAGCTACATGTGCATGATGCTAATAATAATAATAGCTACTTCATGAATATGTTGAAGTTGGCAGAAAGACCTTGGTTAAATTTCGAAAATAGATTCCACCAAACACAAATCTAGATGACATCCTCCGGAACAAAATGCTTAAGGAGCTTATTGGAGCCGTTGATGAAGAAAAGAATTGCATATGGAGGATATGATAAAAACTTTCAAAAGGTAATCATTATAAATTATAAATCATTATCATTTGACTCTTGTGTCACAAATATAATATTTTGAAATAATCATTTTGGTAGGTAATGCCATAATGATACATTACCCATTTAAAAAAAAGGAAATAGCTATCTCTACTAGCCTGGTTAGTTACTGTTAACATTTTGTAGCTACACAATCAAGGAGTAGTTGCCTTACTTTAATTAACTGTTGTTATAATCATTCTTTTGAGATATTTATCCTTTAAAAATGTGTTTCAGGTGCGTTTAGTCTCTGCCACAGAGGGTGAATGTGAAGCACATCTGGAAGTGTCTCGTGAGCACTGTAATTTCAATGAAGTTATGCATGGTGGAATGGCTGCCAGTTTAGTAGATGTTGTCTCTACTATGGCTCTACTTACGTATGATCAAACAAAACCTGGTGTTTCTATTGATCTCAGTATCTCGTGAGTATAAAATAAGATGCACATTCTTTGCAGAATATATGACAATATTTCATTAAGCTGATAATGTATCTAGTCATTAATTACTGTGTCATGTTACTCAATGAATGATTGACTATAAATTAATATTTAAAATAATTGCCATGCCTATTTTATAAAATAAATAAATATCTGTCTATAGTGAAGATGTAACAAAGAATTTTGGTACAAAATACAATCTTTTATATTTGGCTTCTTGCATCAACTACAATTGTGAAGTGAAGCAGTCTATTTTATAAGGTTACTAAGAACTGAAATCTTATGATCAGGGTTGTGACAATATGCCTTTAGCATTAAAATATAATCTCGGGCATATTTAAAATGAAGCTTCTTTTTATTAAAAACATATTCTTTTTATTAAAAAGTAATAAAACATATTCTTTTTATTAAAAACATATTCTTTTCAACAATTAAAAAAAATCATGAAGCTAATATATTTCTCAGTTCAGAGATATGCCATATAAGCAAAATTTACCTAGATACAACTAACGAATATTTATTTACAAAAAACAATAGAAAGCAAGCAAGTAAGTAGGTAGGTATTTTAGAAGACCGTTGCCCACCAATATTTGCCAAAATTATTGGAACATACAAGCCGAATTAAAGTTAATGCTTGGAAAACTTGTTCAGGCTTCAATATTGAAATTAAACTCTTCTAAGATTTCGATTGCACCGAAACATGAGATTAGCATCCAAATGTGATTTAAGGATATTGCTAATATCTAGGGATGTGACATCGTGCATATATACAGTCCTCTGCAGTCTGCATATATTTCAAGAGCATATAATATGCACGTGTGCATATATGCTAACCGAGAAATATGCACTTCTTGGTCATTTTTTAACATGTAAATGTCTAATCTACTCCGTTTTCTTCTGGACCCCTGCATAGAAAACGATTTTAACTGTGGACCCAAGTAAATTTTATCAAACTAATTATTCAAATTTAAAAAGTTTGTAGGTGGAATATTGAAACTACAAATGTATTAATAAATAATGACACTTTGTATTTAGTAAATACTAGTAGTTATTGATAGATAAATGAATAGGTACAATTATTTTAGAGTTGCACTACTCAGAAAATATCAACTTATAGCACATATATATGCATATAATTTGTTTAAGTAAAAAAACAAGAAACTGTTTAAATTTATCATTTAATAACTTAGTGTCGCTGCTTATAGCTGGGATCCTTTAAGATGGTTTATGATTTTCGAGTCATGACTAAAGTAATGAACGGAATGTGATATATGAATGTTGAATAGTTTAGAACTTTAGAAGACTATATTTGGCTGACGGAAACATTTTCTCCTTTTGTTTCTTGTTATGTAGAATTGGTGTTTTCTCAGTACAAAAATACATTAGCAGATAATAGGAGGAGATTCACTGTTGGAAACCTGAAATACCATTTAACAATAAAGTCCAATTCCACTGTTTGAAATAGAATTTTATATTTGAAATTGACTTACTATTAGAAAAGTCTAAATTTGAAACAGGTTTATTATATTTTGTTTTCTAACGTTAAACATTTCACAGTAAAAATAAAAACTTGAGATTACACCTTCGATTTATTGCAAGTTCCATTCAAACCACCAAAGTACAATTACATTCAAAACATAACTATATACAGATTAACTTTATTTTAAATTCCGTAATTAACTTTAGGCATGTAATATGCACACTATATTGAATAATTTCTATCATATAAAATGCATATTTCCAATATGCATTTTGGTTCAGCATATATGCACATTGACTTTTTGCATATTATGTGCAGAAATAGGCATATAACATGCTGCATATCGCGTCAAAAATTATGCATATTTTATGCTGCATATTGTCACATCCCTACTAATATCCCTTATCAGGTTTATAAAGCTAATTCCAGCACTTTTAATGAATTGAGCATAAAAAGCACATTTCAGAGCATTAAAGATATGTTTAGAGCAGCATATGGAGAATATATTTCTTGAGAATATAAAGCATTTTTCAAAGAGAATATTGTCACAACCCTACTTATGATAGCTAATTACATTTTGCAATACCCTTATTTATAATCATGTAGCTAGCTAATTAATTTATCTTTCCATTATCTCATTGGTAT
The DNA here is from genome assembly GCA_947561585.1 of Caprella mutica. Classification (NCBI taxonomy): domain Eukaryota; kingdom Metazoa; phylum Arthropoda; class Malacostraca; order Amphipoda; family Caprellidae; genus Caprella; species Caprella mutica. The sequence goes on from CANNZV010001337.1 coordinate 8,527, forward strand.
AATTTCTTCCAGATGTTTGACGGCTGCCAAAATAGGATCTGAGCTAACAATAGTTGCTAAAACTAATAAAAGAGGAAAGAATTTAGCTTTTCTTGATGTGATAATAAAAGATAAAATTTCTGATAAATTATTGATGACTGGAAAACATACGAAATTCATCAAATAGCACCATAGTATTTGTTGCTATGTATATATTATGTAAATTTTACTTACAGCTGTAATTTTGTTATAAATTTTAGCTCACTGTTATTGTTTACAAATAAAATTCAATATATGTAGCTAATTATTCTCTGTTCTGATTAATAGTTTCAATTCAACATTATGATGAGAAATTTAATGATTTATTCTTATACCTGAATAACATTATTGGAGTTTCTCTATTGAATAGCTAATCAAAAGTGATTCTTACATTATGCTTAAAATTGAATTTGGGGTCATAATCCCTTTAAGGACAATTTGGGAATTGAATAAATATGAATTTGTTTTCATTCCTAAAATTTTTAAGTCACTGATAGCTACTGATGGAGATTATTAGAATATAGATCAACTCAGAAGTGATCCAAAGAAAAAGTAATCGATTGAATAGTTTCTTTCCAGCTAGATTATGTATTATACCATCCCCTTACAATACAATTCACATAAGAATTATTTTGTTCAACAATATGCATGAAACTTAATTCATGCTTTTTCTTTTCACAAATTTATACAAAGGCTGTGTACCGCCACCCTATCATTCACTTTGATAGCTATTGAAAATTTGGACTGTTAACCAAGTAGCTAGCTATAAAAAAATTATGAGGTGTATTTTAATATAGCTAGTAGGCCCAGGGATGGGAATATGACTGGCTCCTGCTCCAGAGCTGTATAGAATGTAAATGAAGGCACTATTTAAAACTTAAAGCACCGACTCCTGCTCCACAGTTTATCAATTAAATTAAAGTTAATTTTAACATTAAAAAAATTCAATCCAAGATTCATCTAAAAAACGAATAGAATGATTATCTAAAATTTACAAGATTAGTTTAACTAATCAGTAACTCTTCAATTGAAAGAAAATATCAATCAATTTTGTGCATAAGAGTTTTAGTTAAAAGATATTTAAATTGCCGGAGCCTAGAGCTATTTGTAATGTTAGAGCTCCAGCTTCGCTCTGCTGTTTGCACATTCAGCTAAGCTCCGGCTCCAGCTATTGCTCCGGAGTGCCAAAATTGGCAAGCCTACGGTTTACAGCTCCCAAGCCCTGCTAGTAGCTACAGGTTTTACTTTCTGATTTTGAATGAAATGCAATATCAATGACATCAAAAGGAACTTGTAGAAGTTGTCTTAAGAACAAGGGACTTGTAGAAGTGGTCCTCAAGTACAAGGGACTCTTAGAGAGCACCATGCACTCCGTAACTATCCAAAAACTGATTGCACAAACAGGAGAAAGCAAAAGTTCTAACTATAGACACACACTTTGAACTTCACACCATACAAATATCAGACTCAAAGAGTCATTGATTGACCACTCCTGCTCAAACTGATTGACATTCAACAACAGCAACATCTGACGCACAGAGTACAGACCCGAGAACTTAATTCTCAAAACTGTCCTAACTACCGACAAACAACCCTACTCCTACAGACATACCTACACAAAATAGACGAGACAAACAACTCAACTGAATTAGGTCCCTTATTCAATAGTCAACCCCATACACATCTACCTCTTCAACTGCCCCAACAAGGCTGAAAACAATAGACAACGGTTCTACTGACAGAGTGGAAGGATGGGGGAGTGAGTGCCACCAGCCATAGGTCTGACCGGTTGTGGTTGACACAAACAGTCGTGTCTAAAAGAAAACTGAACAAAGTCACCTAGCTAACCCATCAGTGATAATAGCTACTCATGAATGCAGAAAAGCTGACTGCAGTCACTTATCTAAGAATGTTACTAAAAGTGAGACAAGGACCAGTGACTGAGTCTCATGGATCGAAGAGGAAAATGAAGAGGTGATAGTTATTGCAGCCTACCCAAAACAAAATAGTAGTTAGCACCATTGTGTTATCTTCTAAAGCTGCAAGTACCATTATGAAACTATATTCATGGTAAAAATGCAAAAGAAAAATTACATTTCCAAATAAAAATAGTTCTGGGCCCTACAGATTCCACCCCCACCCTCCTCTTCTCTTCACCAAAAACAGCTTCAAAATAAAGCCTCTGGGGGCCATAAAGCTGCAAGGATAAGGATATTTATTGAAAAGAAAAAGATTACATAAAAAAAGAATGGAAATTATTAAATTCTCATTTTCAAGCCCTTCTATAAAGTCTTATCAGATGATAAGACTTTTTCGAGCAGCCTCTAACCTTTCTATAGTTATTAGCTTAATAATTTAGGTGCTTATCATCTGCTTCAGAGCCAAAGTCCAGATCCCTGATGTCAAAAGTAAATTAAATACAAAGGGCTGGATGAAGCAATCAGAAAGGAAAAATGCTCTAGTAATAAAGTCACCTATTACAATTGGTCACTAGCTAAGTGAAAGCTATTTAGTCACTTCAGTAGTAAATGAAGCCTACCTAACAGAAAAATCTAAGACCTCATAGTTTAAGAGTATAACCCCAGTGCTATCCTCTGAAACTGTGAGTAGCGTTGAAAAAATGAAAAAAAGACGATAGCTACTTAAACCAAATGACAACAGTTCGGAGCTCAAGGGATGCCACCCCCTTTTCCTACTTCAGCACAGACAACTTTCGAATAGAGCCCCTGGGTGCCTATAGTTATTGTTATTAGTACTCCCTCGCTTACATTCACATAATTATTGTAGGCTAACAAAATTTAGTAAGGATAATTTAAAAAAAATAATGTAAAACCATACATTTCATCAAAAAATATATCTTAAAACTCATTCAAATTTAACAGAGAATATAAAATGTATAACAAAGTAACTATGTAAAAAAAACAGTTTACAAATTCAGGTATTCACAGTAATCTTGATTCTTATAAATAGCTACCTGAATCTAATGATACACTGGTGGTACTTTATCATGAAATTTAATTTTACGGTCTATAGTATAATTATGTACGTTTAGATCAGTGAAAGACACTTATTAAATGCATCGTAATAAGATATATAAATACAATATTATCACTAGAATGGAATGAAAAAGTCATTTATACATTATTATTAATAGCTACGTTATATAATTAGAAATTCATTCTTTGAAACAAATGGTACACTAAATTCATTTCAAAGTGATACATCAATAGAAAAGAGTAACTTATAATTCATTATTCTAACAAATTTAAAGTTATTCAGCTACAATTGGTCTTATAACATCAAAATTCCAAGTCTAAGAACATATTTCTATTTCTAATAATGCATTATAAAAAAGGCACTCTGTTAAAATATAGTCATATATATTGGCACAAACTTTGAATAACAACTTAAAATTAGACACACCAACAGCCCATAACCATATAAAAAGCAATCCAATATCATTTTTATGTAACAATCCAAATTCATGAAATTATTTTTTGAGCAAAATAATTGATCAATCTTCCAAGAATCTTGATCTATAGGTAGCTAACATTCACTGTTGAAAATATATTTTTTAAATAGAAATATAAAAATATCAAAGAAAATTATGATTTGGCTACCAGAACAATTTTAGGTTTGTTTTAGTCATTGTAAAGGTTCAGCAGGGCATTTTGAGGCCACAGCAGATACTTGAGAGAGAATATACCAAATATCACAGTTTGGAAGAACCAGAGAACAGTAACTCCTTTCCTTAGGTTGAGGCGAAGACACAAGACTATGGCCATGATTCCCTCAAGGATGTGAGCAACATAAGTACAAATGGCACTGAAACAGAACAAAAATTATGTTATCCTAATGCACTTTAAAAATAGCAGATTTTACTTGCTAAGCTATAAAACAAAACTTATTTAAACAGCAATAATTCTCTCCTTTTTATCAGTAAGTGTATATCAACAACAATCTGTAACATAATTATTAAATCTTCTGAGAAACATTCTGTAAAAAAGTTCATATTAATTAGAAGAAAAAATTATATAATTGGCTTATGATTGTTTAAGAGAAATTATATTTTTCCTATTGATTAAATAGTTACAGCTACTCACACAAGCTTCATGTGATGATTATAGTTAGATCCAAGATATGCAACCAAATCAGATATTTGTCCAAATATTTTGGTTGATACTCCAAAAGGTGATATCCACGCCATCTGAAAATGAATATAAAATTATATTGTTCTCTCTAGCCATGGATCACAATGAACTTATTCAATATAGTCAAATATTTTCATAAAAATATGATAGCAACATACGGTAATTAAATAAATAAAAGCAATAACCAATGCCATTGCAACTGGATGGACAGCAATGAAAAATCCTCTTGGGACTTTACGAGGTCTGGGAGTCTGGAAATTCCTGAAATATATGCAAAATATAAAGCAGTCCATCATAATTAATAAAAAATAAAAAGAGCAATGCAAAGAAAAGAGGTACTATATAATCTTATCAACATAGCTATAAGTAATAGCTAGTAGCAAATATCCAAAACAATTATAGCTTTTGATAATTCACTGAATCTCTGAATTTAAAATATCTTCTTAATATTATTGCACAGTTAATGCATTATATTTCTCAGTAGTCTGTTCAGACCAGACTATGTTGTGTAGCCAAAGTGGCAGGAACTGGCAAAATGTTCTCCAATAAATCATCTATATTTGCCATTCTGTTCCTACATCACTACATGTTCAATGGAAACAATGCTGATTTTCCTCTAAAATTGACTGATTTGTTGAACACTAACTACCTTCTTCCTCAGATCCTCTATCTATGGGTGATGGGAATATATACCCCATATTACAGGAACTGGTAAATTTTTAACCAATAAATCCTCTATTTTGGCTTCTGTTTTCAGTAAATTACATGTAAATATAGGAGGAAATTAGGGATTGTTGATTGTTTGCACAGAATATATTAAAATGTCCCATATTTATTGTTTACAGATTGGGCTATACCTAGTCTATCATTCTATGGACAATTATTCTGAATTAATTTCTAATTGAATATTCTGCCATTTTGAGTGAAACTATGAACAAAGTAACACTTTTCCATACTGAACTTTGAAGAAAATGTGCTGTAGAGTATGATGTATGTCAGTTTAAGTCATTAATTGGTTTCTATTTCAAAAGGTCAAAACTCAGATGTCCAAGATTAATTGGTTGAAAAATTGAATTAATTCCTATGTTCCCATGTAAGTTAACATGAGAACCTTGAAAACATGGTATATTGTATAATTATACTCTATTAATTTATTTACCAGTCTGCAGAATATAGATATTTGGGATACCACTCAGGAAAATACCTTAGGCTTAGGCTAACAGATGAATTTTTATAAATTTAGAGGCTAAATGCTGCAGATTATACAGTTCCCAATTAATTCATTACTTGATTGAAAAGATTCAAACTCAACGGGAAATCCATAATACTAGAAGTTATTTAAACTCTGCGTTGAAGGTTTTTTTTCAGATATCAAGCTTTTGAATAGAAAGATTTCTATTCATCATCAGGAGAAGGGTGGAAAAGATCAGGACACACTTAGGATCAACAGGACACACTTAGGATCAACAGGACACACTTAGGATCAACAGGACACACTTAGGATCAACAGGACACACTTAGGATCAACAGGACACACTTAGGATCAACAGGACACACTTAGGATCAACAGGACACACTTAGGATCAACAGGACACACTTAGGATCAACAGGACACACTTAGGATCAACAGGACACACTTAGGATCAACAGGACACACTTAGGATCAACAGGACACACTTAGGATCAACAGGACACACTTAGGATCAACAGGACACACTTAGGATCAACAGGACACACTTAGGATCAACAGGACACACTTAGGATCAACAGGACACACTTAGGATCAACAGGACACACTTAGGATCAACAGGACACACTTAGGATCAACAGGACACACTTAGGATCAACAGGACACACTTAGGATCAACAGGACACACTTAGGATCAATAGGACCCACTAAGGATCAATAGGACCCACTAAGGATCAATAGGACCCACTAAGGATCAATAGGACCCACTAAGGATCAATAGGGCCCACTAAGGATCAATAGGGCCCACTAAGGATCAATAGGACCCACTTAGGATCAATAGGACCCACTTAGGATCAATAGGACCCACTTAGGATCAATAGGACCCACTTAGGATCAATAGGACCCACTTAGGATCAATAGGACCCACTTAGGATCAATAGGACCCACTTAGGATCAATAGGACCCACTTAACATCCATAGGACACACGTATAGCAACAAATAATGTATAGGAATAGAGAAGATAAATATGAATAGAGAACACATAGAAACAAGGAGATAAAACACACTTGATTTTGTAACAGATATATAGAAAGTAAAAATATTCTAGAGAATTAATGTAGTAAGCAATAGCTAAGTTAGTAACAAATTTTCTAATTTTTTGTCTCATATTTCAATACTAAATAGATTGTTAATTAATATTAATAACCTTTAGGATATATAGCTTAAATAGAAAGACAGTATCCAACATACAACCATTGGTCATAAAATTCATTGTCTGGTCCAGGTTTTTCCACCCTTCTCCTGATGATGAATAGAAATCTTTCTATTCGAAAGCTTGATATCTGAAAAAAACCTTCAACGCAGAGTTTAAATTACTTCTAGTATTAATTCATTACTGTATTTTAAGGTTAGCAAAACTCCAACAGAGTGATTAATCCATCAGAAAGACCACTTTTTCCAGAGTGGTTAGGATATTCTCTACAAACCATTTTGAATTAATTCCCATATATACATTAATTTTGCTGCAAACACTTCTAAATTAATCCCTATATTTACATTAATTTTAGTACAAACAGAATAATTGATATCTATGAACACTTTACAATTTTCTGCAGACTGGTTTATTTGTGAAGTGTTATGAAATCACCAGTCTGCAGAATATGGGACATTTTCTGTTAAAACAATCCTTTATTTCCTCCTATATTATAGTACAAGTACCTGAGAGTGTAATCACTGTAATGCCAGTCTGCAGAAAATGGGACATTTTTAACATTTTCTGTGCGAACAATCCTTAATATTCTATATATTTACATGTATTTTACTGAGAACAGAAGCCCAAATAGAAAATTTCTTGGAGAACAGTTTCCTAGTTCCTGCAGTCTGCCATGTTTCAAAGTGTGGCAGAAATGTCGCCAGATTAGCGAGAAAATGGATCTAGGTCGGCGGTCGCCACATTTAAGATACTTAACTTTAATGAAGAAATTTGACTTCCTAAGTTCCTAGTGAAGATTTTACACTTGAAAATATTCTCATGACTCATGCTTCAAAGTTCATGTCTGATGCATGTGCATCTCTTGAGACTATTTCATGAAGGATTTATTAGTTAAATAGTATATACATGTTTTCAACTTATTTCACCCCTCAAAAGTCGCCAATATACTGGAGACTTTGTTCATACTTTGAAACATGGGCAGTCTGGCTGTAATTCAATGTGCATAGTAATAATATAAATTTACTATGACACATTGACTACCAGTACCAGTCAACCAAAACACTTAATAGAGTAAAGCAGGTAAATTGCGGCACACTAACAAGTTAAAAACAGAAACATCATAGCTTCAAAACACACATTAAATACTTGAATCAATAAATTATAGCATGCACTGCGCTCCTTTTGATAGCTATGCCATTTTAATGTAATTTCGGTTCAGAATGTTCTAGAGACTCTCTTGAAAGTGCCACAATTACAAAATTAAAGGGCCACAATTTGCCTGCGTGACCCTATAGTGAGCTATGTTTCAGAGGCTGGAAAATTGTAAGTTAATTTTTCAACAGTAACTAAAAGCTGAGCGGCGCACCACATTACGGCGCACTACAATTCTGTTGAAATTTTAGTTAAATGTATTACACACTCGTTATATATTTAATGTTAACTTCCTGTTAGACTAGCTCAGCTATATTAAATTACCTATTGTTTCAATAACTATGTATTACTTTTAATGAGAAACGGACATAAGGTCTAAAGTCGATCACACTTCCGTCGAGGGTTAAATACCCTGTCTTGTTGGTTCTGAAGCCAGTCTGTCTTGAACATTACTCAGTGAGAGATGGGTTCCACTCATCTCTCCATAGACTTCTAATTGTATAACATATTTACTCTTTAAATAAACTCTATGTCTTAACGTTGTTAACCCACTGATTTAACCTAATTCTAAAAGGTTATGGGCCCAGTGAACGATAAGAGTTTATAAATCAAATTATGTTTAAACAAATTAGAAGTTTATAATAGTAATAAAAACGAAGTGCTGTGAAAAAAGTGTTAACCTATATGAAACATATCACTTAAAACGCTTGCGTAAGCAAATCGTGTTCACGCGCTAATGAGGTCAATTATAATGATTGCTCTAGCGAAAAATGCACTTGTGTTATATTATAATGATTTAGTATTTTTGCGGAAGAGGTGTCAAGAGAGGTCACAAATTACCTTTAAATCTGTGACCTTATCCTTTGGTAAACAGTCTTTCAACAAAAGGTTCTTGCGAACTAAGGCTGTGTTACTGTTCCAATTAAATATTAATAATTATAGTCAGTGAAGTTATTCTTATGAATTAGAATAATTTTAAAACATCAAACTCAGTTAAACAGTAAATCAAGTTAACTGCTTTGGTTGTTTATTTTTTGTTAAAGTATTGAATGATAGTAAATACTTATATCCAGTGCAGTTATTCTTATGAATTAGAATAATGTTAAAACATCAATTCAGTTAAACAGTAAATCAAGTTAACTGCTTTGGTCGTTTATATTTTTGTTAAAGTATTGAATGATAGTAAATACTTATATTCAGTGCAGTTATTCTTATGAATTAGAATAATGTTAAAACATCAATTCAGTTAAACAGTAAATCAAGTTAACTGCTTTGGTCGTTTATGTTTGTTAAAGTATTGAATGATAGTAAATACTTATATTCAGTGCAGTTATTCTTATGAATTAGAATAATGTTAAAACATCAATTCAGTTAAACAGTAAATCAAGTTAACTGCTTTGGTCGTTTATGTTTGTTAAAGTATTGAATGATAGTAAATACTTATATTCAGTGCAGTTATTCTTATGAATTAGAATAATGTTAAAACATCAATTCAGTTAAACAGTAAATCAAGTTAACTGCTTTGGTTGTTTATGTTTGTTAAAGTATTGAATGACAGTAAATACTTTCAACAAAAGGCTCTTGCGAACTAAGACTTCTGTTTTTGTTTCAATTGAATATTAATAATTATATTCAGTTATTCTTATGAATTAGAATAATGTTAAAACATCAATTCAGTTAAACAGTAAACTGCTTTGGTTGTTTATGTTTGTTAAAGTATTGAATGATAGTAAATACTTTCAACAAAAGGTGATTTGTCTTCTGTCATCACTGCCAGGGCCGTTTGAAGTGCTTGTCACTGCACTTGAAGCTCAGACAGACATCCCTAACTGGATTACCGTAGCTGACTCACTCCGGAGAGAAGCTGAAAAGTTGAGTATTCTTCTCAAACTAACAACTACTCATCCCAGAGCTACCCCAATCTGGATACACCCAGCAAGGAGGAGGATACGGCACTTGAAACAGTGGGGGGTACTATGGACAGCAGCAGAATTACTATGCACAGCAGCAACAGACACCGCTAACCCAAATCTCTTACGGCAACTGGGGACAACAGGCACCGGGCGGTTGGAATGCCGCAACCACTGGACAAGCTGCCGGTACTTGGAGTGGCTATGGACAACAAACCGGACAAACGCCCCAGCAAAGCTGGAGCAACTCCACATACTTGTGGTGGCTATGGGAACTACAACTACAAGAAGTAAAATAAGTAAAGACTTGTTTGTTTGTAAATAGCTACACAAGAAAGTGGTAGTGTTAAGTTGCTATAATGACTTAGTTTAACTGACATTTAACTTACGCCATATTGTAGTTCTATTCACAGTAAATAAATAACCTGATGTTAGTCTAGTGGTAGGTTTAGTTAACTTTCGCCTCTACGGTTCTTGCACCGGTGTACAACTTGCTTCAGCATTTGTGAAGTGAATTCTCAAATTAATTGAAATTAGGCTTTTGGATAGTAGTTAGATAGAATTTTTATTGCTTTTTAATGATCAGCAGATTAATCTTTGAATCGTAACAAAAACTACCGACACAGCATTTAATTATTATTTTAATTGATGACTCAGCATGTTTACTTAATAGAAGTACGCGGTCTATTAGGTGAGCATATGAATTGAATACAGATGAATTGATATTCATACTGTGAATATTTGTGAATATTTAGAAGTGAATATTTAGAAATAAATATTTTTTCATTTTGAAATACTAATTAGATTTTGATGATTAGAAAATTTTAAAGTCAAAATAAATTAGGAATTTGCAGGAATGAAATATTTTTAAATTAATATACATAAATGAAATGGTTATATTTATAACTAATTTGCTGTAAAATATTAAACGATCTTTCAATTTTTCTGAAGAAAGAATTTAATAGTAAATTTTATTCAATAAAATAATTAAAAAATAGAAATTCTATTTTTTAACGGAAGGATGTTAATTTTAATTGCATGATTATTAAGCAATGTTAATTTTTACAAATTAAATTGAAATAAAATAAGCAAGAATGTCACAATATGTTAAGTTCAGTTTTGATGTGTATTCATACTATTTTTTATGTTATATGTAAGTTTGAAATATTTTATATACATAGTATATTTTCTTTTTGGATTTCTGAAGACTCTAATTTATATCGACATTCAGAAATAAAAAGAGGGGAAGAAAGGAATTATTTGAAATAGAATTAAACCATTAATAAATGTTTAAAATTCTTGCAGTTATAGGTTTGATTTTTATGTTACATGTAAGTTTGAAATATTTTATATACATAGTATATTTTTTTTTGGATTTCTGAAGACTCTATTTTATATCGACATTCAGAAATAAAAAGAGGGGAAGAAAGGAATTATTTGAAATAGAATTAAACCATTAATAAATGTTTAAAATTCTTGCAGTTATGATTGTTCAATTTGAATTTCAGAATTTTTCAATTTGAGTTTTAATGTTTTGAATTTTAGGATTGATTAAAATGAGATTTATGTCTTTAAATTTAGAATAATTCATTTCCTATGTAAATTGTTGTTCATTGTTTTTTTTTAATGGATCGTCTGACATATTCTCTAAATCGTTGCCTATTGATAGATTTACCAAATTTGTTAAATTAATAGGTATGAAAAATATAAAATGTCGTGTGAGGAGGAGTGTTGAAATTTTAGTTAAATGTATTACACACTCGTTATATATTTAATGTTAACTTCCTGTTAGACTAGCTCAGCTATATTAAATTACCTATTGTTTCAATAACTATGTATTACTTTTAATGAGAAACGGACATAAGGTCTAAAGTCGATCACACTTCCGTCGAGGGTTAAATACCCTGTCTTGTTGGTTCTGAAGCCAGTCTGTCTTGAACATTACTCAGTGAGAGATGGGTTCCACTCATCTCTCCATAGACTTCTAATTGTATAACATATTTACTCTTTAAATAAACTCTATGTCTTAACGTTGTTAACCCACTGATTTAACCTAATTCTAACAAATTCGGCGCACCACTGTACTTTCTATTGATGACCTCAAAGTGAAAAACTGTTATGTAGTTTGTTGTATCCGCTAGTTTGTTGTTCTGCACACTTCATGATTGTTTAATGACTTGGCAGGGGGGTTCGGGGGGCGGCACGCCCCCCTATACATCTACCTAACGGCTAACGCCTAACTGATAAGTTTTTATTTACACCTCAGACTGAAAGTTTACAATAGTTACCCCATAAAATTACAATTACAGTTTTCTATGATGAATTTTATTTTCTATTCCAAACTAAACATCTCAATCAAATAATTAAACTGTGTAGTATAAACATTGGATTCAGGTACCGTCATGCGTCAGACATAAATTTGATACAACAGTTATCAATCAAATTCACTACATTTATGATTTATCATTAATCTGTATTCAAATTACCAATCTAATAGAATGTACAGTGGTGCGCCGTACTGGTGTGCGCCGCTCAGCTTTTAGATACATATCCAATTTTTGAGCCAAAATTTCACAAAAAATCTGAGGCTCTGAGCCAAGCCAATTTGGCTTATTTTTTGAAGATTTCAAGCAAAAATTAACATGGAAACATGGGAATTAATTCAAAATTTAAAGCCAATTAGACATATCTGAGATTTGACAATTTCAAATCTAAGCCAATTAGTTGGCTTCAACTGACATTATGACATACTCTTATACATGGGTAAATATTTAAATATAGTTAGAAACTTAAAGAGGAAATTAGGGATTGTTCACACAGAAAATGTCCCATATTCTGCAGGCTGGATGTGTTTGGTTTCATTTCAACAAAAAGTATAGATAATTCTACTCACGTCATTTTGAAGGCTTAGAAGATGATATCAGGAGAGAGAGTGAGTCAAAAGACACAGGTGTGCCACATAGCAGTGTGAATCTTCCGAATTGTTTACATAGTTGCAGGCTACAGCTGTTATGATAAAATCTGGATTGCGGTCATGTCAAAGTGTGTAAACTTTCTAGATTACCTGCACAGTTCATGGAATGATTTTATTTATATGTGCTTGTTTTATGAAGTTTAATTTTCTAGCACCAATTTTTAACTATTTCCATTCTATATAAATCTATATCACTATAACTGTAATAATTATTATGAAACATTAAAAGTATATTTTCCTACTATCGTACGTAATAGACCTAGTGTCCTAATATACTGTAACTATGTGCTAATAGGCAGTGGCAAACGTTTCCCTCTATCTTATAATTTAAACTTCATGTTTCAATAGATATCATAGTATGTAAAAAAATAATAACACATTATTTCTTTTACCAGACCTAGCTTCATACACTCAATTATCAATATATTCCCCTCTCATTTGAATGTCATACACTTGAAGGTCCCCTCCAAGCAAATATTTTTATTACCTTATTCAACGAGGCTAATTTTTCATATCATTTTGCTGCAAACTGCATCGAATTTGGTAGCATATTTTTAATTTTATATGCTTTTAAAGATTTTTATAATCAAAACACTACAAAACCTATTTTACTTCCGACTTACTAATTTAAGAAATTTTCAGCCTGAAGAAAAAGAATGTACACCATTTGTTTTGATTGCCAACTAGGTATTAGGTTTAATAAATCCATTTAATATTCGTGCAAAGGTATAAAATTGAATGAACTTATAATAGAAACGTTCATATACTTTAGTAAACAATTAATATCTAAAATAATGGCCGAAAACGCATGGTTTGTTTATAAAATTCAAATTTGTAATCAAAACAAAGAGTGCACAATCTTCTTTCTCAGCGTCAGATTAGAGATTCGCTCAATTGTTGCTCACAGAGTACTAAAATACTTTAAAAACAAATTATAAAATATATACTGAACCGAATTGTATGCGGTTTGCAAAATAAATTTTTTCCCCGGAGCCTGGAGAGGACCTTTAATCTTCTCCTTTTTCATCTCATATTCATATTTTCCTTTGCCCTAAAACATCATTATTTAATTTTTATTGCAATTGGTATCCATGATGCCAATAAGAATAGAAGTTAAATATTCATTATAATATTTTTTTTCTGACGTGTCCGAAATTGTAGAACCAACCAATAACTTGGAACCAAAAATATTTCATAGAGCATAAAATTGCTGTTGGTTAAATGTAGCACAATAATTATAGAAGTCTAAGTATCTATTAATTACTCACCTATACTGAGTGAGAGTTAAGCTACGGATGGATTTTAAAACATTTAATAAATGCACGACTTTAAAAATTTTCATCACTGTCTCAATCAATGAAAGACTATATTATTAATAATATGCTTATATCGCTTGTTTGCGACAACACCGTCTTAACTCCAAAAAGCTATTTTTCATGAGAGGCATTTTAGTAGGTACATTTAATGGTATATCGATAGGACATTTAGCCTCTCTAGCGGTACATTTTCGAGCTGTAATTATGAAACTTTTACCAAACTAATTAGTATTTATGATTTATACGTATATATGGATAACTTGAAAATACATGTTTTTGTGTTTATGACGTTATTCCTGCAAACAAGCGATATATGTAGTACTCAGTACTCTAATAACTCTTAAACAAATTTTCTTTCTATAACTCATAGAAAATGATATATATTATCAAGGAGTGACAATTATAAATTTCTTGTTACTTTTATTCGCTTTAGTTACTGCTTGGTAACTAAACTGAGTCGTGATTTGGTAACTAAAGTGGGGGATGCCTGTATGTACCAATAAATTCGCCATGTAGTTACCACACCCCACAATAGAGTGTCACAACTCACAAGCATTACATTTACCTCCATTTTCTTTATTTTTGTATACCTATGTTTGATTGATGAACAGGACAAAATCCCCCTCCAGACAAATACCCCCTCGGGACAAATGGTGCTAGGAAAATGGCCACTGGGAAGATTGCCCACGGGAAAATTGCCACTTTGGGAAAATTGCACCTGGGAAAATTGCCACTGTAGAAGATTGCCACCCGGAAAAGTGTCACTGAGGATAATAAAAATTATCTGAAATAATAAATAAATAATAAAAATAACACTGAATTAAATATTTATCATATTTTAATATATAAGAATCATTTACAATAGGTACATTTCATTTTGACAAGTTATACGATCTAAGTGGATTCTTTCGTCGGTGGGTGGGAGTGTGCTGACCTACGCAATTAATCTTAGTTTTATATTTTCGACTGTTCCTGACAATATTCCCAGTGGCAATTTTCCCAGTGGCAATAATTCCACAGTGGCAATCTTCCCAGTGGCAATTTTCCTAGCACCGAAAGGGTGCTAGAAAGATTGCCACTGATAAGATTGTAACGTTTCGTTACCGGACGTTTCGTTAACAGACGTTTCGTTACTAGGACGTTTCGTTACCAGATTTTTCGTTCCAAATCACTACTAACGATTTTTTTAATTCGAAATGAGTTATTGACTAAAAAATATATATACCAATCCCATAAATTATAAATATGTATTGAATATTTTTCCCTATGTGAACCAATTACTGGAAGTTTTCGAACAAAATAGAAAATAGTATATAAGAATAGAGAGTTGAAATGTTAAATTATATAGTCTTTTCTTATATGATCGAAAATAATTATTACTTTCGCAAAATTACGGAAGGTTATGTTTCTTTTCATTAAGTTATTTTTATTCGGTAACTTGTAACATCTGGTAATTGGAATTTATTTTACCCTAACGTTGAAACATTTTCCAAAATATGAAAAAACAAAAGATTTTCCCAATGTAGGTAAGCTCCGAGTTCTCAAATTGAAGCACATTTTCGATCATATGAGGACAAAATAATAGGAGTATTGTTATTTAACTTCTATATCGATTGATATACATGATATTTTCACATCCAGCTTTTCTAATCAAAGAAATTAAGTAATTATTATTTATTTTAATACATCTGATTAAAATCAATGTATAACCAAATGAATAAAAAATATGCTTAAAAAGTAGACATTATTTTTAAAGTAGTATAAAGTTATAATGCATGGGATTGATATAAAATTGTAGTCTGCAACCCATTTCTAATAAAAAATCGTTTCCATTTCATACAATAAAATAAGCTGGTAACAATCCTCCTGGTAACGCGTCGTCCTGGTAAAGAAACGTCCTGGTAACGAAACGTCCTAGTAACGAAACGTCCGGTAACGAAACGTCCAGTAACGAAACGTCCGGTCACCGTAAACTATTACCCGCTAACTCAAAATTATTCACATTGGCTACATGGAATGTACGCACGATGCTACCTGATATAAAACATAGCGGCAGCCAAATACGTAATACAAAGCTCATTGATCAAGAGCGGTCTAGGTTGAAAGTATATATAGCTGCTCTGCAGGAATCTAGGCTGTCCGGTGATGGATCTTTGAGGGAAGCCAACTACACTTCCTTTTCCCCAGGATATGCCCCGACATCACGGTGTAGGATTTGCTGTGCACAACGGCTTATTAAATGCAACTTCGACACCCGTGGGTGTGTCAGAACGACTGATGACCATCCGGGTAAATTTTCCTGGCGGATATATGTGGCTTGTTTCGGCATATGCGCCAACCCTTCAAGCTACGTCTGAGATAAAGGATGTTTTCTATGAAAGCCTTAAAGAAAAAATAAGTGCTATACCATGTGGCGAGCAGGTCTACCTACTCGGAGACTTTAATGCAAGAGTAAGAAAAAACAACCATGCTTGGCCAAATGCTTTAAGGCATTTTGGTATCGGTAACATTAATGAAAACGGTGAGAGACTATTGGAGTTCTGTGCAACTCATAACCTGGCTATTACGAAGACCTTTTTCAATGTTAGATTGAAGAAACGTGTGTCATGGCGGCACCCAAGATCTGGTCATTGGAATCAGATTGACTTTGTTCTTGCACGGAAAAAAATTCTCAACTCTAGCAAGTTGACTCGATCATTTCACTGAGGTGATTGGTAAAGATAAAGTTGCATGTAAGGCGACCACCCAGATCTTCCACCCGTTCTCAGAAAAGAATCAAAACTCGGGAGACGCAAGACCCTGCAGCAGCAGCAAATTTCAACGAGTCCTTTATTCAAAAAACTACATCAATTCTAGATGATAACTCTTCTATTGATGAGCACTGGCAAAAACTATCTGAGACTGTTTATGGATGCGCGGCAGATGATTATGGAACGTCAAAGTTTTCTTGCAAAGATTTGGTCGAAGCAAATGTAGATGTTCTTATGCCGCTTATTGAAAAGAAAAGAGCAGCAATGGTGCCTGATAAAGGAGCAACTACTGATGCAACACTTGGAGCACTAAGGAGAGCCTGAAATGAAGTGCTGAGAGTATCGAGACTGTGTGCTAATGCATACTGGGCAAATCTATGTGAAGCAATGCAGGTGGCAAGTGACCAGGGAAACCTGAAGGAGTACTATAGCCTACTGAAAGTGGCGCTCACGAAGGCATCTGCGCTGAAAAGCAAAGAGGGTCATCCTACAATAGATCGGTCTCTTCAGATGGAGCGCTGGGTAGAACATTACTCAGAGTTATACTCAAGGGAGGACCTTGAAAGGCCAAAGGATGAACTTGATCATTTTTTACCATCACTTCCTGAGATGAATGAACTCAATGCACCGCCGACACGAGAGGAGGTCACACATGCCATATCACATCTGTCATATGGGAAATCTTCAGGATTGGACATGGTACTTCGTAGTATTTTATGCCCCCCCCCCCCCTATGTTACTGAAACTCGTTTCTTCGTTCCACGAAGGCATTTGCTTCTCAATCCAGTACGAAGAATCAAGATCGAGGGAGTTTTTAGTCAAGAATGGGGTAAAGCAGGGCTGCGTGTTGGTGGCAATTTTTTTTCGATTTTGTTGGGGGTGGCTTTTGGAGAAGATTATAACGACGGAATTTTCATAAGAACAAGAATTGATGGGTCACTGTTCAACCTTGCAAGATTTCGTTCCAGACGAAGAACAACAGAGGTGGTCTGCCGTTACCTTCTGTTTGCAGAAGATGCAGCACTTGTAGCTCATGCTGAGCAGTCACTACAGGCGATGCTGGACTGATTCAACTGGGCATGTAAAGTTTTCTCCCTCAACATAAGTGTGACAGAAACACAAATCCTCCCACAGGGAGTACAGACTGCTCCGATCATTGACTTGGACGATGTAAGCTTAGCTGCTGTGAACAGGTTTACATATTTGGAATCTGTTGTAACTCACAATTTGTCCCTGGGTGAGGAGATCTCAGTTCGTTTTGGAAAGGCTGCCACTCTATGGGAGCGAAATGTAGACTTTGTATTCCAAGCAAGAAAGAAGGCTCAACACGTTCCACATGAGAAGTCTGAGAAAAATACTCAACATAAAATGGCATGACAAGGTAACAAACATGGAGGTTTTACGGAGATCGGGTGTTCTCTCTATTTTTGAGCTACTCCGTCGAAATAGACTTCGGTGGTTGGGTCATGTAAAACGAATGGAAGGGGAAAGACTCCCAAAGCAAGTCTTGTATGGCAAACTTTCTGAGGGCACTAGGGCTGTTGGAAGACCAAAGCTTCGTAAAGCCCCGTCCACACGGTCAGTTTTTTTTAGAGAAGTGACAAACTTAATGACAAACTAAATGACAAACTTATCGTCAGTTTTCAAGAAGTGTCTACACGGTCAATTTTTCTCGCCAAAAGTTTGAGGTTCACTGGCGTCAGTTTCGTCAAAATTAATGTTATATATCGTGATAATAAAAATAATTTGTATAACTTGGTGTGCATATTTTTAAATTTAGAACAGTAAGAAACCAGAGAAAATAATTTGTTTTTAATGACAAAATATAGTCTTGAAAAGGATAGTCAAAAATAGATCATAGAAAACAATTCACAACGTAGCCTACCTATAACTTAGATCTAGGTAATGCATTCTAATATAACCAAATATTCAAGAGTCTGTCGTCAGTCATTGTAACTAGATAGATACTAAGTTTGAAAAAATGGAGGTTTTTGTAGGTGTACCTAGCTGTAATAAACTAAAATGACGTGCAAATAAAAAATTATAATTACCGGAAAGTCAGTGTGTACTTCAAACTTTATCGTCAGCAAATTGTTTGACAAACTTTTTGATGACGATATCCAACATGTTGGAATCACAAAACTGATGAAAAGTTTGACGGTTTACTGACGCTAGGAAATTATCGTCATTTACATATAGTTTGTCATTAAGTTTGTCACTTCTCTGAAAAAACTGACCGTGTGGACGGGGCTTTACAAAGATATGTGTAAGACTACACTGAAAGAGTTCCACATTGACATAAATAATTGGCAGGATATTGCTGAGGACAGTGGAGACATACTATCCATGATGGACTGATTAAATATGGAAATGATATGGAACGACTTGAGCATTTAAGGAGAGAACGCAGGCACTATGCAAGAGCTCGTGGTCGAGTAGCAGATATTGAAATTGGTTCTATATGTGCTGGCTGCCAGAGGATTTGCGGATCTCGAATTAGTCTGTTCAGCTATGAAAGGTCCTGCAGATGAAATGCTCAATATAGGCCTTGAACACTCTTAATAACAACCATTATATTTTTATCTGGAAATGTTTGTTACAGAGAGTATTTTGTATTCTGTATTTCTCTAGAGCTTCTATTGTATTTTTTCTGTATTTATTTTTCTGTACATTCAAGATCTTATTTGCATCAATCACTGTTACGTTTTAACTGTATAGAGTTTAATTGGAGTCAAATTTAGTCATTTTTTATTTATATAGTGTTTATTTTTAATAGATTTACAATATATATTTTTTGTGCACGAGTTCTTACTTGCACACTGTTAAGTCTTATAACTGATATGTAATCGATAAGTTTTAACTGTTATAGAATTTATGTACTGTAATCGCGAGTTCTTGCTCTGCTCCTAGCTGTTAGAACGTCTGTAAAAACGAAGAGGGCTATAGAAACCAACCCTGGCCCCTACATGTGTCCCTCTTGTGGCCGACCATGGACCCGTCGTACTGGAGGGGTCCATTGTGTCGGCTGCAATAGCTGGACACATTACAATATACGCTGCTCTGGTGTCCGCCAACATAGAAATATCCCACAGGGATGGCAGTGTAAAAACTGTCACCCTACACACAACATGACTCAACCCCACACACCCACTCCTACTCCTTCCTCTCCTCATCCTACCCTTCACCCTACTCCCCGGACATCACCATCCTCCCCTCCCTTCCTCTCAGGGAAGGGCTGCAGGAGGTGGTGCTGCTCGTCTCCCAGTTCCACTTCACCCCCCACGCGGGGGTGATGGAGGAGCGCCTATCCTTCCTCCTCATCATCCTATAATTGGACAGCAATCGCATGTCCGCCCTCACCCTCGGGGGAGTGCTGGGATAGGCACTGTCGTCCGACCCCCAGTTCCACTTCACCCCCCTCGTGGGGGTGGTGGAGGAACGCCTCCTATTCCTAACCCCCCTAGAGCTCCTAACATACACACACGCCACAACAAACTCAACATACTACAACATAACATAAACGGTATATACAACAAGCACATGGAACTTAAATCACTCCTACACAAACACCATATCCACATCGCCACAATCCAGGAAACAAAACTAACACCTGCCAGATTAACACCAAAGTTTCCTGGATATACAACACTTAGACTCGATCGGCCCACACGAGGCGGCGGGGGCGTCATTACACTGATACATAAATCCATCCCGTTCACAAACACCACTGCCGAAACACACGCACGGATGCCACACGACCCTACACTTGAAATACAATCTACACGCATCCAAATTCACAAACATTCCTACAACATTTTCAACATATACATTCCCCCCACAGACTCATCACCCCCAGGATACCAACCCAATCTAAATTACATCAACACCATTAATAATTCATTCGTCCTGGGGGATTTTAACGCACATGACACTACTTGGCTCGCCACACAACATACTGACACAAGAGCTGACACCATAACAACACAACTAGACAACTACATAATCATGAACGACCCCCACACTCCCACACGCAAACCTTTTAACATCAACACACGACCCACATCACCTGACATAACCTTCCTCACCCCTGACATAGCCCTCCAGAGTTCATGGACCGCACTCCATGAACTCAGTTCAGACCACCTTCCACTCTTCACCACACACACATTAAGTACACCACTTGCCGCACAAAAACACAGACACACATTCACAAACTACAATAGAGCCAACTGGACAGACTTTTCAGTATCTGTGGATAATAACTTACATAACTTTGATATAAACACCTTCTCATCCATAGATGCTGCCACAAAACATCTCACTGACTTCATCATTAACGCAGACAAACACTACATCCCTACAGGCAACATTAGACACTACAACCCCACATTCACACCACACATCAAACACCTGATACAAACACGCAAACACCTACGCTCACTCCCACCCACACAAGACACGATCACACGCATACAACACCTTAACACTGACATAAGTGCGGAGATTACTGCCCAACAAAAACACAAGTGGCAAAACACATTAGACACCATTAATTTCCGCACTGACGCAAACAAACTCTGGAAACTTGTCAAGGGACTCAACAACAAATACATGGACCAACCAAAAACACATGAGTCCCTCACACAAAATAACACTATACTCACTTACACACAACAGGCGAACGCTCTCAATAAGCACTATGCTTCCACAAGTAGGTTACTCACTCGCCCAGTAGATAGGATTATACTGCGTCGCCTGCACAAAACATGCACTCAAAAGCTCCTCACACCCCCCTTCACCCCGGCAATGGTTACCGAGGCCATCCGGGTTTCCAAGAACACTTCCTCCACAGGTCCTGATGGCATATCAAACAAACACCTAAAACATCTATGGCCACATTCCATCAGAGCCTTCACAGACATCTTCAATTTCTCACTACAGAACAATAGTATACCCAACACCTGGAAACTTGCCAAAATCATCCCGATCCTGAAGCCCAACAAACCCCCCACAGAACTGGCCTCATACAGACCTATATCACTCCTCTCCACCCCATCCAAAATACTCGAGAGGCTAGTTCTAAACAACATTTCACCACACATCCCACTATCCCCCTCACAACACGGCTTCAGATCCCAACACTCCACATCTACTCTTCTTACCCACCTCTCACAGACAACACTCGAAGGCTTGAACTCCAACAAACCTGCGGATAGGACAATTATAGCTGCCATAGACATTAGTAAAGCCTTCGACACGGTACCCAGACACCTACTAATTATCAAAATACTCAACACACATATCCACGACTCATATAAAAAATGGCTTGCCAATTATCTCTCAGGCCGCTCTGGCAAAACACTTTACAACGGCAAGTCCTCCAGAACACTTCACTACACTGACGGGGTACCGCAGGGCTCCGTACTCTCACCTACACTCTTCAACCTATACCTTCACGACCTCCCTACGCCAACACACACCTCGGTTTACACTCTTTCATACGCAGATGATGTCACCATCATCTCACAACATCCCAAACACGAGACCGCCGCCAACAATTTACAAACATACATCCACTCACTAGAAGACTGGCTAGAAACAAACAGATTAAAGGTCTCCGCAAACAAATCTTCTGTCACCTTAGTTACACCCTACACCCTTGAATACAGAACCCATCCAAACATCACACTCAACAACACTCCCCTTCCCATTAACAACACGCCGAAAATCCTTGGAGTTACACTCGATCGCGGCTGGACGTTCAAACACCACATAACCGACATTAACAACAGAGCCAAACAAAGACTGAACGTCCTCCGCGCACTCACTCACACAACTTACGGATACTCCAAGGAAGACATAACAACACTCTACAAACAGTTCATCAGACCCATCCTCACCTACTCCCACACAGCCTGGTCACCTGACATATCCAACACCCACCTACAGACACTCCAAAAAACACAAAACACCGCACTCCGCATTGCCACCGGTTGTACACAAACAACACCCACACACCACCTACACACAGAAACACGAGTCCTACCTCTCACCTCACACATGGACATGAGGGGCACACATTTTTACACTTCTACACTAGATCCCTCACATCCCCTACACTACATGCAAACTGAGAGGAGGACACCACGCACACTACACATCACCCCCTCCACACACTACAGACACCTCTACACCACTCTCCCTCCCACACCCGACAACACTTCTCTTCACAAACACATACATACCACTTTCACACAAAGAGCTCTAGCATCGACCCTAGTGAGTCGGCCATGTCTCGTCGTGATAGGGTCACCCTATCACGTCTGAGATGTGGCCACCATCCTTCCCTTCCTTACTACATGCACAGGATTGGGAGATCGGGCTCTGATCGGTGCGACTTCTGCCAAGCCGACCAGGGTACGATCTCTCACATTCTCACACAATGTCCGTCACTACACCAACACAGGACTACACACAACATTCACTCACTGGAGCACCTTTGGACCCATCCTCAGGCAGTTATTAACTTCCTGAGTGATGCGGGTTTCCCTTAGGCCCACACACTCCCACACAGTGCCTCGGGTGGCTGAAACCCGGGGCGCCCCTGGCCGCCCCTCCGTCCCGGCGAGGATGTTGGGGAGGTTAAACAACAACAACAACAACAAGAGGGCTATATAGTGGGAGTAGGACATAATCATATACTGTTCTACCCTCTATTCCGATCATTCTCAGAATCATATTTGCCAAACAGTGTATTTTTACCTATAATAAAATTGATCCGGTCATTACCCGCATTCATTTCCTGTGTAATTGATAGACATTAATTATTGATATAGATAGATCTTAACTAAATTAAGGAAATAAAGAACAATTGGTTCTGATGGGATAAATTCACATATATTCCCATTAAAATTAAAAAGTAAAGTATACCAATATCAATAATTCAGGGTGAAAATATTTTTTAATTAGCTAATTAAAATTTGATTTAGCATAGATCATTTTTATGTCAAAAAAATTGTAATGATAACACTGTTACAAGAATAACCGGGTGTCGGGTGTGGTGACAGGACAATAACCCCCCGTGCAAAAAAAAACCCGCGGTCAAAAACCCCCGTGCAATATACCCCCCGGATAAAAAAAAAAAACCGTACAATAAACCCCCCGGACAAGAACCCCCCAAGCAGAAAAACCCCCGGTCGATATAAATTGCATAATTAATTTTCATTAATTTTTATTAATAAAATTACTATATGCTATAAATATAAAGAGATATAGTGCACCTAAGGTTAGGTTAGCGGTCCGATTGGGGGGGGGGGGGGGGGGTTTGGGGTGTGTACTGTACTTATTTTTACTATAAAATAGGTAATTGGGTATACCTTATTTTGCAAAAAAATTGTCATATTTTCAAAGAAAATGTAATAATTATTGGTTTGCATTGAATAATGTTTAATATACTAATAAAAATGAATTAAGCTATTTATACAGACCGGGGGTTTTATGCACCGGGGTTTTTTTGCTTGGGGGGTTTTTGTCCGGGGGGTTTATTGCACGGGGGGTGTTTGCACGGGGGGTTTTTGACCGCGGGTTTTTTTTTTTGCACGGGGGGTTATTGTCCTGGAATCGGTGTGGTGTATAGTGTATATAGCTACATATACTTATCTTATTTCTTCATATATTATTATAAATGTGGAGGTTAAAGACTTATTCCGTTTACCTGAATCGGTATAAAAAGTAATGTTAACTAACATGATTCCAGTTAGAATCTAACGATATACTTTGTACAGGTACTAGTAGTGGGTACCTGTGACACCCGATTGAGGATGTGACTCATGGATTACCTTTCTCAAACTTTTGCCATAATTTTTAAAAGATTTCAAACTCTGATGGATAATTGTTTCCAAAATGATTATAGGAACAAAATGATTAAGCTCAATCTTTCTGATTATGAACACTTTTTCCTGCCACTCATCATAGAGTTTATCTACCTTTGCTTAACTTAAAAATTATTTTAAAGGAATTTGAATTGAATTTTATCTATTGCTTCAACAAAAATTCCCTGGAAATTTAAACAGAATGTATGTATATGACGAGGATATTGAAAATCACGTAAAACGTACCCTCTTTATTCTCATAACGACGACATAACCTGCGAACAAAATGCAGGGCTAGAAAAATAATAATATATAATGTTACCTACAATGCATACAAATAATGAATAAATAACATTAAGGTAAAATAGTGTGAATTAACTTTAAGGCAGGCTTACGCTGAAACGTAATCAAAAAGTGTGCGTGACGCATATAGGTAGCAACAAAGTGAAAATATATTTACCTATGTATTAAATAACATAATACAATATTCAAAACAAACCCTAACGTTAATATTAATTTCGGATCTTGTAAAGATCATGCACTCCAGTAAAAAGCTTGTAAAGAACATGCACCCCAGTAAAAAGCTTGTTAAGATCATGCACCCCAGTAAAAAGCTTGTAAAGAACATGCACCCCAGTAAAAAGCTTGTTAAGATCATGCACCCCAGTAAAAAGCTTGTTAAGATCGTGCACCCCAGTAAAAAGCTTGTTAAAATCGTGCACCCCAGTAAAAAGCTTGTTAAGATCATGCACCCCAATAAAAAGCTTGTTAAGATCGTGCACCCCAGTAAAAAGCTTGTTAAGATCATGCACCCCAATAAAAAGATTGCACCAAAGAGTAACTCTGTGCCTGTATCTGTGATACAACAATGGGTGCTATATATTGGAGTTAATATTTATACCTTTCAAAATTGGCTCACAAAGTATTTCAAAAAATAGTTCTTCCCCTTGTGAACAGCAATTCAGCTACATTTATAATAAATCATTATTGTTTTCAGTAATTGTTTTATCATTTTTTTTGATAAATTGTAATATTTAAAAAAATGTTGAATTACTCCTACTATTCATTCATTTAATCTTGTAAAGAACTTGCGCCTCAGTAAAAAGCTTGTAAAGAACATGCACCCCAGTGAAAAGCTTGTTAATATCATACGCCCCAGTAAAAAGCTTGTAAAGAACATGCACCCCAGTAAAAAGCTTGTAAAGAACATGCACCCCAGTGAAAAGCTTGTAAAGAACATGCACCCCAGTGAAAAGCTTGTAAAGAACATGCACCCCAGTGAAAAGCTTGTAAAGAACATGCACTCCAGTGAAAAGCTTGTAAAGAACATGCACCCCAGTAAAAAGCTTGTAAAGAACATGCACCCCAGTAAAAAGCTTGTAAAGAACATGCACCCCAGTGAAAAGCTTGTAAAGAACATGCAACCCAGTAAAAAGCTTGTAAAGAACATGCACCCCAGTAAAAAGCTTGTAAAGAACATGCACCCCAGTGAAAAGCTTGTAAATATCATGCACCCCAATAGCATCCGGGGTGCATGATCTTAACATGATCCGTATTTTCTTATAAATATATAGGAGATAATTTAAACTAATCAATACATATAAAATAAAATACAGAGACAAAACGAAATTGTACGCAATGACGCTACAGCTCACGAAATTATTCACTGATATCTATCTGGCATTAAATTGATATTAAAACGAAATGTTATTAATCTAATGGCTATTTGTATATAAACTAACGGGATTAAGGGGTCCTAAATTGCACAGATATTCACAGTATTGCTTGGTTTATTAAGAAAATGAAACTGAATTTCTGAACCACTGGTTATCTTTTTTTAAATTTATCAAAGATTAATATAGAGATAGGAAGACTGAAATGATTGAATTTAAATGGTAAAATATGGTTTTGAGTTAATTCTTAATTACCACAACAGTATAAGTAAGATGTGAGAAATTTCTTCGCCTGAATGATTCAATGATCAATTTTGTGATATATATATATATATATATATATCTGTTATTCTAATCCTTATATCTGTTTTTTTTTTCTCTCTCTCTCTCTACTTTATATATCTCAAATCCTCAATTAATATTTTAAATTTGCATAATTATATATTTACCTCTGGAACAATACCCATTTCATTTTAAAAACATATGTATTAGACAGGATTTTCACCATCAAATCAATTGTTATTTATTTTTAGTTTTACTCCATAAACTCTCTAGGTGACGCATCATACTTAAATAATCTGCCAGCATCCACTAAACCTAGTTATTAATTCTGACCAAAAGATTCACTCAGTCTTACATTACCTCTTTAAATCCTAACTATATTACCTTCACTTCCCGCATTAATGTTTTTATTTTCACTTTTCATTGTCCCATCAAATTTTAATTAGTGACATGCTAGTTTTCACATAGTCATTTTGAAATATCAAACTAACATTATTTTTCCATAAAAATTCCATAATTCGTAACATTACATTCAATTTTTTTAACCAATAATCCTTTCCTTCTCTTGTTAAGTTATACATTTCTTTTTTCCCTTCTGTTTATGTTCATTTAGTCTAACCATCTCTATTACATCAGTCTAAGCATTTATATTTTATTTCTGTTCTTCTTAATTCCAGACTGTCTGTATATATTTTAAATACCTGAAGATGATAAAAGTCATTTATCGAAACGTTGTGAATTTTTTTTTTAATATTGTGTTTTAATCAATAAAAATAGTTTCATTTAATAATAATATGGTAATCAAAAATTTAATTTCCTTCTGGCTGTCAAAATGCATACTGAAAATAATATCTCAAGAAAATTTAGTTATATTCAGAAAACTCGAAAAACAAAGTAAAAAATTATCTAAAGTAAAGGCTCATCTACTCTTCAATGAGACATGCTTAATTAATAATTTGTTGCCAACTTATAATAATATATATATATATATAGCACGCGCATTTGAGTGATCTGACATATCGACCGATTTCGCTATGCAATCTACTGATCAATAGTTTGCGCAGCCATCGATCGATTGTTGCACGTTTGAATGATATGATTTTTTTTAGTTTGTACACCTAATGGGCCCATTTTATCGCAGATATCAATAGATAGCGTAACCATCGATCTTCTGCGCGTTCGAATGATATGGATGTTCTTAGTTTATGCCTTTATTTAATTGTTTTGTTTTTAATGGAAAAATATTGTCTATTTAAAGATTTTTTTTACATTTAATAGAGTTACCATCAATCGATTGTTGCGCGTTTGAATGATATGGATTTTGTAAGTTTATACATCTAATTATTACATTTATTAGGGCAACCATCAATCGATTGTTGCGCGTTTGAATGATATGGATTTTGTTAGTTTGTGCATCTTATTATTACCCAGCAAACATGTCCGAATCAATTCGATATGGGATTGTGTCTAATTCGTTGCACTGGTAGCGAATGCCAGTAATAGATATGAAATAAACTTAAATTGGATATCTAACTGAATATATCTAAATTATTTGACTGATGGTTGCCCTATTAAATGTAATAATTAGACGCCTAAACTTACAAAATCCATATCATTCAAACGCACAACAATCGACTGATGGTTGCCTTATTAAATATAAACATAAATTGTTTGAAAAGACAATATTTTTGAATTAAAAACAAAACAATTAATTAAATGTATAAGCTAAAAAAATCCATATCATTCGAACGAGCAGAAATCGATCGATGGCTGCGCAAACTATTGATCAGTGGATCGCGCAGCGAAATCGGTCGATGTTGCACATAAAAATAGAATGCATTGCAGTGTTTTCTCTCAAACGATGAAAACAGTATTGACACTTATTTTTCATATGAACATTCATAAATTATATGAAACACAATATCATTCGAACTCTTTGGATCCTCTCCACGTGGAAGAATTGTCCCAAAGATTTTATCCGTCCAGTAGCGTTTTTCACTTAGATGAGAAGACTAATGCCGCGGACATCGTAATTAAAATACACACACTATCATAATGCATCTCATATCGACATGTTAAATAGGAATTCAATGTCATGCAGCAATAGAAAAGAAAAGAAGTAATTTGAAATTGGGAAAATAGATCATCTCTCAAAGGAATTTCCATTATTTTTCATATGTGGCTAAACAATTTTTTAAAAGTATCTTCCTATTTAGTTAGAGTCAGCAAGTAACTGATTATTTTACCTTTCAATATCTGAATGAACGAGCTGGGACGAGTTTAACTTCCTTCTTAAATAATCAACCCGAACGACGCAGTAATATTAGGTATGTCATTCTTGATTATCTTACGAATAATTGAATATATAGTAGCTTCCAATCAATTATTCGTTGGTTAACCTTGAGATTGAAATAAAAAATCTTTTAGGTATCATACGTTATATAGACAAATAACTCGACTCTAAATGTTTTATAGAACATTCTACTTATCATTCTCACCTTCTCACCCATTCGCCTGGTAGATAAAATTATCTGTCAGCTGGTGTACTATTTAGAAACATTCTCCACTCCTGTCTGTCATTGTATAGTTGGTCTCTATCTACTTCTTCATGTGGTGTTCCTCTCCTCCCGAGGGCTCTGTCCATACCCTCCATCCACCGCTTTCTAGGTCGTCCAACCAGTCTCCTCCCTGGAGGCCGCCACATCAAATACTTTCTCTGCCTACTCCCCTCCCCCATACGCATCACATGTCCGTACCACCTGAGTTTGGTTCTCTCGATCTCCTCCAGCAATGGTGTGACGTTTAGCAGTTCTCTAATTACAGTATTTCTTGTCTTGTCTTGCCTAGTCACTTCCATGATGAGCTTCAATACCCTCATCTCCGCCTTTTGGAGGTTTGACTCGGATTTCGAAGTCAATGACCACACGTCAGAACCATACAGCAATATAGGCTTAAGAATACTGCTGTAGATGGTCAACTTACACTTCCTTGGGATGTGACGATCTCTGAGCAGTGGGTAAACCATGCCCACATTACTATTGTATTTAGCTATTCTGTTGTTTATCTCTATCTCTTGTAAGTTTGTCTCTCCGACATTTACACCCAAATGTGTATAGTTGTCTGATTGTGAAAGTTTATTTCCTCCCATGTATTTATCGCATGGCACAGAGTGTCTTGAAATCATTACCACCTCTGTCTTTCCTTTCTTTGTGCTTATCTTCATTCCATTCAGCTCCATCCCGCTCCACCACTGCTTGCAACTCCCTGGAGATCTTCCACAGAGTCAGCTAAAACCACCACATCATCTGCATACATCAGGGTTTCCTCTCCGTGGCATCCAATACCCACATCTCTCAAGCATTTGTCCATAAATATAAAGAACAGGAGAGGGGATAATACGTCTCCCTGTTTTAGTGGTCGCTCTCTATTCTCATCTCGAAGGGCGTTCCACAGATTGTTTCTTTCGATTCGATCAAAAGCTTTCTCTAAGTCAATAAAAAGAGCACACTTGTTGATGCTCCATTCACAGCTCTTCTCTAGTATCATCTCCACTATGAATATGGGGTCAAGTGTGCTTTTCCCTGGAATAAAACCGTATTGACAATCACACAGGATATCCGCAACAGAAGCCCTTACTCTATTTTCTAGTATCCTCGTGTATACCTTACCCGTATGGGCTAGCAGCGTTCTACTATCACAGATTATCACATCTCTCTTCTTTTTAATGGGACTTATCAGACCTCTCTGCCAGTCTAAAGGTGCAGCTTCGCTTCTGTAAGCAACATTGAATAATTTAGTCAGATACTCTATCACTCCATCGCCTCCCGCTTTCACAATCTCTACTGGTAGTTCATCTTCCCCAGGCACCTTTCCGTTTTTCATCCTTCGAATAGCATTTCTAACTTCTTCTTCCGTAATTGGACAGTTTTCATCGATTTCATTTTCACCTTCATCATTATTCTCCTCATGAATGTTTTGTTCCTCTTCTCCACCATCCCCCACATTCAGAAGTTCGCTGAAGTACTCCTTCCATCTCTCTGCGATTTCATCCTCTTTTACTAGTAGGTTATTGTTTTATCCTTAATAGAATAAGATCCTTCATTTCTCTTCCCTCTGTATTCCTTAGCCAAGCTGCAGTAATTTCTATGTGCCTTGAAAGTCGGCTTCCAGGTCTTCCCCAATCTCTCCCAGCTGTCCTCCTTTGCTCTCTTCTTCACTCTCTCCGCCTCATTTCTTGCACAATCATAATCACGTCTATCTTCTTGTCTTCGTGTTTTCATCCACTTTCTAAATTTCTTCATCTTGATTTTAACTGCTTCTCGCACTTCGTCACTCCACCACGGTGTCATCTTTTTCTTACCACAATGGGCAACCTTCTCCCCCAGAACCTCATCCGCAGCCCCCAGCAACCCCTCCATAAATTCGATCCACATACATTCCACATCCCCTTCCGCTCTACTTTTCTGCTGCAGTTTTGTGTTTATTACGTTCATCCGTCTCGAGGCAGTTAGCTCACAGTTCAATTTACTGAGTTTGTATTTCTTTGTTGGTTTACCTCTTTTTATCATCGGGTTTTTAAATTTAATTTTGGCTACTACAAGTCTATGGTCAGCGTCAAAAGAAACTGAAGGGATTGCTTTAACGTCGCAAAAGATTGGTTTGTTGTTTGTTAGGAAGAGATCTATCATTGACTTCTGGGTATAAATCTGTTGCTGATGATTGAACCTGTATCATGTCCACTTCTGACACTCTGTGTTGGTAAAAAGTATTCATTATGTGGAGGTTGTTAATTGCGGTGAGGTCCAGTAGTTTCTGCCCTGCCTCATTTCTATTTCCAATACTGTGCAAGCCAAGGTTCAGCTCATAGTTCCTCCTGTCACATCCCACATGACAATTCTAATTTCCGCATAGAACTATATTTTCCTGATATTTAGCCTCTTCCGTAACTTCATGGACTTGTTGCAGGAATTCTTCTCTCTCGGCGGTAGCTCTTCCTTGCTGTGGGGCATATACCTGTATGAGGCTGATAGCTGTCTGCAATTTTACATCAATTCTCAGGATTCTCTCATTTACTTGAATAACCTTTTCTACTAACGTGGCAATATGCGGACCCAGCACAAAAACCATCCCCATGTCTTGCTTCGTTACCTCCACTGTGTATTAGTCTGTAGTTTTCATGTATCTTTCTGTCGCACATCCCTGCATACGAACCTCCGAAACTGCCAAAACCTCCAGCTTCCTCTCCTACTTATCATTACCAAAATATTTAGTTTATTGCAGCTTACGGTGAAAATTTTCTTTGAACCATTTGTATAGAAAATGTTTCATGTAGAACTGTAATATTTAGACATATATATATTTCAATCAAATTTACCCAAATTAATATTGTTCATTCACTATTTTGAAGTTTCAATTAGTCGAACACAAATCCTCGCTGGTTTTGAGTTCCGAACCTCCGAAAAGCGAACTTCGATCTTCAATATTTCGGTGTGAACATTTGTCTGCAAACCTTCGAATCCAATACCTTCAAAACTTTTCTTTACCTAAATTATAATTACTCATTCCAAATCTGTCTACATTTAAAAGTCATCTCAAGGCTCCGGGAATAAAATGAGTTTATTTCATATTAATATAGAACTAAGGTACGTGTAGGATCTGCAATCTGCATAAAATTCGGTTCAGTATAAATATATTTTATTTATACTCTGTGTGCAACAATTGTACGAAACACAAATCTGACGTTGAAAAAAAATATTGTAGGTTGCACTTTTTTCAAATTTGAATTTTATAAACGAACAATGCATTTTCGGCCTTTGCTTATATAAGATTTAAACTATTTCCTGAACTATACAGTGTGTCCCCAAAAAAGCGGAACCTAAATTAAAATTACCGTATCTCAACAACCAGAGAAGGTGCACGTTTCTTTTTAGCGTCATTTTTTTTTTTACCTTTCTCCATCTACAGTTAAATTTTTATAAAGCTGGATTCAATCATATTTGTAGATGTTACTAAGATTATTTGGTTATTTTCATTTATGCAAAGCCATGAAAATGACTTTGCACAAATGGTCAGAAAACTGACCCGAATATGAAATTTATATAGTAGCAATATCTTCATGAAACAATAACTTCATATTAAAACAGATTCATATGTAGGTTATTAAAATTTTTATTTCTATTCCATGAGATCTGCATTGATAAATTATCACTGCGGTTTGGAATGTAGGTAACGGACCTTTAATTTTACGAAAACAATCTAAATGGGCTATTTAAACAATATTTCTAAAATTATTATCCCACATATTCTTCAATTCCACACCCCTTGGTTGTGCATGCCGATTATCTACCAGATTTTTGGTGGATTTAGAATGGTGAACCTGCTAACTGATCAACTTTTGTACGTCCAAAACTGCATTGGTATTCATTAACCGTATCATCGGATAAATCATTGCGTTGAATGGCCTCCAAAATCTCCTGACTTAACACCATCATGTGACTTTTTCTGGTGATGATATTTGAAAAGTAATTTATTTCACTCCACCAGTCGATAAAGAGGAATTAGTGGCCGCATTTATTAAAATAAAATAGATTAAATAAGATCGATGGTTACCTAACCGATCGAGTTATGTCAGCAATAAGAAGAAGCCTTCAAAATGCTTAGATAAAATAAAATAGAGGTGATCGTTATAGAATAAAATTATAAACTTTTTTTTTTATAAAAGAAATAATAAATACATGTTATTAAAAACCTCAAAATAACTAGATTTTAGGTTTTAATAATGAAGTTACTGTTTTATAAAGATATTTTTACTGTTTAAATTTCCCTTTAGTTTCAGTTTTCTGACCATTTGCGCAAAGCCATTTTCACCACCTACCAATAAAGTCGTAATAACAAAAATAAATTCGGCTTTATGAAAATTTAACTGTGGTTGGGGACAAGTTCCACAAACTAAATGATGCTGTGTTCGTGGAGTTTTGATTGTAAAAATGTTAAAAAGCAGTATATGCGGTCGAATTTCACGGGGTTTGGAGATAAATGATAATTGAAATTTACAATACCAGTTAATTTAGTATATTATCTCAATTTACTTACATTTAGTTAATAAGAAGCTAAACATTCTGTGGAAATGTATATATTAAAAGCTATATTGCCAAAAAGAGATAAATTGGCAACCAGGGATAGATCAAAAATTATGACAGTATCAGAAGTGTTGCGTTTAATGTCCATCACCACAATTAGGTTTAGACGTCTTCGTTTCTTTCGATATTTCAAAAAGAAGTTCCGATAAAGGTTCGCGATTATTTGTATGGAACACCCACCTGTGCAAAATCACATGAACATATATGTATTCAAACTAGGATAATTATTAAACTAGAAGAGAAGTATAAAATACAGATTCATTTGGAAATTTACCGTGCATCCGTCTTGATAATCAATTAATTGTGCTTCACATTACATTTTATTTGGTCATCAAATTGATAATTAAATTGATTTTGATCATTATATTAAACGAGTATACATATATTCCGCGCAATTTACCGAATTGCGCAATCACGAGAGAGATTAGATTGTCTAAGAGGCTCGAGCCGGTTTCAAATATTGATTCATAATTTAAAAACAAATTATCTAGAGATGATGAAATTCTGTGACTTTCATTGTCTATGACTTATGTATGTATTGTAAAATATCAGTGAAAATAATGCAACACGTTTTGAAATATTTAGTTTTGTAGTATTTATGATCAGGTGGAACTCTGATGCCCGGGGTACCACATTTTGTGTCACACTAGAAACATCACCTTTAGGAATATCAGGTTATATTTTGGTGTGAATCAATAGAGACGAAACAGCTCATGTATTTCACCAAGCTCTAGATTTCAGTATGGTAATAAATTGTTATAAACCTAAATATAACAGTAACATGTTGCGTTATTTTCATTCATATCACACAAATACATCTCTGACAATTATTTCCCGGATTTCCAGCAACTGAATTCAAGTTATCATAGTATAAATCTATATTTCAACAGGACCAGACCTCTTAGGCACTCTGAGCGTTACATGGTGAAAAACGCGCGGCGCACTCTCGAGATTTCGCATTGGTGCAATTTACCAATTTTATCTAGTTTAATGACATTTTATTATCATTCGGTAATCTGGATTCGGGTGAAATACGTGCTTTAAATTTTGGTGTCACATTTTTTGATTCACATCAAAGATAGTTAAGCTTCGAAAAAGTTAAATTATTTCAATTAGTGATATAATACATATATGATATATTTTTTTTACGATTTATTTCCATCATACACTATTTTTCTATTATACAATTGATCATTTCCTTCATAGATTAAATGTTTCTTCCTTTATCACCACTATCATTATTAAGCAATTATTTATAATTTCACATATGGCAAGTTACAGTATTTGAAATCGGTCGCTCAAATTATGTACATATTTAAAAAAATTAAACTCTTTTCACAGTTTCACAGGAAAATATTCAAGTGATGAATCCTGAAAATAATAATTAGGGTTGTAACAATATGCTTTCATAATCATAGATCCTAAAAATATTATAAACGGAGAGGATTAAACACTATCGAAACGTTTCAAACCACCTTATATAGAAATGAATACAATTCAATTTTTCTCGTCTATGATATTCTTAATATCTATGACTTAAAGCATATTATCACAACTCTAATAATAATATCATTAGCGTGGCAATTGTCCGGGGGTGGCAGTTGTCCGGGCGGCAGTTGTTCTAGCACCGTCTTCACGTTCCAACTTGTTCGCACAGTTCACAGAAATCTATGCTCATTAAAGGTGTGATTCCAATGCGGCGGCTGAAGCGGCTAGAGATGCGCGGCTCTATTCACTCGTCTCTCCTTTTGGACTGCTATCCGATATATTCCATGTACCCCTTTCCAATGAAGCTTCTACAGCTGTACGGCCGAAGCGGCTCTAGGCCAGAGGCTCGATCCGGTACGACTGTACTGCTCTTGAAGTAGTCCAACCGCCACAGCCTTGCGGCTAGTAGTAATTTTTGCAGCTATCTTTTAATATTTTGAAGACAAATGAGTAAAATGTGATAACTGTCAAAGTTGGCTGTTGATTAAATATGAGTAGAATGTCATCCATCAAACTGATATTTGATCAAAATAATGGGTTTTCAATAGTATAATCCGATAGAAGTGTACCTACCTTTCCATTAAAATAAATCATCACCCTATATACTATATATACACAGTGTGTCTTTGTCTGTTGGTTGGTTGCAAGAAAAATGTCACGCTTTAACATTTAATGTATAGAAAATGAATTACATATATGTATGTTTCGAACACAAATATTTTCTGACACAATTTTTCTTGACACAAATTTTCTTGACACAAATTACATACATTTTTATACAGAAATTTTTAGATACAATTTTTAACAAATATTCTTTAACAAAATTAATATTCGTTAACAATTTTTTAAACATATTTTTAAAATTTATTTTTTTATAATTCAAATTTTAAATATATTCTTTAGATATATTTTTATTCATTTTATTTAATATTCTACATACACTTTTTTAACATAATTATTTTACATAATGTTTTTTTACATATATATTGTCCTATGCATAAATTTCTTTACTCACATTTTTTCTAAATAAATATTTTCTTACACATAATTTTTCTACGTACATTTTTTAAAGTATATTTTCTATATATATATATATATTTTTTTTTATTGATAATGTATTAATTTTAATGGGAGTTACACTAGTATCAATATAATCCCGTGTATCAGGTCACATTTTGTATGTTAAAGATGATAATTATCTAATACTAGTGTAATTGCATAAAAATAGTGGGTTATCAATAGTAAAAAATATATAAATAAATTGATAAATGATATATACCTAGAATAATTAGGTTAAAAAGAATGTTTGGTAAAAAAGTGTATGTAGAATATTATATAAAATAAAAATATATATATCTGAAGAATAAATTTAAAAAACTGATTATAAAAAAATATACCTACTTAAAAAATAGGTTAAAAAAATTTGTTAACGAATATTAATTTTGTTAAAGAATATTTGTTAAAATTTGTATCTAAAAATATTTCTGTATAAAATGTATGTAATTTTTGTCAAAAAAATTTATTTCAGAAAATATTTGTGTTCGAAAAATATATGTAATTCATTTTCTATACATTAAATGTTAAAGCGTGACATTTTTCTTGCAACCAACCAACAGACAAAGACACACTGTGTATTAATATATAGGGTGATTTCTTATAGGTATGTGAAACTGTCCGATATTTCGTAACTCACCCTAATCATTTCGCATAATTAATAGATTATTATTCACTTACGTCAAAATATTTGAGTAATTTTTATTTGAAATACAACTTTGAGCTTTCTATAGGCATAAACAATATATAAGTTTCCTATCATTCATCTTTAAATTCCTATAAAATAAATAAATAAATAAATAATCACAAGACGAAAATTATCGAAAATGATAACCAAAGCAGCGTCGCGTTGGTCAGAGTCATGGAAGTGGCCAGAGTCGTACTTCCATGGCCAGAGTGCTAGTCTATTAAATTGAGCCAGACATAGGTGTTACATTCGTTCCACATCTCACCTCAAAAAACAAAAGTCTAGACCTCAACCTTGATGTAAGTTATTTCAGATACCTAATAAATAGTAATAATCAAGATAGATCGAAACTAACCGTATTTTCTTTGTCATTTCCAATTGCTTAATTACTTTATTAATGTATTTCACTTTATACCTAGATAGGTAAATTGTTTTAACACAGTAGATATAGCTTCAAGTAATTTTGATTATAGTTTGTACCATCATTGTTTGTACCTACAATCACATGCATTAAGTTTTATTAATAATATTTCTGTCAGCTCTTTGCATTTATGTCTTCTAAGTTTTCGCTCTCGTAAATGTACATTAGTCTTCCTTTGAAAATATATTTCATAGAAAACGCCTACATATCTCCAAGCTCATAGAAAAATGTACCTATTTGCTGGTAAACTAATGTATTTTTGATGCACTTCAATATTAACTAATCAGCGGTCCTCGATATTGAGTTTTGTTTATTTTAATTGTATTTAGTAATGATTTAAAAAGTAAATATATTAACAAAGCATTAACAAAGAATCTTCTTCATTTTCTTCCTCTATCTATGAGGTATAAGTAAAGGAGGTCCTCACGTGCTTCTGCCATCATATGAACAGTGAAATTGACGCTTGTAGAGCGGCTACAGCAGCCGTAGCATTGGAATTCATATCAGTGGCTAGAGCCACGCGTCTGCAGCCGTTTGGCTCGAGCAGTGTGGCTCTTGCCGCTTCAACCGCCACATTGGAATCCCACCTTTAGACTCAGTTTGAGGCTTTTTCTAGAAAAAATAAAACTTTTTACTTTTTAAAACTTGACTCGAGTTACTGGAATTCCGGGGTTTTTATAGTGTGAAACTAATTTAAGCGGATTGAATTAATATTATGCAACGTATTTGTTTTTTATTTAGTTTTATTATTTGTAGCATTTCATTACCATGTGGAAATCTGGATCTTTGGTGAAATACAGGCGAGGATGCTTCAAATTTTGATTTACAACAAAAAATTGCTAATATTTCTCTAAGTGATGTTTCAAAACAACTTCACAATTATTCATAAAATAATTTCATATTGTTATAATTCATAAAATTATAACGCCCAAGAAGTTTGAAAATGTATTCGATGATTGAAAACTTTCACAGTTGTATTCTCGATCTATATACATATTTTGATCACTCACTCAGTTTTCCATTTTGAAACTTGTTACGACGGAACGCTACTTTTTTATTTTTCATGTTTGTAATGACCATAGTAAACAGAATAGTATAGTACCCCAGTTACATGTATTATTCAAATTTATTCTGGGTAGGCTGTGATGTCATGTATGTAAACAAGAGGTCAGAATTGCTGTGGGTCACGTGGAATAGAGAATTAAGATGGCGGCCAACGCGACCGATCTGACTAATGATATAATTATCTTGAATAAATCGTCTTCTTCAAGACTAAAAATTTGTTACTATTTTGGGTGTAAAAAGACCAGCAGCAATTTCATCAACAGTCATTTTTTAATTTTCGTCCGTATGACTATAAAGATTGGATAATAGCATGCGGTAATTTGGAATTTAAAAAAAATCACCGAAAACGTTATTTAACAAAAGTTGGGTGTGTTGCAGCCATATTTTGTGTTTGTACTGTAGGTACAAACGTACGCACCATTGTTGACATGTGACGTCACAGCCTACCGGGACACGCGTAATATCCCCCCTATAGCTCTGGGATACTATATGTTCTCTGTACTGTGGTAATGACTGTCCAGTTTTTCATTTACTGTTTCGTGATCACAGCCAAATTTATGAAGGCCTGATTATTAGATTATGAGTTTAAAATCATTATTGCCGTTCTCACCCTGATTGTCTTGATGTACGCCTTCTTTTTGTTCTATTGTAATTTTTAGGTTTTTGTTTAGTTGGATGTTCTTTTTCTTCTTCTTCCTTCTGCCTTGCAATATCCATAAGATAGCAGATTGAATGTGTAGGTCTCTTATCCGTGGGTAAGCAGACTGACTGTGTAGGTCCCCTATCCTTAGGAAAGCAGACTGGCTGTTTAGGTTTCTTATTCATGGGAAAGCAGATTTACTGTTTAGGTCTCTTTGTAAGCAAACTGACTGTGTAGCTCTCATATCCATGGATGTTTATTCCAGGTTACCTCTGTAGCTGGGGTTTAGCATAGTAGGAAGTTGATTTTCCGTATATTTCGGTTTTCCGAATTTTCTATTTTTTTCTCTCTTTTCGGATTATTTATAGGATTCTCCAAATTGTTCCGGATTTTCAGTTTTTCGACTTTTTCTTCAGATTTTCGGTTGTCTGGATTGGGGCCACATTAGTCCGTCGCTCCAATAGTACGACAGTTACATCTTTCTGTGTTATTTCTCGTTTTATTTTTTGATTAAAATATAAATATGATTAAATAGTATACTCAATTAATAACTAATCTAGGTAAATAATAATATAATTTTTCATCTCTTTCATTTTTGAAATTTTGAATTCCTCGTTTATTTTACTTTATTTCTAATATTAATTAGTATTATGCAATCCCTTATTTGATTACATAATTCAATGTAGTTTGTTTTATCCGCAAGTTTGTTGTACTGCACACTTCATGATTGCTTAATAACCTGTCAGGGGGGTTCGGGGGAAGCATCCACCCCCCCCCCCAATATACTTATATTCTAAGTTAAATCAGTAATAAACTACAAAAGTGTCGGACTAATGAATGGTAACCGTCTGGATTTTCGGTTTTGCGTATCTTCAGTATTCCGGATTTCTGTTATCTCGATTTTTGTAGTCATAACAATTAGTTTAGTCATAGAAATTTAATTGTTGAAGCGTGACTTACTGTAGTATATAGGGTGTTCACTATTTCATTTTGTATTGCCTAGGTATAGTACACTGCAGGACCTCTAAAATATAATAGCTAGGTACTAGGTAGTTCTCATCTTATTCTTATTTATGCCTCATCCATCCATGATCCTTCATCCTTCTGCCAAACTGGCAAACAGTGCCTATTGAGCAGTGATAGAGTGAGGTTATATATCACAGCTCCCCTTCCATCCTCTAAGATACGTACCGTGCGCCTCTCTGTAAATGTGCATTTTTGATGTCAAATTAATTCAATGCGCTCCTTTTATGGTCACTTTAATTGAATAGGTCTGTTTGGACGTAATTAGCACTTATAGAGCATGATGTAACATTCCTACAAATTCATGACCATAAATGTAAATACGACGAATGTTCAATATTTGTGATTTTTCGAATTGTTGATGCATGCAATGTATCATATCAATTTGTAAAATTAGGTCCTATATATTTTATCACTACATCGTAATGAAATGTTTTTAAGACTCTGTTTCAATTAGGTATTTGCATTAAAAGTCAAAATTATCTGAAATACAGAAGAATAGCTGTATAATAATTTTCTATTCTTATACCTACTTAGCTGTCATAATCTGTGAATTCAAGTATTATTATAGATAGTAGCTATATTAAATATGGTTCATATAATTTTTAATATACCATTTCATTATAGATATCTAGATTCTGTTCCGAAATAAACACTGTGATTGAACGTAGGTACCTGGTTATTTATAACTTCTTTTCGTTTAAAGAATAACTATTTACTACTACCTACTTAAAATTAGCATCAAAATGTAAACACATTTGTCTGTCCTTCCTAAATTTAGTTAGGTTAGCAGTAAACAAAGTATCGTGTTTCCTTATGTACAAAGGTTTCTTTCCACTTGAGGGTTTATTTTGGGAACCCATTGACCGATAGTATAGTAAACACATGACTAACGCACTTCCTTTAGAAAAGTTTGTATGTTCTACCCTGACTAGGTAT
This sequence comes from Caprella mutica, assembly GCA_947561585.1. Taxonomy (NCBI): domain Eukaryota; kingdom Metazoa; phylum Arthropoda; class Malacostraca; order Amphipoda; family Caprellidae; genus Caprella; species Caprella mutica. The sequence goes on from CANNZV010001337.1 coordinate 49,483, forward strand.
TTTGTGTCTCACAAATACCATTTAAGAACACCAACACAAAGGTACAAAAATGAGAACCAATTTGCCATAACTTTGTACAACCGAATTTAGTTTTTAAATAAATGATTTTTACAACGCTGACTCTTCATAATGGTGTCAATATTACAGAACAGCTTTCTAATTTTGATAACTTAATTTTTTTATAATAAAATTAAAAGTCATGAATTCTTCAGTACCTAATGCACAAATAATATTTTTCACTTTATTATGATGAATTATCTACAATATTTCGATATTCATATCACACCCCGCTTGTAGAGATCACTACAAGCGGCGCTTTATTTTTGAGTAGTGGCAGCGCCAATAATTTTTTCAGAAGCGTTAGAGTTTTTGAAGATATTTGAGGAATCTAGATGCATGTCAAAATAAGTGCACTCAGTTATAGCTAAGTAATATTCAGACAAATCCGCGCAGTGCGACCAACTGATTTTCAACTATGATTCACAACACGATCAACTGATGGCCAAACCAATATCAATGATATCAAAATATAAAGCCGCCTAACACGATCAACTTACACAACACAACGTCTTACGCTTTTTTACTTATGTTAATGTTTTTTTTTCTAAATGGTACTATAAATCTAACAGTGAGAAAATAAATATAATATAGATTGAAATACAATTAATTCATTCGATTTATTCTTTTTATTGTTAGAATAATTAATTAAGCTAGTGATTACAAATCACTACAAATACCCCAACTCTTCTAGATTTGAAGATAGGTGGAGGAGTAGGCTATTTGTAGTGATTTGTAATCACTAGCTTAATTAATTAATCTAACAATAAAATAAATTGTGAGATTCAATTAATTACCTCAATTAATTGGTTACAAATAAGTTTTTTAAACTAGTGATTACAACCTTTATTTCTTATGTGTATTCTTTGAAAGAGGCCTGATAACACGTGAAACCTAAGACACGACTAATTTCAGTGTTTCAACACCGACACTCTAAAAACAGCATCACTGTTTTCCAATAGGTTCTCTCTTGATCAAAGAAAAGATATGACTCGTAACTACTTTGTATTGGCTCTTATCATTGTGAGTAATCTTCTTCAGAGGATCAGCAATAAATTTCTTCACTGTACGTGGCCGAAATGTAATGAATTCAATTTTACTCTATGTATAAGGTAATTGTTTGGAAAAGTAACTCTGTAGCACTGCCGCAGCAGTTTGTTTTAGCGGCAGCTCCACTATTTTTGTGAGAATGTAGCGGCAGCGCCACTGTTTTTGTGTGAATGTAGCGGCAGCTCCGCTTCTTCTGAAAGTAGAACTGCCCACATCAGTAGTTACGTAAAAAATGAAAATGGTAATGCAAAGAGACAGCGCCATCCAATGAGGTGTTACTCTCGAAGGAAAAATTAACTCCGTGATCCTATGATTACTTTTATCGAGTGAATCAATATTAGCTATATCATATCTTTATATTCAGTAATAATTCATTGCAATAATCTCTAGGAATACAGGGAAAATAAAAAGTATTGTAAATTATTTATTATTCTAATAGATCTATTTCTATACTGAATGATATCTTGAATTAGTATTTGTATTGAGTAGACTCCATTAATATCTAATCATTACCATTACTTATCATTGATGCTATTAGACTAATTAGAGGAATAAGAAGTATTATAGCTGTATTATCCTATTTTAGTACCTACTTCAATGTCGTGGCATTTTATCATTTTTTTATAAAACAAAATAAAGAAACACATGGCAAAAGGCATTAAACCTAATCAAATTTAGGTGAAATTGTTGCCGAAAAAACGATAGTACTGGATTTAAAAGTATTGGTCACAGTATCATTTTTTACTATACCAACTGATTGGAAAACTTTGAAATCTAACGATGGGAGGTTATTGTATCATCCAATCTGTGTTTTGTGAATTATTGTGGATACATTACGCACCTTTGTTCGATCTGCACTATCGATCGATCGCGCAGTTCGACCAAAAGTGCATGACCTATATATTCTCCAAAGTTTCGTACTCTATAAATGTTAGGACATTGCATTAGTGTGTTTGTGAAATTGTGAGGGAAAGCATTTCAAGACAATGTGGGTGGATGGGTACAAACTTTGGATGCGTTTACAATTTCAATTGACTGAGTTTATCAACATTCATGCAGGTAAAAATATCTTGCTGCCACTCGCCAACTTCAATTCAAACCCTACCAGTATATGTTCACTGTAAAAAATATGCTAAATAAATTCATCTATGGTCTATGCGGTATCTATATGGAACATTTGTCCCCACGTATTTATAATCTGTTACGATCGACGGCATTCAAATCATGCTCCCATATGAAATTCCCATATATTGCAATGTTAAATTGTATCAATACCGTATTATTTTCGTGTGAAGACTAATTATTGTCCAAAACTTCTAAGGAAGCTAATGAATGGAAATGAAATTATTCTAGCCTGTTATCGCCATATTTATTTCTGTTTGAATATGCCAGTGATGTCAGAAAAGCTCCGAATCTACATGCATAATATTTCTTCTCCTTGTCTCAGCGGTGATGATGTCAGAGCTACCCTTAATTGAAAATGATAGCACATGTTTTATTTCTCATTTAATATTTTGTAGGGGAGGGTGGTCATCAATGGGACAAAAAACACAGAAAGATTGATATTTCATTTACTATGGGCATAATATGAAAAATAAAAAATCCATGTGTAATATAGATATTCCTTTATAAAATGAAACTAACTCGAATGCTATCACATATTCTGTTGACTAGAAAAAAATTAAATAAAAAACAAAAAAAATTGTCCCATTGTTTAACAGCGCTGGTGAACAATGGGACATGCCCTGGTGAACGATGGTACAGTTTATCAAACTTGTATATTGTTGAGGTTTTGGTAAAATTTCAAGTTCGAATTATCTCTTTATGTTGTCCCACACTTAGTTAGTTCATATAATATCAGTTTAATGTCCTCTAACTTCACCGAAGCCATGTCAGGAACATTTGGAAAATTAAGCTCATTGCACTTGAATCTTCTCCTAACATCAATATTTCGTATTTATCTTTTTCATGCTTTTGGCCAACAGAATACGTTTTAGAAGTCGCCTCAAATTCTACAAGTGCATAAATCTTCATTTTCAACATTTTCGGTGGAGATTTGAGTTCTTCAGACGAATGGATCAGTTAGATTAAGAGTTCTATACCAGACCAAGAACAATAGTTCACAGGCCATCTACGTCAGATACTTTATGAAGTGATTTCGAAGGCCTTATCCTTAGTGGCACCAGCAAAAAGCTCTTCTTTCTCTGGTGTATCCGTTGCAATCATGCTGCGTCTTTTTCTTTTATTAGTGAAATTTGTTCTCTATGCAGTGCTTTGTGATGACCTCAGATTGCTAAAGCCCTTGAACATGGTCGAAAGTCCCGCTTCAGCTGGAAGCTCTGTTTCTACAAGAAGCCATGAAGCTACAGTTCACGTTATTGTATCAAAAAAATAGATATATTGATTCATATGGAGTAACTAGGCAGTTTGGTTGACAATAAGGCACTGTCCCATTGTTAACCAAATTTTCTGTCCCAATGATCACCATGACGCCATTTTGAAAACATATGGGTATAGCGGCTGAACTACAAAAGTATAAAGGCAATCCTTTCAAATGATCATATTTTACATATTACTTAATATTATGTAAAAATGCCGTAAGCATTATATGTTAAATTTACAGATTTATAACAATTGAAACAAAGTACGAAAAATTTAGTTTCATCACCCCTAAAACACGTTTTCGCTTTTACACAGGGCTGACTGCACCCGAACCGCTGAATGCAATGCGAGTGAATGCACTGAAGTATGCTTAATTTACCACTAAGATTTTGTTAAAAATTACCCTCAAATAAAAAAGTTATTCAGCATGTCCCATTGTTCCCGGTGTCCCATTGATGACCACCCTCCCCTATACATTGATACACTTCCATTTTATTAACGATTTGTAGTTTCAACTAATTTACTTCAGGGATCTATACTTCACTGCGGCCATTTTGTAAGTCAACATTAGTTTATAATAAAAAATGCCCATTTTTTCATCAGAACTGTGTCTATACCAGATGACGAAGAAGAATGGTCAATTTTGAGGAGTGTCCTCACTAGGTGCGCAGCTTAGTTTCTTTGGTGTTTCAATGTCACTGCTAAATACTAATATGCTAGATCATGAAAATTAAATAGGAAAAGTAGCCTAAGAAGTGGAATTATTCCTTTGAATATATTACTTTCCGAAATATATTTTCTGTCAATAATTCTAGCAATAGATGTATGTAGATGTGATATTTGACCTAGGTAATATTTATTAGTTTTTTTTTAGTGCGACGTATCTAGGGTAACTGAGTTTTAGGCTGATCAGTAGGTACTAGGTAGGTACTGAGAAAATAGGTGCAAATGAATATCTAAAGGTCAGATTGGTTCATGAAGTATGATGACTACAACTAAAGTATAATTTATACTATTATAGATTGAACTTATGTTTTATCCGTCAATTATTACAAGCTACATCTTGAGAGTTAATTACATATTTATTATTTTCCATTTGGAACTTTTTTTGCATTTGACTACAGATATTTGTGATAAGAAATTATAACTTTCAAGTGGTCTACGAGTACAGTAATATCTTTTAATTATATTTCATGATACCAGGTGTCTCAAAAAAATGTTATATTCAATTGGCTGCCCCACTAGCCACAATATATATACTTATTACATGAAGCTATGGTGAATATTCGCCACGACCCGTTGAAGTGTATTGACATCGATGGATTGAATTAGGTCGTCAACAGCACATATCAACTAACGAAAACTTGCAGGACGAGAGTTATATACTCTCTTTTCGACGAATCCCCATAAATAAAAACAAAGGGGGACATTGAAACTTTGAGAAGTGGGAAGTTAATTGTCGAGGAAATCATTCGTTAAAACCAAGCCATAACTTCACCGGCAGTATGGGCTGTTGTCCCATCTTGTTGAAACCATTCATGGGCATCATCATGAAAAATGTCTTTCAGCATAACTAAACAAGTGACCATTGTTTTATTTAGATCTTTGAACAAGTATGCGCTATATATCCTATTGCCTGTATAGTCCACACCACACTGTTATTTTGGGTGAGTGAAGAGGTCTTTCTGTGAGCAAGATAGGTTTCCAAATTTGTTGGGAATGTTTCTTACATACCTAAACAAAACCTCAGGGCAGAGTTGTTAAAAAAAACAAAAAATAAAGGTTTTTGAAAAACAAATAAATCATGGTTTATTTGGTTTTCTTACGGAAATATTTAATAAAAGTGCATTTAGATACTGATTAGTTCATAACTGATCACTATACATGGTTAACAATACAAAACATCATTCATATTTTGATAAATTATGTAAAAAATCAATTTATTTGAGATAAATTATGAAAAATTAATTAATGCAGATGCTATGTAACATTTTACATCCAATTCATGAATAGTTCTTAGCTGCTAGTATACTTTAATAAGCTCATAAACATTCAAAACTCAAGTTTTAAATAACACAGGTAGATTGCAATTTATCCTTGAATTCTTATATTTCCATTGAGTTTCATTTAAAATGAAGATGTTTAAACTAAAATATAACATATTAGCTAATGAATATCACAGTGTGACTCATAACTATATTTTGATATTTACTAAATCACTCACTATGTACAATATCTTTATAAAATGATATCGTAATATGGTGAGATGAAAACCCTCTCCATATTTCCATTATCCTTTGGTTTTAATGTCTTCCATGAAAAAATTACACTGCTAAGATTAACTAATTATATTTTTATATAGCTACATATTATATTTATATATTTAAATGATGAATTAAAAATGATTTTAGAACTGCAAAGGATAAAAAAAAATAAACCATGTTTTTTTAAGCTTGGTTTAAACCATGGTTTAACTTTAAACCAATTGGTTTAAACCAAACCACCCTGCTTTAGAGTCTGCTCCTTTGCTTGAGATCCATTTCATACTTCTAACTAAAAAAATATTGAAGCAGCAGCCAATTGAAAATGAAACTTTTTTTGAGACACCTGGTGTAAGAAATTAATTTGAATTTCAGGGATGATCACATTTTAGTCGCTGAATACAGATTGAGGCATTATTTGCGTGTCGTGGTAAAAAATATTGCCAATGAGCTATCGCTTTCTGCATCCAAAATTGAAAAAGGATAAAGTAAGTGAATGACCTAAAACGGAGTGATTTTAACTTCAAAATTCAATTTAGTGACGTCATACATATACATTAACTACTACAATAGTAACAAATAGCTACTATTGAAAACCTATAATTGCAAAAGATTAATACTCTAGTATAATTATAATGAACTAGTTACTACTAAAAAGATCGTGTAAATGAACAAAGTTAAAATAATCCGTTTTTTTTTCTTCTAATTTGACAAATATATCTCTATATATAACTAAAAAAAGTGATCATTTATTAAAACATTAAATTCTGACCTGTGTTCATTCAGTATAAGGCATAAGCTTAACTTGAATGAATTCATTAATTTCCATAATTAGTGAAGATAATCTGAGTATAAATCTGTAAGTTTGGCTATAAAATTCTATTTAATTAGCGTCTCTTGTTCAGTTGTTATGTCCTAACAAAAACAACAGAGAAAGATAGCACCTACCTCTTATGGTGGTAATTTGTATAAACTAATCTTATTCAGTGAGTGTTTATAGATCAGTGATTTTATGTGGCTTACAGTTATAAAAGCAATGTTTTACATTTACTAGGTCATGTTTAGTGTGCATTACACCTGCGATAGGGATGCCTCATGGTATGTAGAAGAGTGATAGATGATATGCTAGATTGATATAGTCGTATTTTTGCACTGGAACTGAGGTATGACGCTATTCGAGTGATAATGTCGTAACATTTAAATTAAATATCGTAATACCGCGTCATAAGCATCGTAATGGAGTAACGCAAATTGACGTCAAGTGCGTTGATATAAAATATCGTAATTTGATCTTGTAACTAAGTGAATTGTCATGACGTCACGAGTATTGACGTGAAATATTGTGCGTGCGATGACTAATAGGTAAAATATTGTGAGTCACTTGCTATAACTTTGAAATGTTTTCTAAAGTGCGATAACTTCTAAAAAGTTTCTAAAATATATGGTGACTTTATTTTAGTTTGGCTATTTTTAATTAATGAACTATTCTACTAATTCATGATTAACTTTGTCTTGACAGATATGTTATATGCTTTTCTTCAAACTTCATTTGAATTTAATTTACTTCTTCAATAAAAAACTTTCAGTCTAATTAGATTATTGGTTGATATTGTGATCAATATATGTGTAGTTAATTCAATATAATAGGAAGTTTATTATTTGTAACTGCAATAATAGATATCGTTTCTCTTCAAAGTTGCACATCATTCGACTGAAGTAACAATGAAATCCCACCAAATAAAACCTTGAAAAGAACTCACCACAAACACTTGATATGTAACTTTGAATGGAAAGTCTTAAGAACAAATGAAGCCCTGAGAAACTTATACAAATACAAACAATTAACTGATACAAAGGGATAAAAATGGAGAGAAGGAGCAGCCTCACGCCGACTGGCATGGTGCTGCTGATGGTGCTGACCCTGGGGACTGTGCACGCAATGGTCAACAGGCTGGGACTCATAGAGACGGTGAGTGAGAATATATGTAGAGGAAATGTGATATTGTTATCTATGGGAAGAATATTTGCAACAAGAGCACAGTTTACTATTGTGCAACCAAATAAAGGATTGTACCAGTTTAATATAAACAGGTACAACTAAGGAAAGGGTTTGATTAAAAGAGAAACAGATGACTTAAACAGGTAAAATAGAATTATAGCTTCTCATGATTGTTTGCAAAATGCTTTGATTTTCCAATCAGTGTATGCATATGACCTTTAAATTATAAACCTATCTATTATCTAAGAGAGTATGGATATATTTCGACTGCACCTCGCGTGAAATTCTCGTCAAGTCTCAGTGCAGTTTTCTCTGCATGTAATAAATATGCGATATAAATCAATAAATCCAAACTATCAGTAAGCCAAACTCAACAGTTGACTTCTCACGAATTAAATAATGTGATAAGCAAAAGAAAGCAACTGTATAACATTCTGATATCTTCAATTTAAGAACTGTGCATGTTGAGTGATAAGTCTTGTTATTGGAAAATAAACATAAAGCAAGATGTAGCTCAATAAGTTATTCATTTTATATCAGTATGAGAGAAAAATATGAACATTATTTTCTGTTAACACATGATATTATAAGTAATATGGAAGTTTTTGTTATAGAAGGACATTGTTTATAATTTAATTATTTAAAAGTCTAAACCGTTATTTCATTGACTTGTATTGAATTAACAAACATATTTGTGGATATATTCTTTTTAAATATATGATTTAGTATTTACACAAAAGGAAATTTAGCAACTGCGACGCTATGGAAATCTTTTATTGAGCAAATACCATTAATTATATGATTACATCAATGTCTTCAAGTCTCCACAAAATACTCCTATACTGTTTAGTGAAGATCCTGTTTAATTTCTATACAGATAATTTAATTTTACTGAGATGTATAGGGACATATCTCAATTGTTCAGTTTCTATAGAGGACAATTAGGAGTGTAAATAGAACAGCTTTAATTTGTTAGTTATTCTCAATACTGAATAGATCCTGTGAATTTTTCTAAACAAGTTTGCAGTCAATTGAAGTTTCAAATTTTTCTATTATATTAAGCTTAAATAATCCTCATACCCCCCACTTTTTATTTTATCCAATTATACCATGTAATCAAAAAAATATTAGATTTAAAAGTTCAATATAGTAATTACAAAGTTACACCAAGTATTATCTATTTTTGGTAGCAATCCACAGGAGTATCTTATGGTTTACCACAGGGATGTATATTAGGTTCCTATCTTTTTCTTCTGTCTATAATTATTTCCTAATTTCCTTATTGTATGTTTATAGTAACTAGATAGAGAAAGCTCTTAGAGGACTGACTTTAAATGTTGTTGACAGATGCATTCAACAAACAAGCACTCGCCTATACTCTTCTCTCAAGAGTATTTTTGGCGCCAAAGGGTCATCATGTCGATCATCATTAGCTTTATCTGTTATTCTTCAAAAAGCTTATGGCAATCTAATGATAACAGCTTGTGAATGACACACATTAAGTATTTAATAGAACACGAGGCAACGAACCACTCACAATCGACACTAAAGGATGCCTAAAATCTAACTTCAATTTTAAGGGGTTCCATAAATCTGAACAACCTTTGACGATTTATCTCCTATATAGAAACGAGTAAAACTTGTTTTCTTTACTATAAAAACAAGTTTAAGCAAAATGTTTTAAATATAATCCGTTAATCAAATTGTATATATCAAGTTAAATTATTTGATCTCTGTCAATTCCTTAAGGAGACTATCACCATAAATATTACAATCAGAACCAAATTGTTTGAAAAAGGCCTAAGATGGAAATAATTCAGGTGGAGCTTCAATCTATAATCTGAATTGGCCAAGTAACATGGAGAATCAATTCTGATTTATACCTACACAATTAGTCTTCGACTCAATAGCATAATCTATATAAATAAACTCATTAGAGGGAGATAGTCATGACGAACAGTGTGGCCATTATTTATTGCCTAGTGTATCTATTTCTCTCGGCACGACTATTGAAGCAGCAATGCACTGCATACATCTCTATGCATTATACATCTCACAGACTAGAGGATAATCTCTACTCATCTAACTCGCCCATTGCATATATATCTCAATATTGTAATCATGAATTTCAATATTTTCTTACTTTACAATTTTCCGTTTCCATTCCATTATTCATTATTTGATCCAATTTTGAAACATTTTTTTAGGTGGTAACATACGACCACATGGATATATCAGGTACTAAAAAATATAAAAATTTGAATCAAACCACAGCATAATAATAACTATATATTATAGTTGATCTAATTATTTGTAATAATTGTTATGAAACTAAAAAAAAATACGCTCTGTGTCTTATAAATAAATACCTTCAAATTCTGACCAAATTAACTACGGTTTATAAAAATTCTTTAAATAAACTTCCCAAGTACAGAATTTCCTGAGGACCATACTTGTTGGTTGTTGCCCCCCGTTATTTTTTTTTTTCCATCATTATGCCCACTCGATGCAATATTTCTTACTATGGCTATCAGTAAATAAGGAAAATACATCTTATTATTCGGTAGTTATAATGAATTGCCTGGACTGCTTATTCCATGCATGTAATACGCATGTTGAATATTATTTTTCAATTACTGGAATAGTAATTGAACTGAAATGAATGATGAAATTAACCATCGTAAATTCGTAATATCAAATTATTTTATCGCATAACATTATGATTACAGTCAAATCCATAACATGATGAAAAGAAAACTTTCACTTGCCTTTTTTGATAACATTTCCTTTATCTTCAATTTATTAAATTACAGAATACATTATTATTTAATTTACTTACTTTCACTCTAGTAATATTGTAAATTGGTAATCATTTAATATGGTATTAAACTTTCAATTTAAAATTACCATTTGTAAGTTATTTTCACTAATACCTACCTAGTAGCTAGTCGTAGTAAGTTAAATATTTTCATAATTTATTCTAATTTGATAATCTATAGAGTTAACATTTTCTACTACATCATAATTTTAATGGTTCCTCACCTCCCACTTCATTTGGTTAAATTCAAAATAGCAATTAGGCTGTTCGTTCCAGAGAAATATAGTCATCCTAACTAGGTAGCCTAAGGCAGTCTGTGTGTGCATGGTGCTCTGGCGCCAACCCTACACTGCTAACACCGCCCACTCTTTCAGTTGCCAGAAGTTGCCGTTAAATGCATTTATCAGCAATCATTGTAATTGACCTGTTGATTATATATTTCTGAATTTAGACTAATGTATGAAAATTATCTTTTCTGACATTTTCGAACTATTATCAACGGTATAATTATTTGATATTCCATAAATTAAAAATATTATATAAATAAAATCATAAGATATGACTGCATATGCCCTTACCCTAGTAAATATTTGCTAATGTATGCACGAGTCTGGGATTATATAGGAAGGCACAGGGATTACCAATGTCTTGAGTGTAGCATCATTACATTTGGAAGCAACTGCTCACGCTTCAAAAGTGAACATGCAACAATAGATTGTTGATTGCTATGCAAGGAATCTTGTTCAATTAACCCAAGTCAGCATTCTCTGCATTCTGCCTACTTACGAAGAACTTTGGAAAAAATAACATTCAACGTTATTGACAAGCTTGATAAAAAATGTTAGTGTCATTTTGTTAATAGAATTTATCTCATGTATTTGCTATAGAGTTGCAAAAGACGTGTAGGATGTAACATTTCGATTAGAATCCCATTAATGAGATATAATAACCAGATATTGGCTGATGGTAAAAACTATCTCAATTAACGGTTAGGTATACATGTAGAATGTTTGGTGAGTTGATAACTCCTTGGATACAGACTCCAGATTCAAATTACTCCCATAAATCTTGGAGTTTAATCATACACAAGATAATTTCTCTATCGCCACTTTTATATGTTCAAGAAAAAAAAAGGTACATTGTTGATGAGGCTTAAATAATAGGGTGATGAGTAGGTATAACTCTCAGTCTCGGTATTCTTTCAGAGCTGCAAAGTGAAAGATCAATCACTTAAATTGGTACAATGTTTTCAAATGGTAGTTATTACATTGACTAAGAGAAAGTTCCTCTAAAATATAATCTGTTGCCTAAATCATATGATTTAAGAATCATTCTTCAATCAACCAACTCTAAAATCCTGAATCAGTTCTGTAGTTTCTTGTAATTGTTTGAGTACAGAGATTTGCTTGTATAGAGGTGTTACTCTTCAGTATCTATGTAAAATATGTGACTAATGGTCTATGTTCTTGAAGCAAGAAGTAATAATTTTAGAGCTTTAGGAGATAGCTTCAATGAGCAGCTATCTGCTGTCATAGCAATGTCATTAAAGTTACAGCATCGCACAGTTACACTATTTTTTTGTCTCAGGCAAGCTTAGTAACAGTCTAAGTACTATGTTCACACAGATGTTTCGTAAGTTTTTTTTGAAGGGAATTATAGGAGTGACCTCCATGTTAGCAATATCTACCTGCTTTACGTGTTTCGGCATGCAAATATCTCAACTCTCTGGGAAATTCCTTTAATAAAAGCAAGGTCTGAATTTATCAAGGTTCAATGTGAATTGATACAAAAAAATATTGATTTTACTTAGTTTCGAACTGTACGTTGCTCTTTTATCATATTTAATAACTTAAATTATATTCATTGTAGTTGTCCATCCATTTACAGACGAAGTAAAATAGTACTCAGTGTGAACACAGAAGTACTTCCTATGAATCTAAGAAGTGATTAGCATAAGTAACGTTATTCAGCAATGTAAGGAGGGTAGCGTTTCTCTGAACTGCTAAGGTGATGCATAGCTCATATCCTGACAGGATATGACGAATAACTCTCTTTCTCTGATTTGCAACAAAAACTGTACGGGGCAAGAGAAAAGTACTACTTACGTATCTATAGGAGAATATAGAGATACGTAGTTTACCAGTCTGTTTGAGTAACACTAACAAAATTATCTATTTGGGTAGGAGTAATAATATTATAATTATTTCAATTTATTTGACATCTGCTAAATTTAATTAGAGATTTTGAATATGTATGAGGAAAAGTTAACATTTCCATTAACGTACTCTGTGAACAATTGCTCCATTGAACACCAATAAACTGTTCTTCGAATTCGTTTCTATACTAACTAGGTAATAGTCATTGTTGATCAATCAAGAATGACTGTTGATTGCCTCAATGAATAATAATGATGGATGCAGATCATTGGTCCTTACTTACGACTTGATAGACTATCTCTAATAGAATAATGCGTGTTGAAGTTTTGAAGAGTATGTTTGCATTTGCATATAACTGTGATTAATTGTGCTATACTTTACTTAAACAATAGAATTCATGTTCATAGAGAGATAAATTGTTTTGTAATAGAAAATAAAAATACTCATAGCACTTCACTAATACTATACTGTATAGTTATAACTAGGTAAATCTTACCATTCTTTTTCTACCTGATGATTCATACTAAGTAACATAGGTAGCTTCATAGTTAGACGAAATGAGAGACAAGTTGTAAGAATTAACTATTCCAGGCACGGATTCCTGGAACAAATGCCACCTTCGATCACTGTTCCTTAGTAAAGAAACTCTCAAGCTAGGTACTAGGTAACAAAAAGTTACTATATTTGAAATGGTTAAAAGAAAGAAGAATGGAAACAAAGAGTTTCATTTAATTTATCAATTTTGTTATTTTTTATTATGTATATCAACTTTTAAAAATGAATTTTCAAAAACTTTGAAATTGACAAAAATACCATTTTTCAATAGTTTCAAATTTCAGTTATAATAAAATAAAGTAATTATATAGCATTGTATAATTTCCATGACTTGTGTAAGATAATGAAAATTTTGAATTATTTGAATTTTTTGAATTTGTAGCGTAATTATTTCACTTTTTAACAGAACCTTGGAGAGAGTGCCTCTGACTGCACTCAGGTACAGGAAGAGTGTCGTGACAAGTACACCTCTGGCTCTCCCGTATGTGGCAATGACGGTAAAACTTACAACAACCTCTGCATGCTGAGACAAGTCATTTGCAGAGACAGAAACGTCCAGTTCAAACACGATGGCGAGTGTCTTGGTAAGTACTGTGATACCTAGAACAGATGTCTCTGTTAGTACTGTGGTACCTAGAACAGATGTCTCTGTTAGTACTGTGGTACCTAGAATAGATGTCTCTGTTAGTACTGTGGTACCTAGAATAGATGTCTCTGTTAGTACTGTGGTACCTAGAATAGATGTCTCTGTTAGTACTGTGGTACCTAGAATAGATGTCCTGTTAGTACTGTGGTACCTAGAATAGATGTCTCTGTTAGTACTGTGGTACCTAGAATAGATGTCTCTGTTAGTACTGTGGTACCTAGAATAGATGTTTCTGTTAGTACTGTGGTACCTAGAATAGATGTCTCTGTTAGTACTGTGGTACCTAGAATAGATGTCTCTGTTAGTAGGTACTGTGGTACCTAGAATAGATGTCTCTGTTAGTACTGTGGTACCTAGAATAGATGTCTCTGTTAGTACTGTGGTACCTAGAATAGATGTCTCTGTTAGTACTGTGGTACCTAGAATAGATGTCTCTGTTAGTACTGTGGTACCTAGAATAGATGTTTCTGTTAGTACTGTGGTACCTAGAATAGATGTCTCTGTTAGTACTGTGGTACCTAGAATAGATGTCTCTGTTAGTAGGTACTGTGGTACCTAGAATAGATGTCTCTGTTAGTACTGTGGTACCTAGAATAGATGTCTCTGTTAGTACTGTGGTACCTAGAATAGATGTCTCTGTTAGTAGTTATTGTGGTACCTAGAATAGATGTCTCTGTTAGTACTGTGGTACCTAGAATAGATGTCTCTGTTAGTACTGTGGTACCTAGAATAGATGTCCTGTTAGTACTGTGGTACCTAGAATAGATGTCTCTGTTAGTATTGTGGTACCTAGAATAGATGTCTCTGTTAGTACTGTGGTACCTAGAATAGATGTCTCTGTTAGTACTGTGGTACCTAGAATAGATGTCTCTGTTAGTAGTTATTGTGGTACCTAGAATAGATGTCTCTGTTAGTACTGTGGTACCTAGAATAGATGTCCTGTTAGTACTGTGGTACCTAGAATAGATGTCTCTGTTAGTACTGTGGTACCTAGAATAGATGTCTCTGTTAGTACTGTGGTACCTAGAATAGATGTCTCTGTTAGTACTGTGGTACCTAGAACAGATGTCTCTGTTAGTAGTTACTGTGGTACCTAGAATAAATGTCTCTGTTAGTACTGTGGTACCTAGAATAGATGTCTCTGTTAGTACTGTGGTACCTAGAATAGATGTCTCTGTTAGTACTGTGGTACCTAGAATAGATGTCCTGTTAGTACTGTGGTACCTAGAACAGATGTCTCTGTTAGTAGTTACTGTGGTACCTAGAATAGATGTCTCTGTTAGTACTGTGGTACCTAGAATAGATGTCTCTGTTAGTACTGTGGTACCTAGAATAGATGTCCTGTTAGTACTGTGGTACCTAGAATAGATGTCTCTGTTAGTACTGTGGTACCTAGAATTGATGTCTCTGTTAGTACTGTGGTACCTAGAACAGATGTCTCTGTTTGTACTGTGGTACCTAGAATAGATGTTTCTGTTAGTACTGTGGTACCTAGAATAGATGTCTCTGTTAGAACTGTGGTACCTAGAATAGATGTCCTGTTATTACTGTGGTACCTAGAACAGATGTCTCTGTTAGTAGTTAGTTACTGTGGTACCTAGAATAGATGTCTCTGTTAGTACTGTGGTACCTAGAATAGATGTCTCTGTTAGTACTGTGGTACCTAGAATAGATGTCCTGTTAGTACTGTGGTACCTAGAATAGATGTCTCTGTTAGTACTGTGGTACCTAGAATAGATGTCTCTGTTAGTACTGTGGTACCTAGAATAGATGTCTCTGTTAGTACTGTGGTACCTAGAACAGATGTCTCTGTTAGTACTGTGGTACCTAGAATAGATGTCTCTGTTAGTACTGTGGTACCTAGAACAGATGTCTCTGTTAGTACTGTGATACCTAGAATAGATGTCTCTGTTAGTACTGTGATACCTAGAATAGATGTCTCTGTTAGTACTGTGGTACCTAGAATAGATGTCTCTGTTAGTACTGTGGTACCTAGAATAGATGTCCTGTTAGTACTGTGGTACCTAGAATAGATGTCTCTGTTAGTAGGTACTGTGGTACCTAGAATAGATGTCTCTGTTAGTACTGTGGTACCTAGAATAGATGTCTCTGTTAGTACTGTGGTACCTAGAATAGAGGAATTGGTGTTAGCTTTAAATTGATAATTTGAGGATACTGATTATTTATTTTTTAAATATTAATACTATAAATTACCAGTAAACATTAAACAATATTACGAGTTAATCATGTAGATTCTTCCATATAGCTACCAATAGTTGTCGACGTATGTATTATCATTAGCTGTTATTCCTTTGGCAGTACTACTCTGCTAGTCTTATCTAATAGCTATAGAGTGAGGATTTAAAAGAGAGCTAATAAAGCTGGATTGCTTGTCTATGTATACTTAATGATATTTATTTGTCCAAACATATTAATTGTGTAAATGTATCATATTACACTTTTATATTACTGTATATAGTGCATATCCCTATTATTTGAAGGTCATCTATTTTGAGATGTAATCCAATCCGATGGTCAAGTTGATTATTATATTATGATCTCTTTATAACAATAATTAACATATTCGATATATAAATAATGATTATATATTCAATATTCATTCATTAGCTACGAATTATATCTGCTTCGTAAGATATAGTTGCCTAAATGTAGCATTTACGTTTGCGCTGTTCAATTGACATGATAATATAGCATGTAAGACGTAAGTGAGAGCTGTGGGTTGATTAATAGTACTACAACGTTTAAGTGCTTTATTCTTATCTGAGCAGATAAAAAATAGAATAAAGTTCAGTTGCATCTCCCTATTGACATAAAACGAGTCTCTTAACTCTGACCCAAATCAATGTTACAGTCTATGAACGCTGTCATTCCCAGCGAATCAAAGCGTTGCGAGAGAGAAAATTAAATTCCGGAGTGTACATACCCCAGTGCGAAGAGGACGGCTCCTTCCAAGCCACCCAGTGTCACCAGGACACAGGGTTTTGTTGGTGCGTTACCCCTGGGGGTGAGACAACCGGCCTGTACGCTGAGAAAGAAGGCATCCCCCTACTTAACTGCAATGAGAGAGGTGGAGGTAAGTTATAACTACTAGGACTATAGCACATCTTATCCTATCACTAAATGACATGCAACACCAAGTTTGGCCTCTTTCTATTGTATTTGCTACAAGAACACCCATTCAGTGACTAAATCTGCGTGATACTTGCACTGCTTGAGCTTATTGAGTGACTGCATGGATTAATATCAGTTAAATATACATCAAGAATTGTGTGAAGATAATTCACTCTATGGATGAGGTCTAACTTTACCACTACATAATTATCGTCAAAGTCAAGCGTAAGCTAATCATTGATTAAATATAGTCACTAGCAAGCACGATTGACTGCAGAACTCATTGATCGGTGTGTAACTATGGTTCCGGAAGCAGCATTCACACTCTCTCCGACACCTAATCAATAAATACTGTTTAATGTGTCGGTATAGAGTGATGACATTTCCCCTGTATATTCTGTCTGCGTTAACGCCCAAGATAAAGACTGGGGTAAAAACTTGCTGGCAGAGTGGCAATCGCCAGAGAACTATTAACATATCTTCAGATAAACAGTCGCTATGGAAGCAGTAGACTTAAGTGGGAGCTGAAATCTAAATTTCATCATTTGATGCTCTTTATCTAGCACAATTGCTTTCAATATAACGCAGATTGTGTTAGTGTTTGCTTCAGTTTATCACATTACCTACGCATTACCCTAACAATAATGTCTATATTGAGTGCCAGGCTTCTAACTCTAACCTCTGCCTTTGCACCATATTGCATGTCCATAGGAAGAAAAGGGGGAGAAAAAACCACCGGTAGAACCGCCACACGACCAACTTGTCCACCCAACTCAAACCTCAGGAGGTGCAACCCCAGCAAAGGTGAGAAAGCTACATTAAAGTGGTGAGAAAACTACGTGAGAGTGGTGAGAAAGCTATATTAGAGTGGTGAGAAAGCTACGTGAGAGAGGTGAAAGAACTAAAGTAATTTTTTTTATTTAAGTTTAGAAATCGTGACTGTTATTTTCCAGTCACAGTAACGCCTAAAGTTTATAGTCTTAAATCAGCGGGTCATTCTTTGCCACCTTCCGACTATTGTTGTAACAAACACACAAACTATGAAGATTTCATTATGTCCTTTCGATGGGGTAATGATTCAATAAATATATTTTATAGAAAAAGTTTCCATCAATTGAAATATTTTTTCATTAAACAAACAAAATAATAATAGAACACAACTGAAATGTAACATCAAAGTTGCCTGCCATCTTGACATTAATAATTATTAGCATAATAAAATATGGTGCCCTAAATGGATAGTGTAATTACTTATCTTGATCTGAAAATGAGGAGTTTGTGTTGATAAATTGGGTGCTTATCATTCAATAGAATTGCATTAGAGTGTTATCAAGTGTATTTGTTTTGAATGTAACTAATCGTGATATTAGCAAGAGTGGTGTGAAGCATATGGCAATTTCCCCTTGTTAATATTGTAAGTTGATCATGTCTGCACATAATTAATATCTAGAACAATGCTTGTTCTCTTTTCATTTTAATAGCGAATGTTTACGTTACGCCGAGACTCCAATATAAACACAGTCTGGCTAAGGTCTGAGAGATTTGTTTGCAGATACGCCCACCTCTCTTCTCTATGCAACTCTTGGCATAATGCACACACACATACACATGTTAGATGCACTTCCTAGACCCTAACCCAAACATCCTACTTTGTTTTTTCTTGGCGGCTAGAGCCATGTTTCACTTTCAGGCCAAAATGGCGCTTGTTTACTCGCGATGGAAATAAACAATTGTTGTTGTTTGAGGGCAACAGCCTTACTCTTGGTTCATAGTAAACATTTTAGAATAAACAACGCTAAACCACTATAACAACCTCAAGGGAAGGCAACAATGTCTTCAATTGAGCTGACAAATCTCTCCTCAACAACATCTATGGCTCTTATTTTAAAGACCTTATTTATGCAGACATTTAGATGCTCGGATTGTAAGTAGAGGCGACTCATTAAATAGGAATAACAATCGGGCGGAGTCGACGCATGGCGACAGGCATTTGTTTCTTCATTATTCAGAGTGGATATAATTCGTCGGTGAATTTATACATGATTGTTAGGATTTAGAAAAGGAAATTTTCTTTTCGTTGGATTTAATGATGCTTAAAATTAATAACTGTATGAAACTCTAATATCTCTCTTTTTGTAATCAGATAGCTGTTCTGCGAGTCTCCGTATCACTTTTCTGGAGAATTTGGCGGCCAAATTTCTTACTGAATATCTGAGACTCAATGATTCTATGAGTAAGTTACACTATTCCTTTTTTAAATTGTATAGATTTATTGGGGGAAGTAGTTGTTTTATCTTCACCTTTCAGATTCGATCTTATCCAATATTTGGCAGCTGTGGTATAAGATAACATTTCCTCAACTCTTTAGACAATTGATTAATATTTAGCTATCGAAAAGTTAGGATATTTGCAAATTATATTTCGCACGAAATTTTAGTATTTCATAATAATTTATGATCACAAATTTATTTTCTGATCGAAAACGTTTTCACTTTTTCAAAAATATTAAATGCCATATCTACTTCTATAGTTTGAATAGTAGGGTACATACTTAATATATAATTTAATTTAAAACATACACGTTTTTATATTAGAAATAGAATGAAATTAGTCTACTAAAACAAGTTTCATAAAAGAAAGAAAGTTCAGTTAGCTACTAAATTCGGGACTTTATTCAATTTTTGGGGGCACGTCTCATTAGTCCGACGCCCCATTAGCCCGACGCCAGGGTAATCCGATAGTTATATCTTTTTGTGTTATTTCTCGTTTTATTTTTTGATTAAAATAAAAATTATTGTTAAATAGATATACCGAGTCCTCTTTTATTTTACTTAAGCTATATCTAATATTATTTTGTATGATGCAATCATTCATCCGATTTCATCATTTAATGTAATTTGTTGTGAATGATCGGGGATTTAAAATCTTACTTCTTCATTTAATCAAGTCAATTTCTCTTTATTTAATCCTTTCCATTTCATCTTTTCCATTTACGGTAGCTAACTAATTGTTATCTCATCAAAGTAGCCGAACTCCATTCTAGCATGGGTTTCGACTTATTCGAAAATAAGTATTAATTCTCATGATTGCGAGGAATTCCTGAATTTACGAAGGGGAATGAGACAACACACTCTAATAAACTAAATCCGCTATTGATAAGATTCATGCATGACATTACACAGAGAGATTACTCAAAGTATTTATGAAGTACATTATACAATTGAACATTCAACCGAGACATATTACTAATCCACACAATAATTAATGAGAGGCTAGAACCAGAGATGCTTATTATACTCGTTGAGGAAATGGTCAGAGGCTTCTCTAAGGTCACAGGGCAGGACATCTCTTCAGACATTGTTAATCACATCACCAATAACTATTAGGACACAAAGGCCAAGGAATGAGGGAAGCTTTCTCACTGATATCTAGTCGGGAACTAACTTCTTTTCTAAACTTCTCTTCCCTTAGATCTTCCTAAATTTCCACCTACTTTCTTTACCTAACCAACCCTTTTCTCAATTCTTTAAATTCATGGGACTTTGTTAAACCCGGAATGTGTGCTTTTTCCCCATCTATCCAATCCTAATTCAGCCTAACTATAAACAATATTTCCTATCCCCGCCCAGAAACCGTTATGAAGTCCTTTGCTAAACTATTTCATAATCTATCAAGCTAAACATTAACTGTTTTCTAGAGCATGTCAAACGTCACCTTATCACCTATAAATCTTCTGGGAAATCTACAAAACTATTCCTACCCCAAACAAGATACATGAGGCATAGAGTCCTCTTGTTTCATTCCCCTAAAGCTTTTTACAACATAAATAATGAATCTGTTACCAAAGTCCAAAATCCGTTATATTCCTGAATATATTATTCTCCAATTCTAAATATATAAATGTACAAATATATATAGGGGTCGCATATAGAAATTATACAGTTGTATCCGCTAGTTTGTTGTTCTGCACACTTCATGATTTTTTAGTGACCTGGCAGGGGGTTCGATTTTCATGTTAAAATAGAAGTAACTGCAAAAATGTCAGATTAATGGGGCGTCGGACCAATTAATAGTTATTATTCGTTTTCACTACTTTCATATTAATTCACGATAATATTCAAATAGTTAAAATTATAACTTCCTAGAACTCTGTAGACTATTACCAGAATCTTTTAAATAGATGTTCTTTCTTTCAGAAATTCCAGAGCTGGATGATAAGCACGGTGCCATTGTGTACAAGTTCTTATATCTGGACAAGAATAACGACAGTTCCCTTAGCCGTAAAGAGTACAGAGGCCTCAAGAAGATGGTGAGGAAGAACATTAAACCTAAGAGCTGTGCCAAGGATTTCCCTGTACTCTGTGACAACAGTGGAAACAACAGAATAACTCTGCAGGAGTGGACCATGTGCTGGAGTGAGTCAAACACTACACAAAATTCACCAACATGTAAATTGTTGAAACAAATACAAGCGTAATTTAACTCTATTGAACGAATTTTTACCGTCTTTCAATTTTTTGAACAAATTTTATATGTATGAACATGTTTGAACAAACTTTACTAATTTGTAACTTGTTGATACAAATCATAGCGTCCTTTACCTTGTTTGAACAAATTGTCTACCGTGATTTAACATGTTGAAACAAATTTTACCGTCCATTAATTAACTTGTTTGAAAAAATATAGAATTGGTTCGAAATTAAATGTATAATTGAAAGGTAGTAAATTATGAAGACGCTAGTGAATTCAACTCGTGAATGTAGGTTATACATTTTTTCATTGTTTTAACAATATAAATATTTTCAAAGTAATTAATTCTAATTCTATTTGTTTTTATTTACTCCCCATCTTTTTGGACCCAGGTGCAAACATTCTAATAACACAGACACACAAACTGAACAATCCAAAGAGAGGTGAGTAAAAGATATTGAATTATTATATTTAAAATATATTTAATAGTTCTATTTTTTTATGAGGTAAGCCATTTCGTGGAAATTGACCTCACTAGTTTCCATGAAGTTATCATTAGACATTAAAATAAATATTTAGACAGTAGGTAGATAGGAACTAAGAACTTGTTTACAATTAGCGGTCATCTACTAATATATGACTGAAATAACCATTAGTCATTAGTTAGTACCATTAGTCATTAGTTAGTACCATTAGTCATTAGTTAGTACCATTAGTCATTAGTTAGTACCATTAGTCATTAGTTAGTACCATTAGTCATTAGTTAGTACCATTAGTCATTAGTTTGTACCATTAGTCATTAGTTAGTACCATTAGTCATTAGTTTGTAGCATTAGTCATTAGTTTGTACCATTAGTCATTAGTTTGTACCATTAGTCATTAATTAGTACCATTAGTCATTAGTTTGTACCATTAGTTAAAACCATTAGTCATTAGTTAGTACCATTAGTCATTAGTTAGTACCATTAGTCATTAGTTAGTACCATTAGTCATTAGTTAGTACCATTAGTCATTAGTTAGTACCATTAGTCATTAGTTAGTACCATTAGTCATTAGTTAGTACCATTAGTCATTAGTTTGTACCATTAGTCATTAGTTTGTACCATTAGTCATTAGTTAGTACCATTAGTCATTAGTTAGTACCATTAGTCATTAGTTAGTACCATTAGTCATTAGTTAGTACCATTAGTCATTAGTTTGTAGCATTAGTCATTAGTTTGTAGCATTAGTCATTAGTTTGTAGCATTAGTCATTAGTTTGTACCATTAGTCATTAGTTTGTACCATTAGTCATTAGTTTGTACCATTAGTCATTAGTTAGTACCATTAGTCATTAGTTTGTACCATTAGTTAAAACCATTAGTCATTAGTTTGTACCATTAGTTAAAACCATTAGTCATTAGTTAGTACCATTAGTCATTGGTTAGCACCATTAGTCATTAGTTTGTAGCATTAGTCATTAGTTAGTAACATTAGTCATTAGTTTGTAGCATTAGTCATTAGCATTAGTCATTAGTTAGTACCATTAGTCATTAGTTTGTACCATTAGTTAAAACCATTAGTCATTTGTTAGTACCATTAGTCATTAGTTTGTAGCATTAGTCATTAGTTAGTAACATTAGTCATTAGTTTGTAGCATTAGTCATTAGTTTGTACCATTAGTTATTAGTTAGTACCATTAGTCATTAGTTAGTACCATTAGTCATTAGCATTAGTCATTAGTTTGTACCATTAGTCATTAGTTAGTAACATTAGTCATAAGTTTGTAGCATTAGTCATAAGTTTGTAGCATTAGTCATTAGTTTGTACCATTAGTCATTAGTTTGTAGCATTAGTCATTAGTAAGTAGCATTAGTCATTAGTTTGTAGCATTAGTCATTAGTTTGTAGCATTAGTCATTAGTTTGTAGCATTAGTCATTTGTTTGTAGCATTACTAATTAGTCATAAGTTTGTAGCATTAGTCATAAGTTTGTAGCATTAGTCATTAGTTTGCACCATTAGTCATTAGTTTGCACCATTAGTCATTAGTTAGTAGCATTAGTCATTAGTTTGTAACATTAGTCATTAGTTAGTAACATTAGTCATTAGTTAGTACCATTAGTCATTAGTTGGTAGCATTGGTCATTAATTTGTAGCATTAGTCATTAGTTTGCACCATTAGTCATTGAATCACCACTAGTTTTTTCTTCAGTTCAAGGAATAGTCTCAGTCAGTTCCTAACTATTGACATGTAGCTATAGCTAATTAAATACAAGATTATTTGTTTACTTGACTTCAGTTTAGCTTGTCTCACATTCATCATTTCCCTGTGAAACACCTAACCATATTGAGTTTATTATTTCCCTGTGAAACACCTAACCATATTGAGTTTATTATTTCCCTGTGAAACACCCAGAGATGGGCGAAAAGTACATCGAAAGTACTTAAGTACCAAGTACATGTACTCGTAAATCAATGTACTTGAAGTAGTTGCCCAAGTACTCAAATAAAAAAGTACTTTCAAAGTACAAGTACCAAGTACTTTTAAGAGTACTTTAAAGTACCAAGTACATTTACTAAACAATTTAAAAACTAATAATTTATACTGTTAACTCTGATAGTACATCTTCTCAGTGACTTTATTCTCTGATAGTACATCATCACAGTGACTCTTCTCTGATAGTACATCATCACAGTGACTCTTTTCTCTGACAGTACATCATCACAGTGACTCTTTTCTCTGATAGTACATCATCACAGTGACTCTTTTTTTTCTGATGGTATATCATCACAGTGACTCTTTTCTCTCATAGTACATCATCACAGTGACTCTTTTCTCTGATAGTACATCATCACAGTGATTCTTTTCTCTGATAGTACATCATCACAGTGACTTTTTTTTCTGATAGTACATCATCACAGTGACTCTTTTCTCTGACAGTACATCATCACAGTGATTCTTTTCTCTGATAGTACATCATCACAGTGACTCTTTTCTCTGATAGTACATCATCACAGTGACTCTTTTTTTTCTGATGGTATATCATCACAGTGACTCTTTTCTCTCATAGTACATCATCACAGTGACTCTTTTCTCTGATAGTACATCATCACAGTGACTCTTTTCTCTGATAGTACATCATCACAGTGACTTTTTTTTCTGATGGCATATCATCACAGTGACTCTTTTCTTTGATAGTACATCATCACAGTGACTTTTCTCTGATAGTACATCATCACAGTGACTCTTTTCTCTGATAGTACATCATCACAGTGACTCTTTTCTCTGATAGTACATCATCACAGTGACTCTTTTCTCTGATAGTACATCATCACAGTGACTCTTTTTTCTGATAGTACATCATCACAGTGACTCTTTTTTCTGATGGTACATCACCACAGTGACTTTTCTCTGATAGTACATCATCACAGTGACTCACTGTACACGTCCACACGCTTATAATTCGTCAATGTGTTTGGTAAATATTGGTTGTGATATCTAGGTATCATAAAATAATTATATTCAATGTACTTAAATTGGTCAATATAACTCATAGTCTCTATACATGATTGTATGTCAGAATATATAAATATTCACCGTCACATAATAGTGTACAATATGTCTTACAGTCTTAGTTTTCAATTTTACTGCTTGACAAACAATTTTCCAACATGTTGGACATCTTCAAACTCTAGTTTTTATACAGTTGCTGTAAATACAGTTTTGATGAGAAAACGAATTAACTTTGTAGAGATTTTAAATTTAATCTTTTAAAATCTCTTGACTGAAAGGAAAAAAATGTACTTTGCAAAGTACTTTTTATTTGGGAAGTAACAAGTACTTGTAAAAAGTACTTCTAAGTAATTATTCAAAGTACTTTTTAGAAAGTACTTGAAGTAGTACTTGAAGTACTTACTTGTTACTTAGTACTTTTACTTGGTACTTGGGAAGTACTTTCCCGCCCATCTCTGGAAACACCTAACCATATTGAGTTTATTATTTCCCTGTGAAACACCTAACCATATTGAGTTTATTATTTCCCTGTGAAACTCCTAACCATATTGAGTTTATTATTTCACTGCTATAACAATTGCGCATCTAGGCAGCTTTTGTTTACGTGTTCCCTCTTGTTTGGGTTAATTACCCCTATGGTTGCCAGTGACACAGTCTCACTCTGTAAGGCTCAAAGTCTCGCGTTATTGCATTAATATTGGCCTTATGTCTTCTAAAGCTGTGACTCAGTTTGTTTACAAACAAAGTGGAAGCAAAGGAAACTGTGTTGTGAAATCAAAGGATAAATACTGCACTAGATTTAATAAGTAGTAAAAGACTTCGAAGTTGATGGACGAGACGCGTGCTTATTTAAGTTATTATAATGGAAGGTGAATTGTTTGTAAAAAGTTTGTTAGTTAATTATTTATGTGTAATATTTTCGATGTTATAGACTTCTTGTGATTCTCTTATTTTCAAAATTTTGACGGTAGGTTATTATACTATTATATTAAATGGAATAAAAGCTATTTATTTATTCAAATTATTCATTAAAATGTACCGTAAATAATTTTTCAAAAACGAAAACGGATAAATATTCAAAATTAACCATCAAATTTACCATTGGCGAATTAAATTCCAATAGGTTTTTATTAAAAATATGAGTACTGAAATATATTGATCGTGATAAACACATTAAACAATCAGGGGTAGTTTCTAGAGATGAGTTTAGATGACTTAAAATCTCCGTTCCTCAACAGTTAGTCCCAGTAACAGTTAGTGTCTAATATCAGTTAGTGTCTAATATCAGTTAGTGTCTAATATCAGTTAGTGTCTAATATCAGTTAGTGTCTAATATCAGTTAGTGTCTAATATCAGTTAGTGTCTAATATCAGTTAGTGTCTAATATCAGTTAGTGTCTAATATCAGTTAGTGTCTAATATCAGTTAGTGTCTAATATCAGTTAGTGTCTAATATCAGTTAGTGTCTAATATCAGTTAGTGTCTAATATCAGTTAGTGTCTAATATCAGTTAGTGTCTAATATCAGTTAGTGTCTAATATCAGTAAGTGTATAATATCAGTTAGTGTCTAATATCAGTTAGCAACAATTACCATTTGTTCTAACCAGCCACTTCCTAATAGAGCAAAAACATGCTCTCCATTGCCTGTATATAATTATTAATACTCTACAAGTCTCTAAATAGGGATTTTTAAGTGCAATGCATTGTTAGTGATGATAATAGAGAACTAATAGTGATCACAAGTGAGTGCTTTCATACTTTGAATGAGAGAGATCGTGCAGTTACTTTGCTAACAGTCCATGCCGTTACTTTGCTAACAGTCCATGCCGTTACTTTGCTAACAGTCCATGCCGTTACTTTGCTAACAGTCCATGCCGTTGCTTTGCTTATTTGGTAACGTTAGTAACGCCTTTTCCTTAGACCAACACACTTAAGTGTGCTGTGTAACACACACAAGTGTGCTGTGTAACACACACAAGTGTGCTGTGTAACACACACAAGTGTGCTGTGTAACACACACAAGTGTGCTGTGTAACACACACAAGTGTGCTGTGTAACACACACAAGTGTGCTGTGTAACACACACAAGTGTGCTGTGTAACACTCTTAAGTGTGCTGTGTTTTACACCTAATAAGGAAATATTGTCAGCTTCGTGAACCCAAATCTTTTCTATTTTGTTTACATCTTTCTTTCGTATCTTAAATTTGTTCTTCTAATTACCACGTATGTAACAATGTTTATAACTTATGTAGCTAGTTATATATACTGTATTTACTGAAGAAAAAGTACAGACTTGGAAATTTCAATGTGTATATATATTCATAAACTTTGTTTATAAAAACATATTTTAGATTAATTAACGGTTGCTTTTGTTCAATAACTTACTTTAGTTGCGAATTAGCGGTAGGTTTCACTTCTTCAGTCTTATAAGAAAACGATTTATTAGTTATAAGCTATTTAATATTATTGGTAGGTATCATGGATACCAATTAAGATATAAATAAAACTAGATAACGTGCACTCAGTAGAGCGCATACCTTCGCCACTGCTTACAAATAACCTTGACCTCCACCTTTGATCCGATCGCTCACAAAATTTAACCAAATGGGTCATGAACATTGACCAATCGTCCCACCAAGTTTCATGCAATATGGTTGAATCCTTTTTGAGTTATAAATGACCTTGACCTTTGACCAGATCGCTCTCAAAATGTTACCAGCATGTTCCTGGGCATTGACCAATCGTCCAACCAAATTTCAGGCAATTTGGATTAATAATTTTTTAGTTATGTGAACAGCAAGATGATAAATAATTGAATTCAGTCTAAAATAAAACCTTCTTCTTTCTGCGAAGTAATGATTATTATTACATCGTTCTTTCTTATAAATCAACCGATAATTCGTAACTTGCCATACATGTTACTTATTTAACCCTACAACTGGCGGTTGCCTCTGTCCCAGGTAACATCAACAAAAGTAGAAGAAAGGGCGGGGCAAAATCAAGGAAAAGGAAAGTGGGCAAGTACCCGAGAAATAGAATAGGTAAGTGTACTCCTTAGTTACTATTCTTATAGTCAAGTTATTGGCTAGAAGATTGAAATAGGCGATAAATAATTGACATATAATAATTTTAAGGATTTCTTATTTAAAAGTATTATTTAAAGAATAATATATAAAATTAATTTCTTTGTCTTTTGAATAGGATTTCTTATAAAGAATATTATATCTAATTTAGTTTTTCTTTTTAATTGTTAACGTTACTTTATTAGTCAAGTGACGCGGTACAATAAATACCAAGTCTCCTTTATTTCAGTTCGCAACAGTACCTGCACCAAAGAAAGGCAGCGCGAGCTCAACAACGCTCATGGCGCTCGTAAAGATACTTTCTTCGTGCCTGTTTGCGATGCCAAAGGTCGCTACAAACCTTACCAGTGCTTTGGCTCCGAGGAGAATGACGCCTGTGAGTAACGTGAGAGTGCAGTTGTTATGGGATGTGGCTAGGAGGAGTGCTTTGATTTCACCGATAATTAACCAGTGCCTAGCTGTTAAAAAGCTATGTGATGCATTAAATCCACCACATTCTTTATGAGTGGAGCAGTTATAAAGATGTTTTAATTTATTTATTAGAACATATCCATATTGGTTTATGTTAATTTCCTCTCAGTTGTACCTACTTAATTACGTAAATAAATGGTAGCGACATATACAAGGTATCTCAATAAAAAGGTAACCTGACCTATTTTATCTTTAATAAAGTATTATGAACCAAATTAGGCAGATAACTTGTGAGTCAATGCTCCAACCAAGAGGACAAGAATCACTAACTAGAATTTAATGATTAGTGACTACAATTGCTTTCTTTTTGAAATACCCTGTATTACGTAGATTCTGATGCTCCTTTGTGGATTGTACATAACGCTTGACATATTTTTGTGTAATTACAGGGTTCTGTTGGTGTGTGAACGTCTACACTGGACAACAACTAGAAGGGACGTCTACCAAGTCCAAACGTAATGGCAGTTTGAACTGCAATGCAATGAATTTACCCACCAAACAGTGGACTCGTGAGTCATGTTTAACTGTCTATTTACTTCGCTAGGAAAAAGAAACACCCCTACCGAGAAACAAAATTACTAATTTGAATTCGTAAAAAAGAGTTAATTCAAATCTGAGTTGAAATTAAAGACAAATGTTCATTAGTCAAGAACATGACTATGCTAAATTCTAATAATAATTACACAGTTTAAAGCAGACTGATTAGAATAGGAAAGCTTACCAACATTGACATACGATACAATAAAATGAATTGCATAAACCTCATGAATTACCTTGCTCTGAAAAACAGAACCCATTACCGTGTAACTACATTCAAACTGCCTCTGTCTCTATGTCAGCACCCAAAACATTGAAATTAGACATCTCTGCTTATTACAAGAGATTATTGAACATTTCCATTAAGAGTATTTACCACAGATTGCGTTAGTTCACTTATCATTTGTTCACCGATCTATTCTATGGGCCTTCTTTTCTATTATTGCTTTTGCTCAACTTGCAAATTCATATTCAAGTTGAATGCTAACCTAATGAACTTTAGTCCCTGTCGAGGTAACTAACTATTTCAACTAGAGTGCTGCTAGAGAGATCCTTCATCAAATAACAAAAATAAACTAATAATAAATAAACCGCATTAGAATGTTAATAAAAAGCGATACCTACTGTTGAGGCCCCGGGATGAATTGATCTGAAGGTACTTAACTATGTGTACCTTAACAAAGCAGATAATTAGAGGAGTATGAATGTTTTTCTATAGTTATTATCATTGTATTTTATCCACAGGCTGCAGGAGGAAAGGAGACAAGCTGAGGTTCCTCACTGCATTGAAAAGTCACTTCAAAAATGTTTTAGGGTAAGTCTCACTTTTTCTCGGTACAATGATTATGGTGAATACTTTATACATAAAAATCATATCCCTTTTCGAGGATAATGTACATATACATTAAACAGTATTAATGAATGTTAGAAAATTAATCCCCAAGATTATTCGAAAAATATTTATCATATAGCTATATTGCTTTCGATTTATTTTTGATCTTTCAAATTTAAGAAATATACATATGAAAATTGTAATTTTAGTGATTGCCGAAGGTAAATAATTTAAAATGCAATAAATGCATTTATCCCTGATGCATTTGAACCTTATTTGCATTATTCTCAAATGGTTACTTGGTGCCTCCCTTTACCTAATAATAACATTTCTCTCTCAGATATAGCAATGGTTACTTAGTGCCTCCCTTTGCCTAATAATAACATTTCTCTCTCAGATATAGCAATGGTTACTTAGTGCCTCCCTTTACCTAATAACATTTCTCTCTCAGATATAGCAATGGTTACTTAGTGCCTCCCTTTGCCTAATAATAACATTTCTCTCTCAGATATAGCAATGGTTACTTAGTGCCTCCCTTTACCTAATAACATTTCTCTCTCAGATATAGCAATGGTTACTTAGTGCCTCCCTTTGCCTAATAATAACATTTCTCTCTCAGATATAGCAATGGTTACTTAGTGCCTCCCTTTACCTAATAACATTTCTCTCTCAGATATAGCAATGGTTACTTAGTGCCTCCCTTTACCTAATAATAACATTTCTCTCTCAGATATAGCAATGGTTACTTAGTGCCTCCCTTTGCCTAATAATAACATTTTTCTCTCAGATATAGCAATGGTTACTTAGTGCCTCCCTTTACCTAATAACATTTCTCTCTTAGATATAGCAATGGTTACTTAGTGCCTCCCTTTACCTAATAACATTTCTCTCTCAGATATAGCAATGGTTACTTAGTGCCTCCCTTTACCTAATAACATTTCTCTCTCAGATATAGCAATGGTTACTTAGTGCCTCCCTTTTAACATTTCTCTCTCAGATATAGCAATGGTTACTTAGTGCCTCCTTTTACCTAATAACATTTCTCTCTCAGATATAGCAATGGTTACTTAGTGCCTCCTTTTATCTAATAACATTTCTCCCTCATATATAGCAATGGTTACTTAGTGCCTCCCTTTACCTAATAACATTTCTCTCTCAGATATAGCAATGGTTACTTAGTGCCTCCCTTTACCTAATAACATTTCTCTCTCAGATATAGCAATGGTTACTTAGTGCCTCCCTTTACCTAATAACATTTCTCTCTCAGATATAGCAATGGTTACTTAGTGCCTCCCTTTACCTAATAACATTTCTCTCTCAGATATAGCAATGGTTACTTAGTGCCTCCCTTTACCTAATAACATTTCTCTCTCAGATATAGCAATGGTTACTTAGTGCCTCCCTTTATCTAATAACATTTCTCCCTCAGATATCGCAATGGTTTCACTGACGAAGAAGCAATCAATAAAATGTTTGACAAACTTGACACCAATGGAAACAATAGACTAAACAGAAATGAGATCAAATTACTGCAGAAGAAACTGGTCAGGTAAACACATAGCAATTATCAATCACTTTCTAATGGAGATAATCTTTATGACTTGAAAATTTTCATTCATGTGTCTAATATTGAAATACCTACACAGCAACAGAGTGATGAAAAGGTGCGGTCGGTACATGCACAGAGTTTGTGATGCAAATGATGACAAAGCAATCTACAGCAAAGAGTGGAGGAACTGTTTACTCGAACCTCAGAAAAGTAACTACACTATTTTCAAATAGAAATTCTTCATTTCACAATGTTATTTTTCTTGAGAAACTTTGAATTACTATTGAAATACAGGTTAATAATCAGCTAGTAGCTATGTCAATCGATTTACGTAGCCAAGGAAGTAAGTAAACACGGGTTTAAAATCTCAAAAATAGCTATCTATGAAATGCATATCATCACTATCTTGGATAATAATGCAATCAAATCCTAACCATTTATATCATTCTATTGTGTCTTTAGATCCCAAAGCTAACCAGCGAATAGGAATGAATCCATTCATAGACATCCTCACGGCAGAAGAAACAAAATGAAACGGATAAAAGTGACTGAATTCATGAAGTGACATTTTATAGCCTAATATTGTTACTTACTCTTAAGTATGGAAAATTTAGCTAATTAAATCCTTTAATATTAGCTGCCACAAAGAGCTAATTTCAAACATTTTACTTTCAATTTAGATTAGGTTCTATTTATAATGTTTATAAATGAATCTCGTTATAACTTATGAACAATAGGTTACATTTAATAGCCGTTAAGATAGTTAATGGTAAGTCGTTAACTGTTACCTACTTTGTTTTTATTTTATTTCTATGTAATTATTACAAATTTATTTAGCTACTTGCTTTTATTAGTGATAAAACGGACTTTGTTTTTATGTATATAAAAATTGCTTTATTTTTATTCAAAGTATTTCTCTCTACGATAATAGAAAGAATAAAAGGAAGAGAGTTTGGCCTTGAGGAATTGCTTCGAAAAGTTATTTCTATTTTTCTAATTTTTTAACCTGTTTTCTTTTATTGGAGAATGTGAATTACTAATGGAGAGATGGTTAATAACAGGGTAAAAAGTTAGAAGAGACTATTTAAAGATTGTTAGATGGTGGAACGAAATGGTTACCAAATGAAACAGTTCCCCCAAAGAGAAATGTACTCAAGTGCTAAGGCCTGTAGAGAATAAATAATAATAAATTGGAGTTCTTTGTGATAAAACAGCTTCTCATATCTAGAGTTAAGTTAGTCTTAGTGTAAATGTAAGGATTTATCCTAGTTCCAAAAAGAAAAGTACGGTACTATTTTATAAAGATGGTAAGAAATGTTGTGCATATCTACCTATTTCTACATGTAATTGAAAATATTAGATAGAATTTTAGTTAAGCAATTCGTGTATATAGTTGTCTTAGCATTTACTGCAGTTAGGTTATATATTAGGAACATGATTGCCATAGATGCCTTAATGCATTTTATAGCACACATTTAGCTATATATAGCTAGCTACTGTAAATCATCAAACTATTTCTCATTCTATTAATATTTTCCAGGTATAACAATGAAAACTATAAAAAAAAATTGTATGATTGTAATATTAGAGAATGCCTTTAGTCCAATGACTATAAACATAAATAAATACAATTTAAGAATAGTAATTTTGTAACTATGAAGTTATCTAGTCTGTTGTGCCTTCCTACTTCAATTTCTTGATAAAATACTGTAATAATCTTAAACAGGCAGTTTGCTGTTGCCACAACATCAGAATAAACATAGAGCTACGTTTGACATCGTTTGATTTACATCAGAGTTTCGTGAAATATAGTATTACGATTTGGCTACACTTAGTGACTGTGTAGCTCAAAAAGTTGTTGTTAGGAATAAATGGCACATTAACAACAGTGTTTAAAATACATTAACATTTCACCTGTGAAAATAGGTAATAAGTATGCAATATTTCAAAATTGTAACTAGTTAGTTAGCTATCCAAAACTTTTCTTCTATAAAATAAACTTTATAGCTATAGTTAGTTATTAACAACATTATATATAGGGTCATGAGCGTTGTGTGAAGTTATTGCAATAAATACCATAAAGTTGGTATTATTTTTAAATAGCGTGATAAAAAGGTGGCAACTACAAAATAAATATTTGTACTGAGTTAATGCTCAATAGATCGTATGAGATTACAGAGCATCCAATAACAACAGTGCTAATAACTCCAGAGAATTAAGCTGCAAAGACCACCACTAGATCAAGAGAAGAGACTAGTTAGAGTTGTTACCAAACCACCAGACTGAGTCTGACTTCTAAAGGGGAGGTAAATCTGCAACCGACTGCATGCAACTCGCACACAGGACAGCCAGAACATAACAGAGATCTGAAACAATAGGGTACTCTATTTAGTTAAAACAAGTCAAAGATAAAAAGAATTAGGTACACTAATGTATATTGATGGTTAAGGAATAGAAAGTAGGTAAATTTTGGGAGGCTGGTAGGGTTCTAGATATATTCCACCCTAGGTATATTCCACCCCGGTAAATTCCACCCTAGGTATATTCCACCCTAGGTAAATTCCACCCCTATGACAATGTTCATTATGGTGACAATAAAAAGTCAAAGATTTTATTTTTAGATGGCCAT
The DNA here is from genome assembly GCA_947561585.1 of Caprella mutica. Classification (NCBI taxonomy): domain Eukaryota; kingdom Metazoa; phylum Arthropoda; class Malacostraca; order Amphipoda; family Caprellidae; genus Caprella; species Caprella mutica. Next base: position 83,604 of record CANNZV010001337.1, read on the forward strand.
TAGTTAAATACTTCGTATCCATGACGAAAAAACTCAGACAATATCCTGAGACATTTGGACAATATTTAGAGGTGGCTTAAGTCAATTTTTGAAATTATATCCTAACATACAAAAATACAGAGTGTCCGACACTTTTGTTGCCAAACTTTAACATAAGGGTGCATTCGTCGAAATAAACACTTTTTATTCTATTAAGGTATGGTCTAAAATGCTTAGTTAAAGAGTTACAAGGTTAGGAAAGTAGTATCTGTAACTTTTATTATTGTTATAGTTAACGTCATTTTTTTAAATGTTGCGATAAGAAACAAAACATTTTTAACAGTAATTATTAGGAGCACAAGAATCATAATCTTAAATTAGGTTACATGTTTACAGAATGTGTTCAATTTTCCGCCCATTTGTTGCGATGCAAGCGTTCAACGTTTTTCCTGCAAGGATTCGTGAAACTCCTGGTGTCTTTGCTCGCGTCCGCCAATCATTGGACAAACATTTGAACGGCTGCATCGCAACAAATGGGAGGTAGTTTGAACACATTCTTTAAACATGTTTTGCTTCTTATAGCAACATTAAAAAAATGACGTTAACTAATAATAATAAATGGTACAGATACTACTTTCCTAACCTTGTAACTCTTTAACTAAGCAATTTAGACCATACCTTCATGGAATAAAAAGTGTTTATTTCGACGACTGCACCCTTATTTTAAAGTTTTTTTCAACAAAAGTGTCGGACACCCTGTATAAATATTCTATAATATGGTAGTTTATTTCAAAGTTAACATGTTGCGCAAATTAATATTTAATTTAATATTATTATTTAATATTAATATCTTACAACAAAAGTTGAAAGAGGTGTGGAGGGTGTCGATTGGCAGAGAAAACCCATTCTCTGTTTTCGCTTTTGCTTGTAAGTTGCTGTTTGGGATTCTAGGACAAATATTCCCGTGGTCAAAATCTCTCCATGTAAAAAAGGCAACGATCTCAAAACCCTGTACCCATCCCCTTTAAAAACCTCATGGTCAAAAAAAAAACCTTCAATACAAAACCATTTTACACAACTTTTACTCTAAGTAAAAATAACAAATTCAAAATTATATAAAATAACAAGAAGTACTATATGACATCATCTTACAGGTAATCTTGCTGTTGTGTTAGCGATAGTGAAGAAAGTCATCTTGTGATTGAAAATCAAAATATCTCCACTGATAAAAAGCATTCACACAACCCTTCTTTCTGCTGTTCTATCACATGTGTAGTGAAAAATAAACAGCTTGTGAATGATCAAACAGAAAGTTTAATTTGCTACAATAAAACTGAAATTTACCTAGTACCTATTATATAAAATATTAATAAATGATTAATATAAATAACTAACAAACCTAACCAGTAAAGTGGGGTGGAATATACCGGTCACCGGCTGGTAGCTCTCAACTAATTAACTTCTACTAATTCATAGAAATACATTTAGTATGCAGACATGTAACTCATTGTTTGATCTTTTTTTAAAGTATTTGAGCTGATAACTAGGTAGATAGTAGCTATTAATGTAGAGTGGAGTACACAAATACAAGCATTACGGTAGCTACCAAGTTTCTGAGTTTCACCATTCGTAAATCGTCATTTCAAATCTCTGCTAAATTTATAAATAATTTAAAGTTTAGTATGCACAATGTTTTCAGATGTATCTGATTCTAGTTCCATACTATGTTTGGGTCATCACTGTCCTCACAGATTAATGTCACACCATAAATTCATTAAGCTTACATATTGTATAAGCATCACAATTAGCTAATTCCAGTTCAATTTATTTCATTTCTTTTTTCTACTCAACAACTTTTTTTACAACTCTAACCTGTCCTGAAGAGCAGCCAGGAATGGAGAGAAGGAAACTCAGGGGAGTGAGGAGAGACGGTTCAAACTGTGCCACAGACACACCGTAACTAGACCACACGAAGGAAACCGTGATGAGGAAGAAAACCACCTGCACCACAATAGAGCTCAGTGAACTCCTCTTCTGAGACACGCTTTGTCTCTCTGTCACTGAAACAAGAGAATATACTTCATTTATTTGGTTACAGCATTCATTTACAACTACATAGCCATTTTATTCTATGTCTTATAGACTACCAATTCGCATTATCACCTTACAGCTAACCATCAGTTCTATTATAAAGTAATCTCAATTTTTCACATGAATATTAAAACTAAATCTAAAAATTGAATAAAGTACCTTTCCAATTTTTCAGCTAGTTATCTAAAAATTAGAATTGGGAAGCGTAATGAATATTTTAAATGGATAATAATTCTAACTAAATGGTTAACTTAGTGAATGTAATGCAAGTAACTTAAGTTTTAATCTGTGTTATTTTTTATTGCTAAATTCAATCCATATATTTTTGCCAATACAGTTCCTTCACCCAAGGACAAGTATCTTGGATACAATATTTCCTCAAAAGTTTTGCAACTAACAATAATTCTTCTTGAAAATAAATATTTCAACAAAATTCATATTTTTATAACTAATCATGTCCCTGTTATTTATGAGAATAACTAATGCATCATTTCTTGTTCTGTGACATCAGAACAAATAACTTATAATTGTTTCTCACAGAAATTAACAGAATAAAGATTAGAATCATGTCAATCTTTTGATATTAGAAGACTATTCATTGTATTGATTTTCCATCTAAGAGTGTTATTAATTTTATTCACCAAAGTAAGTTGCATCTCCATAGCTAATATAAATATCAAATCAAAACTCCTAATAACATCTGTAATGATGCATGTTAAATAATGACAATTCTATAGATTTTGAGATGAAAAGAATACACAAAAATATTGAGGTTTGTTGTTTAGAAGAATAGAAATACTTTAGTGGTTTTTGGATGAATTGCAGTTGAGAATGATTTGAAATATCTTCTATTGTTTCAACTAAAGGATACAAAATCACAAATAATAGAATTAAAAACTTACTAGAATACTCATTAGAATCTCTTGTGAAATATAAAAATAAGGAAGTTCTCACCTTTGTTTTGATAATTTTCTGTGAGTTGAGTAAGCTGTCTGTTTATTCTAGCCCATTTAGCAAACTCATCAGCCATGGAAATAGATTGTAAATTTCTTTTCAGTCTGATGATGTCTTGTGAGTATTTCCTCTCTTCAAATGATTCTTTAGCAGATAGGAAACTATTCTGAAAATTGTAAAGAAAAAAAATATTACCTAACTATAAGAAATTATAATTAATTATTACCTTAACTATAATACACATCATTCTGAAGCTTAAATAGAATTTTTTCAATGTACAATATTTCTGAAGTCTGAAACTGAGAGTTAGAATTTATGCCATGTAGCTAAGTGGTGTGCTGTAAAATTCTATATTCAAATATAATGAAATTTTCTTCTAAAATTGGCTGGTGTTAAATATTGAATTAATTTCTATATTGCATAATTGCCATGGTTAACTTTGGTAAGAGAAATTAAAATTTTCCTCTGAAGAGAAAAGTATTTAGTTAAAACTTAAATATTAAGACCAAAAAAGTATTGTTCACTTATTTCATTGCTTGTGACACAATTAAACATTGTTTATAGCCAGACTGCAGAAACTGGTAAACTGTTCTCTAAGAAATTTTCTATTTTGACTTCTGGTCTCTGTAAAATACATTTAAATATAGGAGGAAAAACTTTAATTAAAGATTGCACGCACAGAATCATCTGAAAATGTTAAAAATTGTCACATAGTTTGCAGACTGGGTTTACTGTTTATAGAAAGAAATGAAAAGAAAAACAGAAGCATTGGGGAATTTGAGAGACTCGTTGATGTTGAACCATGTTTCGAAGACTTGCAAACTGTAGCTAAGAAAATCTGAGCCAAGTCAATTTCGGCTCATTTTTTGAAGATTTCAAGCCAAATTTAACATGGGACCTGGCCAACTGGAGAACATGTTACATACGAATTAATTCAAAATGTTAAGCCAATTACATACATCTGAGTTTTGACCATTTAAAATGTAAGCCTATTAATTGGCTTTAACTGACATACTCTATAAAACGGCTCTGAGAGATATCTTTAATTAATTCCTTCGTCCCTCAGGAAAATTAATTATCAGTGTATCACTAGTCACTTCCATGTCCAAACCCATCCTTTTAATAGGGAGTTTATGACTGTTATTTTGAGCCCTCTCAGCCAGTGTGAAAAGAATGTCTCCACAGACTCAGGATGTTTTACAGAAATTGGGAGCAGCCGAGCAGCGAAAAACATGAGTTCATAGGAATTGAACCAGTCCGCAGAAACTGGCAAAGGGCTCGTAGAGATCTCTTATTCTGTTGGTAGCAAAATTAATGTAGATATAGGAATTAATTCAAAATTATTTGGAGAGAATATTCTAAATATCTTCCATATTCTGCATACTGGGAATTGAATAGAACCTGGATGCAGGATTAATCCACATTCACAAATCCTGCTATACTTTTCAAGTTGGCCTCCCAGTGCAAATGCAAATGGGGAGAAATATTCAATTTTTTCCCCAGTCTGCAAAGCATGCACAGTCACTTGGCCACCAAGTAAAATAGTATGGCTCATAAACTCTCCATTTATCTCTCTAGCTCTCTCCAAAATTCACTATTTTCACTCCAAAATGATCAAATAATCAAAAATTATCTTCAAAATAACATTCTAGACAGGCCAGTCTGTTAAGTGTGTCAAATCTGTCTCAAAAATTTCATTTTGAGGACAATTTGTCACCTAAGTTTTTCAAATCTGTCTTCAAAATGACTAGAATTCTCCAAAATGTCTATCAGAGTCAGTCTGGAATGTCTCCAATAATGACATGTAAATTGTAATGATGTAAAGTGTAAACAGGAATTAATTAGGAAATTGTCTCCAAGACCTTGTAAAGTTCAATTTGCAAAAATATTTTTTCTCTCAAAAAATGTCTCCAAGATCTTTGGCAACATCCAGGTAATAAAGCATGTCCAAACTCGCCATTTTAATGGCGAGTTTGTGACAGTTTTTTGAGCCCTTCAATTACAAATGGCGAAAAATATCTAATTTTCTCCTATGCTACAATGTTATTTTGGAGAGAATGTATGGTAATTTGATCATTTGAGAGAAATTTGGTTATTTTTGAAGAGAGCTGGAGAGACAAATGACAAATCACTCAAGTGGAGAGTTTATGAGCCATACTAATCCAGTCTGCAGAATATGTGAGTTTTTTGGGATATTCTTTCCAAACAATTTTGAATTATTTCCTCTGTTTACATTAAATTTTATACAAACACTTCTGGATTAATGCCTATATTTACATTAATTTTATTTATTTATTGAGATATAAAAGAAACATAATAGACATTAAAAGAATTAAAAGTAGGTATTACATGTGTACTTATTCACAGAGGTGGGCACCGCTACATTGAAAAGCAGCGGCGCTGCTGCTTTCGCTACAGTGTTACTTTCCAAAATATCATCATATATTCTGTAAGATTAAATTTATTATTTTTACGGCCACATACAGTGTAAAAATTAAATGTTGATCCCCTGAAAAAAGATTATACGCAAGCTTTAGGGCAAATACAAAATAGCTACGAGACATAACTGTCCTTGATCAAGAGAGAACTCGAGAGGAAACCATTGGAAACTAGTGATGCAGTTTTTAAGAGTGTTTGTGTGGAAAAACCACTCACTGTGGAATACTGAAATACTGATTATTAGGCTTCACTTGTTATATTATCATATATAATATAATATAAATACATAAGTATAATAAATAATAGGTAGATTTATTGGGTCTTTCCCATTTGACGATCCCCACCAGATTTAATTTAAATTAACTTTTTTATATGTATTTTTGTCCATAGAATCTGAAAATCAAATCCGTTTTTTGTAGAAACGGATACTTTTTGAGATATGAGGGTTTAAAGTTATCTATTTCCTATTTATTACTGAAGGATTGAGAACTTTGAAAAAACTCGTGTTTTCATTGAAATTACTCAAACAATATAGACTTTTTTACATGAAACAGTAATGTAGTTTGTTGTATCCGCTAGTTTGTTGTACAACACACTTCATGATTGATTAATGACCTGGCAGGGGGCTTGGGGGCGGCACGCCCCCCCGAAATACATATATCGAATATATTTCCAGTTTCCGTGATATTTTCAATTTATTACTTCAATGTTGATTTATGTGTAATGGGGGGCGTGCTGCCGTCCATACCCCCCTGCCAGGTCATTAAACAATCATGAAGTTTGCAGTACAACAGACTAGCCGATACAACAAACTACATTACGTCTATCTTTGACCAAAATGTGTGAAAACACAAGTTTTTTCAAAGTTTCCAATCCTTCAGTAATACATAGGAACTAAATAATTTAAAACCCTCATCTCTCAAAAACTATTAGTTTTTACAAAAAACGGTTTTCATTTTCGGATTCTGTGGACAAAAATACATATAATTAAAGTAATTTGAATTAAATTTGGTTGGGGTCTGATGTTGTGTGTGGGAATTAGAAAAGGTGTAATATCATAAATTAAATTGGGGATGGTTGTAACTGTGAAAAGAATCAGATCATTTACTTGACTGTTCTTGAGTCACTTCTTTGTTCATCTTTCCGTTTTTTATTTCATCTTTTTAATTCGATTTTTAGGAGCTGTTACGTTAATATCTATTGATTTCATATTTAGCATGTAATATTTTCAATTTATATTTTATTTTAGAATTGGTAATTTATTTAAAAAGTTAATAGATTTTAGTAATATAGTAGGTCGGTATAATATTTACTTTAGATGATCATATTAGGTAATGGTTTTTGTTTTTAATTTATGTACTTCACCTGATGATGAATTGGATAATCAATTTGAAAGCGTGAGTTAAATAAAATATTTCCAACACTGAGTCTAGAAAACCTTACCAAAACAGATATAGAATTATTTTAAAAGTTTATTTATGCATTTTTAGTGTTATGCTTAGTACGCTGAAAATGAGTAACTTTTAGTAAAATGATTGTAGCATCCAAAATAATATTTGAATTACTTACAATTTTATAAAGTTACTTGCAATGTAGATGCACATTTCCAGAACATTAAGAAAACCCATTGAGATAGACCCATTTTATTGCAATAAACACATCTGCATAAAAGCGTAAGACGATGGGTAAGTTGATCGTATTAAACGGTTTTGTCTTAATATCGAATATTCATATTTCGTATCATCATTATGGTTGTACTAGGAATCATTGTTTGAATATCAGTTGGTCGTTCTGCGCGGATTTGTCTGAATATCACTTAGCTACAACTGATTAGCTATCATGGGTCGCGCACTTGTATAGACTTTTATCTATATTCCTCAGATAACTTTAATATTTTTGATATTGAAAGAAGCAACAGCGGTGTAGCGCGAAAAACCTCTAGCGCTACATTAGCACAGAAGTAGCGGCGCTGCCGCTACGCAAAAAGAAGTGCCGCAATTAGCGCGCGCTACAAGTATCGGCGCTGCGCCCATCTCTGCTTATTCAGCCCTTTTATAAATTCCTGCATATTGCAGGACCTTTCCAGGCAAGTTTGGATACTAATGGTAATATGAAAAATAAAGCTAGGATAAATAAATGTTAAATGGATAAGGGTAAATTAAGACATAAGGCTATGATTAATAAATGTTAAATGGATAAAGAGTAAATGAATATGAAAATTTAAAAAATAAGGCTATTTTAGATAGCTACATGTTAAATTAATAAAGAGTAAATGAATATGAAAATATAAGGCTATGATAAATAAATGTTAAATGGATGAAGAATAAGTGAATATTAAAAAATAAGGCTATTACATGTTAAATGGATAAATGAATATGAGAATAATGAGATAACCAGTCTGCAGAATATGGGAGATATTTGGGATATTCTCTCCAAACAATATTGAATTAATTCCTATATTTACAATAATTTTGCTACGAACACTTACGAATTAATTCCTATATCTACATTAATTTTGCTACGAACAGTTCACCAGTTTCTGCAGACTGGTGAGATAACAAGGCTTGGATAAATAAATGTTAAAATGGATAAAAGATAGATTATAGATAGAACACAAGGATGAGTGTTAATAATGATACTATTATACTTGGGGCGACATTTAGGCGCTTTGTGGACGGGCATAATGGCCAGACTGCAGAATATGGAACATTTTTTCAAGTCTCTCTGCAAGAGTTTTTGATTGAATTTTAGAAATTGAAGATCTTTACAGGAGATCATGAATTAATTCCCATGTTATTATTTATTTTGCTGCAGGAAATTTTAATTAATTCATATGTAACTATGTTACCATTAATTTAGCTGCGGGAGATTCTGAATCTGCTGCTGAGAGACTGAGAGTCAAAGAGTAACTGTCTCTCAAATTAAAATCTCTGCGGGAGAAGTCTGAAGAGACACATTATGCAGACTGACATAATGGCCAAGTAAAATAGTGTGGCTCATAAACTCTCCAGCTGAGCTCTCTCAAAAAAATGAAAAAATGACATGTTACAGAATATGTCAGTTAAAGCCAATTAATTGGCTTAGATTCAGGGCTGTTGAGTCGGGTCAAAGCATTATTTGGTGGAGCCGGACTCAGGAGTTGAAAATTTGTACAGACTCCCAACTCCAAGCTATAGATATAAGTCACAAAAATTTAGGTCCATTTTATTTGTTGTTCATCATGTTAAATATCTCATAGCTAAGAACTAAAAACTGCTCATAGATATGAATTAAATCAATATTCATAGTTTAAACACTCAAATGACTCAATATTGCTTATAAAAATACTGTAAAACTGCTTGTTGGAGTCGGAGTCGAGGAGTCGGTGAAATTCTTTTTATAAAGGAGTCGGAGTTGGAGTCATTGGTGAAATTCTTTATAAAGGAGTCGGAGTCGAACATTTTATGTAACGACTCCGCAGCCCTGCTTAGATTTCAAAAGGTCAAAACTCAGATATGTCTAATTGGCTTTAAATTTTGAATTAATTCCTATGTTCCTATGTTAATTTTGGCTTGAAATCTTCAAAATATGAGCCAAATTGGCTTGGCTCAGAATTTTAGTGAAATTTTGTCTCAAATATTAGCTTACAATTTTTCAGCCTCTTAACATGGAAAAAATCAACAAATTTCTCTTCAAAATGATCAAATTAATGAAATTTTCATAAATTCTCTCCAAAATAACATTGTACCATAGGAGAAAAATCAGAAAATTAAATATTTCTCAGCATTTGCAATTGAAAGCCAGGGTGGAAAAATAACTCTTCTGATTGAATAGTAACTCTGTTAGAGAAGTTCTTAAGACAAGTTAGACGCGCGTTTGAGTGATCTGCCATATCGACCGATTTCGCTGCGCAATCTGTTGATCAATAGTTTGCGTAGCCATCGATCGATAGCGCAACCATCGATCGATAGCGCAACCATCGATCGATAGCGCAACCATCGATCGATTGCGGCGCGTTCGAATGATATGATGATTTTTTTTAGTTTGTGCATCAAATTGACACATTTTATCGCGGATATCAATTGATAGAGCAACCATCGATTGATTTCTGCGCGTTCCAATGATACGGATTTTCTAAGTTTATGCATTTAATCAATTGTTTTGTTTTTGATGGAAAAATACTTTTAAATACTTTTTTATTTAATAAGGCAACGATTGTTGCGCGTTTGAATGATATGGATTTTGTTAGTTTAAGCATATAATTGTTACATTTGATAGAGATCGATTGTTGCGCGTTTGAATGATATGGATTTTGTTAGTTTATGCATATAATTTTTACATTTAATAGAGAAATCATCAATCGATTGTTGCACGTTTGAATGATATGGATTTTGTTAGTTTAAGCGCAACAATCGATTGATGGTTGCTCTATTAAATGTAACAATTAGATGCATAAACAAACAAAATCCATATCATTCAAACGCACGACAATCGACTGATGGTTGCATTATTAAAAATAAAAAAAATATTTAAAAGAATTTTTCCATTAAAAACAAAACAATCAATTAAATGCATGAACTAAGAATATCCATATCAATCAAACGCTCAGAAATCGATCAATGGTTGCGCTATCGATTGATATCCGCTATAAAATGTGCCAATTTGATGTACAAACTAAAAAAAATCATCATATCATTCGAACACGCAGCAACCTATCGATGGTTGCGCTATCAATCGATGGCTGCGCAAACTATTGATCAATAGATTGCGCAGCGAAATCGGTTGATATGGCAGATCACTCATATGCGTCCATGCGGGTGAAATATACATGCTTTACTAATACTAAACACTAGTAAACAGGGTTAATCATTAATAAACTCCGCAGTTGAGTATTGTTAGAATTTGAGTTTTCCATTCTACTGACTCTAGGAGGGACCATGTTACAGAGTAGGGTGTTTGTGCCAGTAATCGGCATACCTCTAGTAATCGGAATAGCAGACACATTGAGCATAATTTTCTATATAATATATTAAGGAATAGAGGCATACGTACTAAATTATTAAAGAATCAACCACTATAATTGATTAGTAATTCTTTCTAATCATTTAACCACACAAATTAACAGGTAGCTTCCAATCATTGTCGGAAAGTCAAGTTATAGGTCAGTTTGTTGTATTTTTCGTAAGAGAACGGTTCCTCTTTGAAACTCCTGAGTGTGTTTCAGTAGCTTTTAATGTACCAGGTGTATGTTTTTCTAGATGTACAATTTACGGTCTATCAGTGCATTTTAAAATTTAAGCAAACAAATGCTTACTTTTTATTTAAAATGGTAGTCCGATCACTAGATTATCAGAACATCTAATTTTAATGTTCGGACAGACTGGCCGATTAAACATAGAATCCATCCGTCCACCCTGACGATTACTGGAAAAACTTCCCGTCATGCGTCCGATAACAAACTAGTATTTTCACTAATTAATTTATATCGTTACATTGACCAATAACATGAATGAATAAATTTTGAGATTTTTAAGCTTGTATATTCTCCGAATAAAGTACGTTATTACATATGATAACAATATATGATTACTTTAACGTCAAATATATAAATATTTTACATAATCATACCCACTTATATAGTGTCACGTGTGAATTATATATGGCGTTTGTCAATAACCAAAATACGTAAAATTCAATCAGAAGGATTTAGAATCAACAGAAAACTGGACTTCCACTCCAGGTTGTGACGACATTAATAGCGACAAAGAATGGTTGAATCTACATCATAATAGTGGAAGAGGGCAAACTAGAGGGAATGTAGACGGCATATATATCGGCATTTATTTTATAAGGGGACATTCGAATTATGTCCCGTTTAAACTTAAACAAAGCAACAGTTATTTAGGGGCCGAAAATTACTTTTTCAATGAAAATCTAATTGAGGTAAAGCAATTTAAAAATAATTTTTATTAGTAAATAAAATGTGTTATAGACTTATAGTTAGCATTATAATAAGGCTAAGATATCTGCAACTAAATAGACAAGAAATGCACATGACAATTACGGCTTGCTTTTATTTAAGATAGTTACCCCTTTTTTCAGAACTATTATAATCAAAGAAAACGTATAGAGGCTAAAACTAAATTAATTGATATTACTAAATACCAATCTGAGTCTTCTGAGAAATGAATAAAATAAGCATTGATTGTCAATTTTAAAACATCTGAATATAATCTATGTATACTTGGCAGACGAATCAAATATATAATAAACCTTAATTTAAAGTAGCCGTTGATTCTTAAAGCGGCCGGGTAATTATTTCCTCTTGCATGTAGAAGGTAGCAGTTGTAGGAGCTTCAGCTTATGTAAATAAATAATCATATTTATATAAAATAACTTAGTTTTCAATTCTGATGTATGGCAAACAACAATGTATAACTTGTTCAAACTTTCGAATGAAATGACAACACTAAAATATAGCGTATTTTTAACCATTGACGAAGTCTTTGATTGTGTGTATGGGTACCTAGGTAATAATAATATAAACATAATACTTACTATTACTTAGTACAGTAGGAATTATATTAATAAAAAATACACATTGATTGTATAGATATTAGGTATGACTAAATCTATTACTAGTAATTAGAAGCGGGAGAATAATTATACTATATACTATTATATTAATCAGTCACTAATCAACAAGTATGACGAACATTAGTTCCTTATGATTGGCCACCTGACGATAATAGAATTGGAAGTGACCGAACATAGATATTGCTATGACGATTACTAGCATTTTAGACTAATGGGACATTTTTACTTTTAATTGCATAAGTAATAATATAAATGTGTTTATGTGTAAAGCGATTTGAAAGATAAAAATTCCAGCTTTCTAATGATAGTTGCATCGCGTTGGTAGCGTTTATATGTGACTCGTTATTGGTATTTGTTTGTAATTTATCCTTAAGTGACCGATTACTGGCACAAACACCCTGTCAGTTAAAGCCAATTAATTGACTTCCGATTTCAAAAGGTCAAAACTCAGATATGTCTAATTGGCTTCAAATTTTGAATTAATTCTTATGTTCCCCAGTCTCTATTTGATCACTATTTGGTGCACAAAATTCCACTGTGGCACTGACTTTTTGAAAAAGGTAAAAAAATCCACCATAAATTTCCAAAAATTTGGCTGATCCACCATCATTTTACCCATTTTTCCACTAAAAATTAATGGTAACATATGAATAAATAGCTAAAAATCCACTGACTTTGCCAGAATCTTATTTTCAATGAAGAAAAAATTCCACCGACATGTCGGTGGAATATACTCAATATAGCTACCACGAAATACAGACTGGCAGCATAGGAGAAAAATATATATATCTCACCATTTGAATTGAAGGGCTCAAAATAACAGTCACAAACTCGGCATTAAAATAGTGAGCTTGGACATGCTTCATTACTTGGCTTGACCAGTTTCCCTGTTTCTGCAGTCTAATATGTCTGTATGCGGTATGACTGAGAACAGAATGCAAAATACTCGGAAAATAGAGGCCTAATAAGTTAATTAATTAATTTGACTTATCAGAGAACACATTACCAGTTTGTACTGTCTGGGGATTAATTAGTGAAAAAATACTTACGTCAGTATGAACTGTATGATTAATAATAATATACTCACAATTAAATAAAGCAAAGGTTCAGTAATGATTCCTAAGCATCCAATTATGGAGGCAGATATCATTACTTGAAGAGTCATAATTAACTAATTTAAGAAGTGTCGTCAATATCCGAGTCTGTCACAGCTATTATAATTTAATTCAGTATTTTTAAGTATTTAAAAAGACTAAAAAATGAGGATATAATGGTTCACCGCTGTACAATATTCTAAAGAACGGATGAAATATCAAAAATATGAAGAGAACAGAAAAGGATTTCTATGAACTGGTATACCTACAGGCATCCCTCGCTTTAGTTACCAAATCACAACTCAGTTTAATCACCAACGGTAATTGTAGCGAGGTAAAATAACAAAAAAATTATAATTGTCACTCCTTGATTAGAAAATTATAAATTTTCTATGAGTTATAATGAAAGAAAATTTGTTTTAGAATTAGTGTCACAGTTTATAGCCCCTATTCTATAAAATGTGGTTGAAGTAGGTACCATTTAAAGGTCCTCTTCAGGCTCCGTCGAAAAATTGAGTTTATTACATAATATTATAGAACTAAGGTTTGCGATCATTTTCCGCAAACCGCAAACAATTCTGTTTAGTATATATTTTATTATTTGCTTTTGAAGTTTTTAAGTACTCTGTGAGCAATAGCTAATTGAGCGAATCACTAACCTGACGCTGAGAAAGAAGATTGTACACTCATTGTTTTGATTTCAAATTTAGGTTTCATAAACAAATAATGCATTTTAGGCCCTTTTTTAAGATATTAATTATTTCTAAAAGTATATAAAAGTTTCTTTAATAAGTTTATCCAAATTTAAACCTTTATGGGGACTGTCCCCGAAGAAATCTCAAAATTTAATTTTTTTTTATTGTGTAAATAGTTGCTTTATAACCTTCTTATGGTGTGTGCAAAATGCCAGAGGTATCGTGTAACTCTAACCCCCCTGGGGAGAGGGATAAAGGGAAAAGAGGGCCGGGGGGTAGGGAGTCAGTATGTACTCTAAAAACCATATCTCAGCCAATTATAATTCGTAATAATTAATTATCTCTCTATATCTGGTATCTAACCTACCACTAATAACACGCCCACTAAGGTTTGCAAAGAAATATTCCTCAGTTACCCGCAGACCTTCGCGAGAGTAGTATGCTGCGTGCCAGATTATCAAATTTTGAATGGGAGATTACTCGTTACTTCAGATATCTACAAATCATGTAATTCAAAAGCCTTAGGCTTTTTTGTAGAAACTACGGCTTTGCAGTTTTTTGCATTCGATTTCCCGGAATTTTCTACAAACTCTGGAAAAGTTTTATTTAATTTTCGAATTATTTTTCAAAATATTGAATTTTGAAATTTATATTTTTTCAATTTTTTTTTGTTTCACTAAAAATTTCAATAATTCGAAAACCAATACGAAAAATAAAAAAAAACGCTTCCACAGATTGTAGAGAATCTTGTGGAGAATCTAATGCAAAAAACCATAATGTCATAGCTACAAAATTGTAGTATGCATTTATTAATTAACACACTGTTCGAAATTTGTTCGAAATTCAAATAACTCGTTTTCTATGGGTCGAATCGAAAAAAATGTCAAGACACAAAAACATCTTAGAATTCATTTTATATATGTGTACAAGGTTTCACAGCCGTAGCTTCAATAATAAAAAACTTTTCAAAATCTGGGAACGGTGCCATTAAACGAATAATAAATAGATTTATTAAACCAAATACCTAGTTGAGAATCAAAACAAAATGTGTACATTCATCTTCTTCAGACTGATAATTAGAAAGTCGGAAGTAAAATAGGTTTTGTAGAGTTTGGATTATGAAAATCTTTAAAAGGATATAAAATTAAAAATATGCTATCAAATTTCATGGGGTTTGCAGTAAAATGATAAGAAACATTAGTCTCGTTTATTTAAGCAATAAAAAATTTGCTTGGAGGGAACCTTTAAGCCTATTATTAAACAGCCCAGCAAACATGTCCGAATCTATTCGATATCGGTTTGTGTCTAATTCATTTCGCTGGTAGCGCATGCCGGTAATAGATATGAAATACACTTAAATTAGATTTCTAACTGAATATATCTAAATTATTTGACTGTTTAGAAATCTAATTTGTTTCTACCATTAGTATCCAAAAAATCTTCACTCTAGTCTGCATCGTTTATTTTCTAATCAGAAATCGTTTAATACATATCGAAACAACACCAGTAAATAGATATATATTATATTACGGAATTCCGTTTTAGAATAGATACCTAAAATTTCATTCCATTTATGATCAGAATAGTGTTGCATCGCCAACTGAATTATGATGTATTTGAAAGGTCAGGTTTTTCTTTATCGTTACTATTTAGAAACAATAAGTGAAATATCATTTAGAAAGAGTACCTACTGAATACTGTATATCGGTATCAATATAAATATAGGTATAAGTTAATAAATATTTTTAATTTAGATGTATGTGCATTTGATATCGATATGGTGTCTATTGCATTACTAAAACGCTTTCGTTTATATATCTTTTTTATTTATTTGAGTGTTGCATCTCTAATCTAAATATGTATCTAAACCATGCGATGTCTCTTTTTGGTTACCATTTTAGAAATGAAAAATGAAGATTCTATGCGTCATTAAAAAAGTGTTCTGACAAAGTGTAATGGTATCAACAATCCATCGAAACAGTTTTCAAATATCTTCAAATTAGATACGATTTTTTGTATCGCATTTGGTGTCTATTCCATTACTAAAACGCTTTCGTTTATATCTCTTTTATATTTATTTGAGTGTTGCATCGCTAATCTAAAAATGTATCTGAACGATGCAGAGGGATCGATTTGTTTCTTTTTTCTACATCGAAAGTGTAGAGCATAGTAAACAGAATAGTATAGTACCCCAGTTACATGTATTATTCAAATTTATTCTGGGTAGGCTGTGACGTCATGTATGTAAACAAGAGGTCACGTCATAGTAAACAGAATTGCTGTGGGTCACGTGGAATAGAGAATTAAGATGGCGGCCAACGCGACCGATCTGACTAATGATCTAATTATCTTGAATAAATCGTCTTCTTCAAGACTAAAAATTTGTTACTATTTTGGGTGTAAAAAGACCAGTAGCAATTTCATTAACAGTCATTTTTTAATTTTCGTCCGTATGACTATAGAGATTGGATAATAGCATGCGGTAATGTGGAATTAAAAAAAAATATCACCGAAAACGTTATTTAACAAAAGTTGGGTGTGTTGCAGCCATCTTTTGTGTTTGTACTGTACGTACAAACGTACGCACCATTGTTGACATGTGACGTCACAGCCTCCCGGACACGCGTAATATAGCTCTGGGATACTATATATTCTCTGTACTGTGGTGTAGAGCGCGTTGTATCGTTTAGAAATATAATTAATTGACACGACTATGTTTGCTGGGATGGTTACCTATATTTTAATGCTTTTGATTCATTCACTTTCATCACAGAACTTTCATCTTTACGATAAGGTAGTCGTGTTCTCAAAACGTTTTATTAATTCGAGCTCATAGAAAATGAAATTTTCAAGAAGTTACAATTATATAAATTCTTGGCATACACCTATATATTTCTACTTCGCTGTTATTACTATTTGTAATAAGACTGAGTTGTGATTTTGAAAATAAAAGCAGGGCCTACCAGTACAGGCAGGCTCCGCTTTAATTACCAAATCATGACTCAGCGTAATTATCAAACGGTAATTAAAGCTAGGAAAAGTAACAAGAAATATATATTTATAAATGTCACTCCTTGATTACGCATCTCATTTAGTCATTTTCTATGAGTTCTAATGAAAGAAAATTTGTTTTTGCGTTACAATTCTATGTAAATCTATTATTAAACAGTGTTTCAGTGTTTGTGACTGTGATGAAAGTTTAAGGTTGTGAATTTATGAAAGGTTTTAAAATCCATCCATAGATAACTCTCACTCAGTATAGCTTAGTAATAAATAGATACCTCCCAGTAAACAATGCAGCATCGAAATGACATCATCTGGATAGAACCAAGGCCATACACTATAGATGGCCTTGATACAACCCAGCAAACATATGAATGTCGATTCGATGCCGTTTGCTGTCGAATTCGTAGCGCTAAAGTGGGTATCGACTTAGCAACCATTTCGACTCATAGTAGATATCGGAATGTCTGTTTCTAAATGATATCTGAATTTACACTTCGAGTAGAAACACAAAAACCCATACATGGTTTTAACAGCATCATCTTGACGTCGGCATGTTTGTTTCCAAACGATATCTGAATTTATACTTCGACCAGAAGTACGAAAACAGATACGTAGTTTTAAAGAAATCATTTCAAATTTGGAAATTCATTTTCTTATCTTCCAGTTTTATAATACGTATAGAAATGTAGGAATTACTCTTATTCAATTGGATCGTACCTTTCTATATAACGTACGTAGTGCTCCCTTTAAACTATACCTAACTAGATTATGTGCACTCGGTAGAGTGCATACCTTCGCCTCCGCTTTTACCCGTTCTCTCCCAAAATTTAAGAAACTGCTTACTGGATAATAACCAATCGCCCCACCAAGTTTCATGCAATTTGGTTCAATACCTTTTGAGTTATTGAGTTATAAATTACCTTGACCTTGATCATTGACCTTTGACCTGATCGCTCCCAAAATTCTACCAGATGGTTCCTGGACATTGTCAAATCGTCTCATCAACTTTCAGACAATTTGATGAATACTTTTTGAGTCAATGAGTTATATATGGCCTTGACCTTGATCTTTGACCTTTGACCCAATCGCTCCCAAAATGTAACAAAATGGTTCCTGTATATTGACCAATCGTTCCACCAAGTTTCATGCAATATGGTGCAAAACTTTTTGAGTTATAAATGACCGGGTTATAAATGAGTAATAAATGAGTTATAAATGACCGGGTCACTCCCAAAATTCTAGCAGCAGGTCACTGGACATGGACCAATCGTTTCACCAAATTTCAGGCAATTTGGTTGAACACTTTTTCAGTTAAGCGAATAACAAGATGATAAATAAATGAATAAATAAATAAAATCCGATGAAAATATAACCTTCCGCAAGATTGCGAAGGTAATAATTAATACACATATAGGGGACTACGGCAGTTGACATTTGTAAATGTACGATCGAGCATTGCCACAATAGTGCGATGTACAATGGATCAACCGTCAACGTAAAGTAAGCGATATTGGAACATCGGTTGTTGAACAGTGTTCCTACAGTACCGTGAAAATGAAATGGATAACCAATCAAGTGATTTTTCGATGGCCAGTGCATTTATTGTTATTAATTTATTATAAACTGCTTAATGTAAATAAGCCGCGAGGGGTAGATTTCATTTATTATCACCTCTTCATTTCCCTCTTCCATCCTTTAGTGCAGCCACCGGTGCTTGTGACCATTTTTGTCACATAATTCCTCGGTAAGTGACAGCATTTACGGAGTAGCTTTTCAGCATCCATGAGCGTCGTGACTTTGTCCATGGAGCCACTTTCCTTTCTGACAGCTTCTTCCAGTCCCTTGTATTTCATTTCCTTTTGACGTCAGCGACATGGCCGTTAATAATTAAAAGTTGATGGGCTATTTAACATGTTCCATTTTAGAGTAAATTCTGTGTTATCGGATGGTTCCACATTTTTCGAATATGTAAGAAATAAATATAATAATTATCATTATTCAATTCTTACTTAAATTGGTATCCATGATACCAGTACGTAAAATACAAAATTAGAAATAAAAATCAATACATAAATAATTTTTCTAAGTAAAATACGGAACCCCATATCCGATAACTTGAGCTTTCACCTAGTGCCAAAACCTGCAAATGAGACGATTAACATTCAGTGATTCACATTATAGATAATTAAACTTAAAGTGGTAATCGGACTCAATAAATTAATATTTAATAATCATTATTTAACTTTTATTTCAATTGGTATCATACCTTCAGCTATTATGTTACTAGTTAAATAATAATTATTATACTAGTGTATTTTATTGTTAAAATAATGGGTCATCATCAATACCGATTTATTACCCGTCATTAGGTTACTTTTAATGAATTGAATTAAAATTAAATTTTCTGCATAGTCTAATTCATTTTATAGATAAAATACATTGAAAAATTGAAAAAAACAGGGGAATTCAATATATACATATCAAGTCAATATATTCCCGTGCGTATCATAGTTACATTCTTCATGTTTAATACCCATATAGTGTAAAAGCGGATGGACACCAAATAAATCTATACTAATAATTTCCTTAGTGTGTTTATTTATTTATTTGGTGTCCGCTTTAACACAACGGGTATTAAACCTGAAGAATGTAACTATGATACGCACGGGAATATATTGACTTGATATTTAAATATCCTTTTTCTATTCAATTTTTAAATTTATTTAATCTATAAAATAAATTATACTATGCAGAAAATTTAATTTTAATTGAATTCATTAAAAGTAACGTAATAATGGGGAATAAATTGGTATTGGATGACCCGTTATTTTTGACGGGAAAGTACACTAGTAAATAAATAAACACACTAAGGAAATTATTAGTATAGGTTTTCTTTTATCACGTGTTCGAAAATATAGACCCTATTAATAACTTGGAATGGACAAACGAAGTGTTACAGAATGATTTGACCTTAACACTTATTATGCACTTTAATTTACTAGGAAAGGGTTTGGTCAAAGAATATGATGAAGTGCGCACAGTTCAATCTCTGTTAGAGAAATGTAGAGAAGTACAAAATGATCAAAGTAACGAGAAAATTCGTGAAAGTAAATTCTACACGCCTCTGTCCAATTTCAAGAAACGAGTATCTTATGATCCGCGAGTACAAGACGTAGAGTACATCAGAGATATGAATAACATGAATGAATCATATAATACGAACCAGTCGGAAGAATCTCGTAACGAATATGAGGAATATGACTACAGAATTAATAAAAGGCTTGATTTAAAGGTACACGGAAAACTGCCAGGCGGAAGACTGCCAGGCGGAAAACTGCCAGGCGGAAGACTGCCAGGCGGAAAAATGCCGAAGCGGAAAACTGCCAGGCGGAAAACTGTCAGGCGGAAAGCTGCCAGTCATTTACTGCCAATTTAATGACTTTAGTCAATAATAACATTTTAATTTATAAAAATGTTGTTCACCCAACGTTAAGGAGTTAAGGAACATTCATTTTTACTTAGTATACAAAACAAAAATAATAGTTAAATGTAGACAATTTATTAGAAAAATATGTAAATATATAAATATTAAAGATACAAATGAAATATTATATAGAAATTAAAAACTAAAATCTTTCTTAGAAAAGGTTTAAAATACTTAGAGAAGAAACAAAGAAATATTAGTATTAGGGACAAAGTACAATTTCTTTATTTAAACATCGCATCTTTAAATTATCAGTTCATAACGCGCTAACTGTCTAATTTTTTTTTATAATTTGAGAATTGAACAAGCCTTCAAGCTTAATATTCGCTTGTATTCATTATAAAACAACTTCTATCTATGTTTGTGAAATATTTAGAATTTGCAACACAACATCTATGATTATTAAACTGCTATTACCTACCAATAGTACCTAATTCTCTGACAATTCCATTTGATTGAATTGGATTGTACATTAATTAATAATACTTTTTACATATAAAGGAATATTGTAAAAATGAAGGAGTTGTGCTCTTGACATGGAGAATAAAAATGTAAATATAATAAATATTGAACATACATATATGTTGATTTAACATACGCTTAATTTATTGTATAATTTAAGATTAATTAATTACAATAATATCTAATTAGCTATTAATCACAAATCAGTACGCGGGGTTTAACGTTTGCTTTTGAACCGAAAGTTATATTGCTGACATTAATATAGGAAATTAAAAACAAGAGACTATATACGTAACTTAACATGTTTTTTTTAATACAAGTGACATAGCAAATAAGTATAAAATGGTAATTGTTACATGCTTATGTGTACTGGAGTTTGGTTTACTGTGTGTTTAATAAGGAAGCTTTGTTGAAATATAATTTTCATTTGGATATTAAGTAATCCAATATCTATATTTTTATTACTGTAAAAATGAATATCCCCTTAACCCATTAACGAAGGGCTGACACCGTTTTTCTAATCAAAATGTGTTTATAACTAAATAATAAAAGTAAATAAATACATAAATTCCCATTAAGTGACTGGCAGTTTTCCGCCTGGCAGTTTTCAGCTTCGGCAGTTTTCCGCCTGGCAGTTTTCCGCTTGGCAGTTTTCCGCCTGGCAGTTTTCCGGACACCGATTTTAAAAGTGAAAGACCTTATAGGTTTTCTTCATATGAGAGTACGCGAAGTAAATCGACGTATGGTGATAATTATAGCCGTAGAAATTCTTTCGAAAGGGGACAACAACATGAAAGTCCAGGGTATTTTAACGACCAACTTTATAACAGAGGACACCCGAGTAGAGTCTATTCAAACTCTAGGCCTGCTCATAGCGAAAATTCGAGGGGACGGGGTTTTCGTCAGCGTCCAATGAAAAACCAAACTCTCCGATAAATAATTTGAAAATATTTGAAGAAAACCATCCGTGCATCTTAGACTCTGGTAGTGAAGTTTCAATAATTAAACATGATATTGGTTTTGATTTGATCAGGAAATACAATTTAAAATTAAAAAAATCATTTAGAAGATTAAGGGGTATTTCCGGTGCTGAACTAGACGTTACGGGAGCAATAGACATTCCATTCTTTTTCAATAATAGGGACATTTGTTATCATCAGGTTATTTTGGTTAAGGGAAATTCTTTTAGTGGAAATTTGTTGCTGGGAAGAGAGTTCATGAGGAAATTTTCCGTTAGTTTGACTTTTAGGCATAGAACTACCCAGCAAACATGAATGTATCTATTCGATGTCTAAACGACTCCATGTATAACCTCTCTTCCGACATCGAATACCAGTAACAAATTAGACATGGTGACATCAAGTAGATATCAATCCGATATCCATTTGCACCGCTAAACCGCATCATATTAAGTATATTTGGCATCGAAGCGATACCGTTAAAACAGCGTTGAATAGAAAGATAAATTACGACATCTAACATACATAGGGATTCTGCATCGAACAGACGCCTAATTATATATCTAATATGCTTCGAAACGATATCCACTTGCATCCAATAAATGAATAAATTAAAATTGAAAACTCTTACTTCATTGATATAACATACTATATATTTACATGCACATCAATTTAATTTATGTTACATAATGTTATATATAAATTATATGGGAAGAAATGAAGTGATGTGTCCGGGCATCGTTCGTGGGTCTGTCCGTTCTCGTACCAGCAGCTCTGTCACTTTGCCACCGCGGATGTATTTTACTACAATTTTTTTTTTTGTATTAACCGACTTGGAGATACTTAAAGAAATTTTAAAGTGAATAGAACAATACAGGCAAGCACCGCTTTTATAACCAAAATCACAACTTATTCTTATTTCAAATAGTAATGAGTTGGTCAAATTTTTATATAATTGTAACTCCTTAAAAATTTCGTTCTCTATGAGTTCAAATTAAAGAAAATGTTTTGAGGCCACGACTTAGAATAAAGATGAAAGATCTGTGATGAAAGTTCAAAGTAATGAATGCATTAGTTAAAATTTGACCATATTATACTATAACTCTCACTCAGTAAATTTAGGTCATAATAGTTGAGTAACTAGTTTGACATTTTGATTTATATAAATTATTGTGTTATATAAAACAGGAATTTTGTGCTCTGTGAAATAATTTTAGCAATACGGTATATGTTCCAAGTTATTAATAGGGTCTATATTTTCGAACACGTGATAAAGGAAAATATAATAATTATTATTTAACTACTATTTAATTAGTAACATAATAGCTGAAGGTATGATACCAATTGAAATAAAAGTTAAATAATGATTATTATATATAGATTTATTGAGTCCGATTACCACTTTAAGTTTAATTATCTATAATGTGAATTACTGAATTTTAATCGTCTCATTTGCAGCTTTTGGCATTAGGTGAAAGCTCAAGTTATCGGATATGGGGTTCCGCATAATTTAAGTAGAAAAATTATTTATGTAATGATTTTTATTTCTAAACTTGTATTTTACATACTGGTATCATGGATGCCAATTTAAGTAAGAATTGAATAATGATAATCATTATATTTATTTATTTCATATCCGAAAATGTGGAACCATCCGATAACACAGAATTTACTCTAAAATGAAACGTGTTAAATAGCCTCTACGTTTAGTAGAGGTTTAACGTCTGCTTCTGAACCAAAGGCCATGTCGCTGACGTCAGAAGGAAATGAAATACAAGGGACTGGAAGAAGCAGTCAGAAAGGAAAGTGGCTCCATGGACAAAGTCACGACGCTCATGGATGATAAAAAGTTACTCCGTGAATGCTGTCACTTACCGAGGATGTGAAAAAAATGGTCACAAGCACCGGTGGCTGCACTCAAGGATGGAAGAGGGAAATGAAGAGGTAATAGTAAATGAAGTCTACGAGCTATACTTAACACAAAATCTAAGACCTCGTACGTAATTGTGGAGCGTAACCCTAGCGCTATCCTCTATTACTGCATGGAGAGTTAAAACACTATACAGATGGTAAACATAAAATAGACAATACATAATCCAAATTACAACAGTTTTGGTTCCCAAGGGACGCCACCACACTTCTCTTCTATTCACCAAAGACAGCTTCAGGAACCCCTCAGGGCTTATTATAAGCAGTTTAGAATAGATTCATAACAATAAATGCACTGGCCATCGAAAAATCACTTTATTGGTTATCCATTTCATTTTTACGGTACTGGAGGAACATTATATTCAACAACCGATGTTCCAATATCGCTTACTTTACGTTAACCAGTGTACAATCGCACTAGCTTGCCAATGTCCGATCGTACCTTCACAACTGCCGTAGTCCCCTTTAAGTGGATTAATTATTGGGTATAGTTTAAACTTTAAAGGGAGCACAACGTACGTTATATAGAAAGGTACAATCCAATTGAATTATGAAAATAATTCCTTATACGCATTACAAAACAGGAAGATAAGAAAATGAATTTCCAAATTCGAAACGATTTTATTAAAACTACGTACCTATCTGTTTTCGCACTTCTGGTCGAAGTATAAATTCAGATATCGTTTGGAAACAGACATGCCGACGTCAAGATGATGCTGTTAAAACCATGTATCGGTTTTCATGTTTCTACTCGAAGTTTAAATTCAGATATCATTTAGAAACAGACATTCCGATATCTACTATGAGTCGAAATGGTTGCTAAGTCGATACCCACCGTTAGCGCTACGAATTCGACAGCAAACGGCATCGAATCGACATTCATATGTTTGTTGGGTAATAGTCATGCTAAAGTGAAAAATTCGAAATTCATGTTTACCGGCTTTACGTCTCCCTCTAAAGTTTGTTTTATTAAACCTGAGGCATCTAGTTCTCATTTGTCTATCGTAAAAGCACCTAAAGATTTTCTTATAAAATCAAACACTGCTCTTAATTATTTCGGAAAAGTTCCCTCACATTTAAATGGTAAATCCGTAATTTTTGAGTCAAATTGTAATAGAGCAATTTTTCCAAGAATAGTTTGCTATGTAAATGACGGTAAAATTCCTGTAACAGCTATAAATGTCACTGATAGAGATGTCTCAATTAATATTAATAAAATGATTGGTAAAATTTATCTCGTTGAAAACGACACTACTCAGAATGACGAAGTCACTGGTGAAGGCTTCAGAAAGAAAACTGTGAATGGGGAACGGGGCATAGAAAACGACAGCGGAATTTCTCGAGTAAACTATGTTAATATGTCTAGTGGGAAAAGTAGTGTAGATAGAGATTTTCTTAAGTTAGTAGATAGTGTAAAATTAGATCATTTAGATAATAATGGTAAGGATAGGATTAGGAATTTCCTCAAAAGACATAGAGCAGCAGTTTCCGTGAATAATGAAGTTGGCCACGTTAAATGTAATAAGCATAAAATAATTATTCCATCCGATGTGAATCCCATTAATACCTTTCAGTATAGAATTCCGTATCATGCCTGTTCAGAAATAAACAAGCATATTGATAATATGATTGATCAGGATATAATTGAGCCATGTTCGTCGCCTTGGAATTCTCCTGTATTATTAGTGAAGAAACCAAATAATTCTGGTTATCGCTTTTGCGTGGATTATCGTAAATTAAATTCTGTAATTCAGAAGGACGTGTTTCCTATCCCGTTAATTACAGAAATTCTAGAAGACCTAAATGGGTCTAGTATTTTCACGACGCTAGATATGAAACACGGATATTTTAATATCGAATTAGACGAAAAATCGAGAGATTACACTGCGTTTAGAACCAATCGGGGCTCATATAGATTCAAACGTTCACCTCAAGGTCTAAGTACAAGTTCATCTGCTTATCAAAGAGTTTGTAATCTCATATTTAGTAAACAATTAGGTAAATTTATGTACGCATACATAGATGATTTAATTGTCTACTCCAAAAATATGGACGAGCACATGGAACATTTGTAAGAAGTATTTAAAACGATTAGTGAATCTGGTTTCAAATTAGGTCTCGAAAAGTGTCAATTTGTAAAACCTTGTGTTCGTTACTTAGATCATGTAATTAGTGAAAAGGGTATTCAAGTCGATCCTACGAAAACTAAAGCGATCTCAAACATGTCCATACCACGTAACGTAAAACATGTCCGTAGATATCTTGGTTGTTGTTCATACTATCGTAAATTTATCAAAGACTTTGCCAAAATTTCTAGTCCCCTCACTAAACTCACTAAAAAGAATTAAAAGTTTAAATGGAACAATGAATCTCAACAATCATTTGACACACTAAAATCAAAATTAACATCTCCTCCTATTTTATCATTTCCTGACTATAAACTCAGATTTCAGCTTCACTGTGATGCCAGTACGGTTAGCGTAGGGGCTGTATTATCTCAAAAATTTGACGAAGGTGAAAAACCAGTTGGTTTTTTCAATCGGAAATTAAAAGGTGCTGAATTAAACTACAGTATAACGGAACTAGAAGCTTTGGCAATTCACGAGTCTGTTAAATTCTTTTCGGCCTATCTGTGGGGAACCTCTTTTGATATTTATACTGACCACAAAGCATTGCAATACATTTTCAAACATAAGCAAAGTGTTCCAAGAATCGCCAGATGGGCTATATTTTTGGCAGATTATAATTATAACATCTTCTAGAAGGATGGGAGAAGTCACGTAGTTCCTGATTTCTTATCTCGAAATGATTATGAAGATGAAGATATCGATACTATTGCGTATGTCCAAGAGGTTAAAGATAATTTTAACGAAGAAAATTTGCGAAACGAACAAATGAACGATCCATTTTGGAGTCGCGTAAACAGATACCTAGAAGGTGAAGATATAAAGATTAAAAGAATAAATTATATCGAAGATTACTTTGTCGAAAATGGTATACTATATCGTATGGCTAGTTCCGGTAAACGAGCAAGACATGATAAGATCCAAATCGTTGTACCCCGTAGTCTAATTAAGCAGGCTTTAATTTTGAGTCATGACTCCGAAATAGCTTGTCACATGGGTATTTTAAGGACTCTAGAACGATGCAAAGACAATTTCTATTGGTTAAACATGATAAAAGATGTTAGGAAATATGTCTCTTCGTGCTTAGAATGTCAGAAACGAAATTGGCAAGGTCAAGAAGTTGCTCCGCTTGGTGAATTTAAACCAGTAGATATGCCTCTAGAAAGAATAGGTATCGATCTAATCGAGATGCCAAATAGCTATAACGACAATAAGTACATACTTACGATTATCGATCATTTTACGAGGTATGTCAGTGCGTATCCATTGGAAAATAAGTCTACGGAGACTGTCACTAAAACAATGACTAAGTTCATAACGTTAAATGGTGTACCAAATTCCATTACATCTGACCGTGGATCAGAATTTCAGAGTAATTTGTTTCAGAGCATTTGTAAAAATTTAGAGGCTAAATGCAATTACACGACAGCATATCACCCAGCTTCGAATGGTGCTTGTGAAAAGGCTAATTCAACTATCAAAAAGCTACTTTCACACCTCTCTAGCGATGATAAATTCACATGGGACGAACAACTTCCGTTTGCGCTATTGGCCATGAACACAGCGTACCAATCCTCAATCCAAGAAGTACCATTTTATCTTCTTCATGGTCGTGACGCGAATTTACCCTTCAACAAATTGGTCAATAAAAGAGTCCGTATTAATTACAGTGATGACTATGCATCAGAAATGTCTGGAAGATTATCGAAGGCATTCACACTGGTTAAGACACTAGCACATAAGTCACATGATTTATCAGCAAAACAATATAATAAGAGAATAAGGAATCCACATAAAGTTTAAATTGGCTCTATGGTCTTACTAAGGAATGAAACTAGTAAAACAGAGACGATCAACTGATGGCCAACTCGTTATATTGGACCTTATAGGGTTGGTGACAAATTCAACAATAACTATAAAATAAAGGGTATTTACTCTGATAAGAGGGTGCAAACTGTTCATTTGAATCGCATAAAATTAGCAACCTTGCGAGATAACGTTGCCTACCCATTTAACAATGTCTCAGATGACTCGGGTGAAAATATTATACCAATAGGGGACGAACCCCTGATGAATGAATTACATCCTTCAAATGAAGAAGGGAGTGACGGTCAAGAACCGAATGTTAGAATTAGGGGAGATGAGTCTGCTATTGCACCACGTTACAATCTCCGAAGTAGAAGATATAGGTTAGCTCTAGAGTGGGAATAATGATGAAATAGGAATAAGGAATTAGAGTAACTTAGAGTAGTTATGAATAGAAAAAAAAATAAAACAATGGTAATAAAATAGAAAAAACAAATATTAATGGTAATAAAAAAAATATAGAAATAATGACAGCAAATAATAATTAGACTAATTTGTAGGTATAGAACAGACACAATAAGGTGTATTAAGTGGAACGTTACATTTTTATGTACCAATAATATCATTTAATATTAAATTAAAGTTAGTATTAAGATAATTTAGACTTAAGGAAAGAATCCAGCGATTGATGTAATGAGTAAAATGAAAAAAATATAAATGTAAAGTAAATGGCTGAAAGTTCAAATTGCAATACAGAGATTAATTTATTTACTGCATATATATGCATGTATGAACAGTTGAATTAATATTGTAAAGCTCTCTGTTCAATTGTACTTAAAGAGACTGAGAACTCATTACAACATCTTCTGGCACAGCATAGCCACCCGCCGTATGCTAACCAGAACCCATTTCACAGAAACAACGAGGACATCGCGACAAACAAACCAATCTCCATGCTGCTATTCGTGACACGAGGGAAAGAAAAGGACGAAGTGAGGACAACCTCGCAAATCTATCCCTGGCTTCAACTGGAAGGCCGAAGATCTCAAGAGATCGAATATTATTTATTCATTAATGTATAAGCGTTCTGTTACATGTAAAATTTGTACAGATAACGCTAAGGCTGTAGATAACCTGTTAGATTATGCAAGTTTTTCCGTGTATGGAAAGTCATGTCTAATGGATTGATTCTGATTTACTAAGAATTTTATCTACGTAGAGGTTGCAATCATTCGACACCCAATATAGCCTTAATTTCAATTATTGAAAATATGAATAAAAATAATTTGTTACTCATATCATTGTATGTAAAATGTCATGATTTTTAGAATGAACATAAGCTAACTTAGCGATGTAATGTTTCATTTATTTGGTTTGTGTCACTCGTTATATAATATGTTATTCTGTGAAATGTTATAGTCTTTGACTCTATGTCCATTATGATATTTTGTTAAATACTTTAGTCTCTTGCTCTCTGCCAATTACTTTAATGAACTCTGTCCCATAATAATGTACATCGAGGACGATGTAAACTTTTAAAAGGGAGGGGCATATATGTTAAGATTCAACTCATAAAGCTTATATTATATAGTATGTGTGGTACATAGGTAGTGTACTATTGTAGCAGACTGTACAGCTTGTGTGCTAGGCAGTGCAAAAGGCACGCAACCCATCCCTACACCCCCTTTGAGGTGCGAGTCCTAATGCCCTGTGCGGGTGACAACTTTCCCTCTATCCTCATTAATACCCTTGGCTCTCGGGACAATCGGACGTCTTTTCCCTTGTTCCTTTCTTTCATCTAATAACTTTATTGGTGAAGTGAATTATCAGTGACAAATTATAGATCACGTAATAGTAAAGCCATACGGGGGTAATAATCACACATTCATCGGACGACAATCAAAAGTTGAGTAAATAACCAACGTGATAATAATTGAGCAGAAAGTTATAGGTTCTATGTAATTAAATAGGTCTAATCAGCCATTGTCATTTATTTACTTTAGAAGCTGGATTCTTAGTTTAGTATTAAGGTTTATAATTGTTTCGGTAAAACCCTTTTTCGGTTTATAAATTAATTTTCGAATTATCTTAATATTGCAATTCATAATCAATGTCAATTAATAATAAGCAGTAATGAATAAATTAATATTTAGTCCATTGCCTGTATCCATCTCCAACTTACATAGGCATTGAATTGAGAAAAAATATATAATTATAAAATAGTTTAATTAATGGAAGTCAAATAACAGAAATCTGGAAAATTGGAAAAGTGAATAAATAGTCATTTGAATTAAAAGAAAGACATCATTGAATCTTAATTAATCAATCAAAATAGGTAGCTTACGTTGTGACTCAGAAGTGATCACAACAATTATTATATTTATTTCTTACATATTCCAAAATGTGGAACCGTCCGATAACACAGAATTTACTCTAAAACGGAACATGTTAAATAGCCCATCAACTTTTAATTATTTACGTTTAGTAGAGGTCTGCTTCGGAACCAATGGCCATGTCGCTGACGTCAAAATGAAATGAAATACAAGGGACTGGAAGAAGCAGTCAGAAAAAAGTGGCTCCATGGACAAAGTCACGACGCTCATGGATGCTGAAAAGCTACTCCGTGAATGATGTCACTTACCGAGGAATGTGACAAAAATGGTCACAAGCACCGGTGGCTGCACTCAAGGATGGAAGAGGGAAATGAAGAGGTGATAGTAAATGAAATCTACGAGCCTACCTAAGACAAAATCGAAGACCTCGTACGTAATTGTAGAGCGTAACCCTAGCGCTATCCTCTAAAACTGAATGGAGAGTTAAAAACACTATAACCATGGTAAACATAAAATAGACAATACATAATCCAAATTACAACAGTTTGGGATCCAAGGGACGCCACCCACTTCTCTTCTATTCACCAAAGACAGCTTCAGGAACCCCTCGGGGCTTATTATAAGCAGTTTAGAATAGATTAATAACAATAAATGCACTGGCCATCGGAAAATCACTTGATTGGTTATCCATTTCATTTTCACGGTACTGTAGGAACACTGTTCAAAAATCGATGTTCCAGTATCGCTTACTTTACGTTGATCCATTGTACAATCGCACTAGCGTGCCAATACCCGATCGTACCTTTACAACTGCCGTAGTCCCCTATAAGTGTGGAACTGGAACTGGAACTGGATTTCGGGGGGGATTCTAGAATATGGCTTTTCAGCGCCACTGTCCCCCCTCCTGGACCCCTTGACTTCACACCCCCCAGCCCCTTCCGCAGGGCCGAGACCTCCTCCTCCAGTCCTCAACCCTCACCCTCTGGCAGACCCACTCCCTCCCCTGCCATCAACCCCCTCTCCCTCCACGCCTCCTCCAGAAAACTCCACACCCCATCAAGATTCCTCTCACCAAAGCTCATCACCCCACTCATACTCACCACCCCATATCTCTCCCTCACCTCCATCAGCATAGGACACTCCAGCAGGAAGTGCTCCAAAGTCTCCTCCTCCGCACCACACATCCTACACCCAACCTCCCCACCCCAAAATCTCTCCCTCCACCCCAATCTAAGAGAATTTGTTCTTACTCTGAACAGCAGACATGCTCCCCACCTATTTTCGTACCATTCTCCCCCTATTCCCTCCTTCTCTCTGTACCATACCAATGTACTTCTGCTTTCCACCTCCCTTCTCCATCTACTCTCCTCCCACCTATCAACTATTCTTCCCAATTCCCCGCTATCTAACACCCTCAGGGCCTCCCAGTCCAAACTAAGCTCCGCCATATACTCCTCTATCTTTCTCATCCATGAATTACCACCACCCCTCTCCCTCACCCTCTCAACCATATCCCTCAGTACCTCATTCCCAGTGTTCATCAAGAACCCACCAAACCTAACCTTCATCTTCATGTCCCTTGCCATAGCTGACGAGCACCCTACTTCACCCTGCAGACCTGCCACTGGTGCATAAGTAGGTGCCCTCAAGATCCTTCTCCAAACCCCATTCTCCAATCTCTGCAACTTCCCAATCTCAGTCTTATTCCACACCATAACCTCTCCCGCATGCAACACCCCTGGCAGCACCACACTCTTCCAAAAAGTTTTGCCCATCAGTAGTCTGTCACAGGACCTCTCCACCACTGAGTAGGTTACATTCACCATTCTCTCCGCACTCCTTATCTTTTCCTTCTTATTTTCCCTAAAACAGTCCCTCCTTGCACTCACCAACACTCCCAGATATCTAACTTCCTCCACCACTTCCATCCCCCTGATCACACTCTCTCCAACGTCACCCCCACCATTAAAAACCATACACTTACTCTTCTCCCTACTTATACTCAAACCACAATCCCTTGCACACTCCTCCAATATATCAACCATCTCCCCCGCCTCCTCCCTCGATCTTGCCAACAGCAAGCCATCATCCGCATAAAAAAGCACCGGTATCCTTCTTTGTCCGCTTCTATACCCCAGGCCACTCCTTAGCAATCTCTCTATAATTCTCCCCACCACCATCACAAACAACCTAGGCGATCCTGTGCAACCCTGCCTTATCCCGTTCTTCACTTCCATCTCACCCAACTCCCTTCCTTCACGCCATACCTCAGTCTTATCCCCCCTATACAGCTCCGCTATCACCTGAATCACCCTTGGATCACACTTATAATACATTAGATTTTCAATCAGTGCTTCCCTATCAATGCTATCAAATGCCTTACTGAAATCCACCGCTACCACAACCAACACCTCCTTCCTCATATAGCTCTCCTCCACACAGTTATTCAAAATCCACAAGTTTTCCTCTATCCTCCTTCCTTCCGTAAAACCAGCCTGCAAACCACTCACCCTTCCATCAAACATCTCCTGTCCCACCAATCTATCTTTGACCATACCCATGAACAGCTTGTACCCTACATTTGTTAGAGCCACAGGTCTATGCTGCATAGCCTGTGGCTTGCTTACCTTGGGAATCATTACTGTTTTTGATTTCTTCCACTCCTCCCTAACCCCACCTCTTTCCAGCACCCCATTGTACACCTCAACCATACCCTCCAAACATTTCTCACTCCTACACATAGCCTTATATAGTTCTCCCTTAATACCATCAGGGCCTGGTTGCTTTCCACCTTTCACTTTCTTTATTCTCCTCTCCACATCCTCCTTCACGAACTCAACATCACCCATCCACTCCTCCACACCCGACACCACCCTCAACCTTACAACTCCTGGTATACTTCTGTCTTCTCTCTCAATTCTTCTTCTCTCCAGAACCTGAATTCCAATTTCTCTGTCTCTTTCATATTGTTGCCTTCTCTCTCCATTCCAAACTTCCTCTACTCTATTTTCCATCTTTTGATATATCTCTTTCCAACCACTCATCATCAACTCCCTTTCTAATTCTTCTCCTATTTCTTCTCCATTTACTCCATATAACTTTGCTCTTTTTTTCTGAGACTCTCTCCCTTGGAGTTTCTCAATCATTTTCCACTTCTTCTTGCCATTTTTATTCACTCTCACTTCCTCAGCTACTCTTCTCTCATATCCCATCTTCACCTCCCTCACTAACCTCTTCACTTTTTCTTTTTGCTCTCTATAAAGAGTCCATGCTCTATCTCTCTCCTCACCTTCTACTCTCCTTTTCCTTCTGTTTAGAACTCTCCTGTATTTTATTTCCCTTCTGATTTCACTATTCATCCATGGTTGATCAATCACCCTCCTACTAATTTTTCCTATCCTTCTCCTACCATTTCTTCTCAGACATTCATTAGCTTTTTCCTGTACTATTCTCTCCCAATCATTTATATCCATATTTACTATTCTATCTATCTCTCCTTCCACCTTGCTCACAAATTCATTCATCATAGTTTCATCATCCACCTTATAGTAACTATTCTCATCATATTCACATTCCCTTCTTTTTAACTTTTCTTCCTTCACTCTGAAAACTCCAGACATGTAGCAGTGGTCCGACATATCAAACATTTCCTTCCTCTCGTCTATAACCATCCCCTCAAATCTCCTATACATCATCTCATTCACCAAATAATAATCAATTACACTTCTTTCATTCCCCTGCACTCTGGTATACTTCCCCTCACATCTCTCATCCACATTTAGCATCACCAAGTTCCACTTCTGCAAGAAGTCCAACATAATTTCCCCATTCCTATTTAATTCTTGTTCCCCCAAAAAACCTACATGCCCATTAAAATCTCCTAAAACAACAAGAGCCCTGTTCTCTGGCATCCTTCCCAAAATCTGATCCAAATATCTATATATTTCCCTATTCCTGTCCAAATCCCTAGTGTCCATATACACTAGAACCATCCAGAAACAAAATTTTCCCACCCTCACCTCTGATGCCAGTAAATCTCTGCAGTCACAGTCGATCTTCTCCATCTCCACTTCCCCCTCATCACTTGTTAGCATCATCATTCCTCCCCCCTTCTTATCACTCATCTCTCTCATCCTATCTATTATATTAACATCATCTCCCCACTCCACTCTTTTGAATTTTTCATGAGTTTCAACCAATCCAATTATCCTTACTTCATTCGCCTCCTTCTCTTCTCCCATTCTTCTCATAACATCTATAGCCTTCACGTCAGTCAGTCCCTGCACATTTATCATATCGATTCTCACCAGACTACCTCCCCCTCCCACTCTACCACCTCTCAATCTCAGTCCCTTATACTCCTCCATTCCATCCCCTTTCACATTCTCTACCCTTCATTTGTTATTCGTATCGCCAGGTTTTTGTTCTACCTTTCCTCCTTCTACTGATGTACTTGTTTGTTCCTTTTGCCAGCTCTCCACCCTCTTTACTATCTTTCCCTTTCTTATGTATATATTCTCCCCCTCCCCTCTCCTTTTCCACAATTCTTCCCTTATTTTCTTATCCTGTATTCTTTCATTTCTAGTTAAATCAGGCATTATCATAACCCTCTTAAACCTATCTCCCATCTTCCTCAAATTTTTCGCTTTTCCTATCACCGCCCACTTCTGACCCACCGTCTCCATTCTGACCAGTGTCGGCACTTCCCTATTATTGTTCTCTTCCTCTCGTCCTTTCCCCCCTCTCAATCTAGTAATTTCAGCAATGTGTGTATTTCTTATACCTAACTTAACCTCAATTATTTCTATCAACTTCTCCCTATCATCTCTGTCTCCTCCCTCCCCCAAACCGTACACCACCAAATTGCAAACTCTCTTCTTTCTCTCATCATCCTCCTTCACTTCACTCATCACTTCCTCTTTTATCTCCTTCACAATTTCCTCTTTTTTCCCTACTTCTGCCTCCATTCTAACATCTAAGTTAATTTCTTCTGTTGGTCTTTCTCCCATTACCAATTTTCTCCCTATTTCTTCCTTAATTTCTGCAATCACTTCCTCCTTAATTTCTCTCTTTACTTCACTCTTTACTTTCCTTAGTTCTACAAAGAATCTCTCCATTTCTCCCTTCATCTCCTCATTTAATTTCCTCAAATACCTATTTTCCTCTTCTAAGCTTTTCATCCTATCCTTCGCTCCCTTCACAAACTCCTCGCAATTACCACACACCCACATCGTGCTATCCGCCAAGCTCTTAAAACTCTCAAAATCCTTCTTGCTTAACCCACCACACCCGCAATGATACCATTTATCGCACACATCACATTGGATTCCATTTTGTCTCTCCCCCACCTTCTTACCACATCCAACCCCCCCACATACCCCTGCCATCTCTCTCGGATTATCATTCAGGCTAAAAGCTCCAAAGGCACCAGAGGGCATGGGTTTTGCACTGGCATCTGAGGTAACCCCCTTTGATCGGGGCTTGGTTGGTGATCTTTCTACACCCCCCATCACTTATCTTGACTTCACAAAAATAAAATAGAACTTCACCGACGAAAGAGACACGTTGCGACCGCACACGATGAAAGCACCCGATAGCATAGCTACGGCTGAGTGTGTTAATTATTGAGTATAGTTTAAAGGGAGCACTACGTACGTTATATAGAAAGGTACAAACCAATTGAATAGAATTAATTCCTACATTTCTATAAGTATTATAAAACAGGAAGATAAGAAAAGGAATTTCCAAATTTGAAATGAGTTTTTTAAAACTACGTACCTATCTGTTTTCGCACTTCTGGTCGAAGTATAAATTCAGATATCGTTTGGAAACAGACATGCCGACGTCAAGATGATGCTGTTAAAACCATGTATCGGTTTTCGTGTTTCTACTCGAAGTGTAAATTCAGATATCATTTAGAAACAGACATTCCGATATCTACTATGAGTCGAAATGGTTGCTAAGTCGATACCCACCGTTAGCGCTACGAATTCGACAGCAAACGGCATCGAATCGACATTCATATGTTTGTTGGGATAGAGTCGTTTAGACATCGAATAGATACATTCATGTTTGCTGGGATATTGTTGACATGTTACATAAAATTCATTCTAAATAATTAATTTTAATATTGTAATGTATTTTTAAAATTTATTTAGATAAAGTTATAGCCTAATCAAATTTATAATAATCGTGTTTGTCATAGAAGTATACTAATGGTAGTTTATTAAAGGTCCTCTCCAGGCAAAATGAGGTTCATCTGTTCAATAGTCAGGCTGAATCAAAACTCATTTACTATAAAGGAGTTCTACTATAAACTGTTTTATTCTATTTTATTGACTAAGTATATTTTTTTGTTATAAAGATTTTGTTATTTATATATCGAGAGGATTGTGTTGGTTATCATTTCCATGTTTTTATCATATATTAAAATGTCTGGTTAAAATGTGTACTTTTATTTACCAAATTGAGATTCATTGTAAAAATATATCCTAGTTTGGACTAGAGCGGTTAGCAACGTTATGTCGCCGTCAGCCGTAGCTATGCCATCATGGGCCAGTGCTGGCCCACAGTAAAATACAGTTGGCTTTAGAGCGGTTAACATTGGCATGCCGTCATCAGCCGTAGCCAACATGGGCCAGTGCTGGCCCACAGTAAAATACAGTTGGCTTTAGAGCGGTTAACATCGGTATGCCGTCGTCAGCCGTAGCTATGCCATCATGGGCCAATGCTGGCCCAACAATTAAATTACAGTTGGCTTTAGAGTGGTTAGCATCGGCATGCCGTCGCTAGCCATTGTCAGCCGTTGCTATGCCATTAAGGGCCAATGCTGGCCAGCGGTGCAAAAGGCATTGGCCTGACGTTGGCACAGAGATGGCCCGATCTGGCACTGTTGGTTTGCCGACGTTGGCCCAACGCCTTATTCAACTGCCGGCCGTAATGGCCCTATACGTTGGCCCAACACTGCAATGCTTCTGGGGTATGAAATGCTTTCAAATTTGTTTCAATTATATAAAACGATATACGTCATGAATTTCGTCCTAGTTCTCACTCAAAGACCGTAATTTTCTCCAAGATTTTAATCATAGAAAAGAATCAGTGTCCCTGAGCTATGAAGTGGCTGAGTTATGAAGAAACAAAAATTTAATAACTTAAGAGTTTCACTGTATTTTTATAATACTAAAACAGACGGCAGAAACTATGAGACTCATAACAGCTTTTCCATAACTTTCCATAACTCTATTTCATTTCCATGCATTTGATATATTCTCTGCCAAAACACCCTCACTTGTTCCTCATACCTCTGCTCCTCCAACTCTTCTCCCTCCTCTGTGTATGACTTCAATTTTTCTTCTTTCTGAGCTTTTTCTCCTTTCAGCTTTTTAATCATCTTCCACATCTGCTTTCCTTTGTCCATACTCCTGATCTCTTCTGCTATTCTTTCCTCATATGTTCTCATTTCCTCACAGATCATTCTGCTTACTTTTTCTTTTTGTTCTCTGTGTCCCTGTTATCCTCCATTCCTAAACCTCTTGTTTAATCTTCTTCTCTTTGCAATTTCTCTTCTTATTTCTCCATTCATCAGTGGTGGCTCTTCTTTTTCAGTTTGGTACATCCTCTTCTTGTATTTCACCCTCAAACATTCATCTGCGACCTTCCTTATCACTTCATTTATCTTGTTCATTGTTACATTTTCTATCTGCTCAATCTCCCTCTTCACTCCATGTACATGCTCTTCCATTTTCTCTTTCCGATTGCTATAAAACCACCCCTCTCTTACTCCATTCCACCTTCTTCTCTCTTTCCTCCCTATTTGTAGCTCTATCTCAATCATACAATGATCTGATAGATCTATCCATTCCTGTTTTTCATCTATCTAT
The DNA here is from genome assembly GCA_947561585.1 of Caprella mutica. Lineage (NCBI taxonomy): Eukaryota > Metazoa > Arthropoda > Malacostraca > Amphipoda > Caprellidae > Caprella > Caprella mutica. Next base: position 121,417 of record CANNZV010001337.1, read on the forward strand.
ACTTTCTTGGTTATTCCATATGCCTTTTCATTCACTAGTACATGGTCAATTACACTTCTACAGCCCTCCCTTCTCCATGTGTACACCCCTTCACACTTCTCATCGGTGTCCGGAAAACTGCCAGGCGGAAAACTGCCGAAGCGGAAAACTGCCAGACGGAAAACTGCCAGTCACTTATTGGCGATACATGTACTATATTTTTTGACTTTCTGAATTACTCTTTAGTTATAATCACATTTCAATTTATAAAAAAACAGCGTTAGTCCTTCTTTTAAGAGGTTATGGGGACATTCATTTTTACAGTAATAACTACATAGATATTGGAATACTTAAATAATATTCAAAGAAAAATAATATTTCAACAAATCTACTTTATTAAACACACAGTAAACCAAACTTCAGAACACATAAACATTTTATAATTACTATTTTTAACTTATTCTCAGTTACATAAATTTTAAAAACATGTTCAGTTACGCTTATAGTCTCTTGTTCTTAATTTTCTATTGACGTCAGCAATATAGCCTTTGTTTCCGAAGCAAACGTTAAAGTTTAAACCCTGTGTACTGATTTGTGAATACTAGATAATTAGATATTCTCACAATAATATAATTTTAAATTATACAATAAATTAAGTGAATGTTAAATCAACTTATATGTATGTTAAATAGTTATTACACTTGCCTTTTTATTCTCCATGTCATTAACACAACCCATTCATTTTAACAATTTTCATTTATATGTAAAAAGTATTATTAATTAATATGCAATTAATTCGATCGAGTGAAATTGTCAGAGAATTAGGTAAGTAATAGCAGTTTAATAATCATTGATGTTTGGTTGCAAATTCTAAATACTTCACGAGCATCGATCAAAGTTTTTTTATTGTGAGTACAAATGAATATTAAGCTTCCCTATAAACAATTCTATGTGTATACCATGTGGCACTTACACATTTAAATCATGTGTATACCATGCATATTTTGGAAATGGATACTATACATATGTATTGCATGCTGTTTTACGTGGTAATATGGTTATATGTGGTTACCATATGTTATATGTGGTTACCATATGTTATATGTGGTTACCATATGTTATATGTGGTTACCATATGTTATATGTGGTTACCATATGTTATATGTGGTTACCATATGTTATATGTGGTTACCATATGTTATATGTGGTTACCATATGTTATATGTGGTTACCATATGTTATATGTGGTTACCATATGTTATATGTGGTTACCATATGTTATATGTGGTTACCATATGTTATAAGTATTTTATTTAACATGTTGCTATAAATGTGGTAATTAACACTTGGTAAACACCTGTTATAAGTATGGTAATTTACTTGAGAATATGATGTGGTGTATACAATCTCTATTTGACACATGTTAATTATGTGTTTTTATGATGGTTAGATTGGTTCAATGTGGATAACACATATTCATACTCCATTGCCACATTTAAACCATTAAACCACATGGTAAATATGTGTATGCAATAGGGAATGGTTTGCAGGGTTGAAGACTTGTTCAATTGTCAAATTATAAACACAAAACGAAATAATTAGACACTAAACCCGTTATGAACTGATAATGTATAAGACGCGATGTGTAAACAATGAAATTGTACTCTGTCCCTAATAGAATTATTCCTTTGTTTCTTCTCTTAGTATTTTCTAAGAAAGGTTATATTTTCAATTTCTATATTGTAATTGATAAATTTCTGTAATATTTATCTAATTATGTATGTAACTCTCCTCTATCTTTTTATTTAAACTCTTCCCATATTCATTTTCATCTTGGTATCCGAGGTACCCCAGATGACCATTAAAGTCACCCACTACTATGTAGTTCTCTCCAAGGTTCATAGACTATAACAGGTTAAACGAATAGGAAAAAAATTGCCTCAAAATTTCTTGAAGAATTGGTGTGAAAAAGTGAAACAAGTGCGTTTTTATCTAAAACTATACATATTTGAATGGTAGTTCCGTACTCAGAATTCTTTTAAATTAGTCAATCTATCATACAATATGAAAATATTTTAATATACCTACTTGTTTTTCCGCTGAAAAATAGACAAAAAAAATCCGCCAATTAGTGTGAGGAAAGAACAATTTCTGTCTTTCTTCTTCAATATCTCTTAAACGGTAGATTAAACACATGCGTCTTTCTTCAGAATTCAATAATCTATAGAATGATGTCAATTATTTTCTAAATAACCGTTTTTCCGCTGCAAAATAGACAAAAAACTAACTGCTATTCATTACGAAAATTAGTAATGGAAAGAACAATTTCTGTCTTTCTTCTTGAATATCTCTTAAACGGTTAAATAAACCAATGCGTGATACAACTTTTCTATCTTCAGAATTCAATAATCTATCGAATGGTAGCAAAAAATTCAATAAAACTTTTTTTTCCGCTGCAAAATGAACAAAAAACTAACTGATATTCACTCCGTTGTCCGTTGATTAATAGGCACTGGTTAACATTTTCATCCACTTTGATTACTGTTGCTAAAATCAGAACAAACAAAATATTACAATAATAAAATAAGAAATAAATAATATAAAGTGTCAATTATTTGTAAAATAGGTTTCATGACACTGCAAAGCAATACCAATTTTTTGTATGTTACCGATTTTACTAATTTATATAGCCTAGTACAGGGGTGGGCAAATGCAGCACTCAGTGCTATTTTGGCACTCATAACGGCACCACTGCCCACCCGGGAAACGGTGCTTTATTTTCTTCCAAAGAAAATTAATTTTTTTTAGCCCTGACTGCCCTATAAATTAAAAGGATAATATAGAAGTGCATGGTCAACTAATTGAAGAACAGTATATTTGTAATGAATGACCTTGATAGTAAATTTTATCCCTTAATAAGAAATTTTTGTCTATTGTTACAATAGTGCCGGTGTTTAATTTATTTACCTCTATCTCTTTTTATCGAGATCAGTTAAATTTACATCTTTCATACGCTTGTCTTGGGATATTCAAACACTGTGGTAAATATTTATGCAATCATTTTTAATAAGTTAGGTAAGTAATTTATCCGGTGAATTTATGAGTTACTTATTATTACTTATGCAAGATAGCTTATTTTTGTTTTTATTGTGATATTTTCACATGAAAAAATTTTCTTTATACATCATTTATTAATGGAAATGATAAATCTACTACCAATATTTATGCGCAAAATATGTACCGTTCTACATGTTCGTACTTCTATTAAATATACCACCTCATTATATAATTACTCAGTATCCCAAAAATTTAGAAAACGAAAAGAAAATTGGCACTGACATTCCATCTTTCGGCACTGAAAAACACAACGTGTGCCCACCCCTGGCCTAGTAAGTACCTACCTACTGACTACTGCATGTGTACCTATTACAAAATTAACAGGTACTACCTATACTATACAGAGTCTTAAGAAAACTTTAAAAATTAATTTCTATTAAAGTTCTACCTTAATCAGTTATTATTTAATTTCTAAAAAATAAACTTTTTAATTTCGAAGATGATTTAATTTTAGAAGTCAAAACTTAACCTTTGTTAAATAATAAATTATTACTACCTAGGTTCTCTGAAATTAAAAAATATATATATATATATTATTCAAAATTGCAATACCTAATAACTAATTAGTATGTAGGAATAATTATTTAGATAACACTTTAAACAAAAATAAATTATCAAAAGAATTTGTGGATGTAGCTCTTAGTAACATTTTGAAGTTGTCGTACACTTCTATTAGTTTAACCTGTTATAGTCTATGAACCTCGGTTCTCTCCTCTCTATCAGCCTCCACTACCTTCTCCTTCATCCTCTCCAAAGTTTCCCGGTTCTGCTGCAGCTCCTCTCTCCCATTTTCAGTTTTAGATATACCATTGTCAGATTCACAATTTCCTTTCATTTACAGACAATCTCTATACTCATTTTCATTCTCATCCATCTTCAGGTCCTGTTTCTCCTCAAATAGCACCATTATTCCTCCCCATTTTCTCTCCTTCATCTCCCTCATACTTTCATCTATCTTCAGGTGCTCCGCTACTCTAATATTGTTCACTTTATTCTGCGTCTCTTGTCATACACATCACCACTCCCTCTGTTATCTCTTCATATATATCTTCATATATCTCAGAGATTGCTTAATCAAAAATATTGTAGTATAATATTATTGAATAATTTCGGTTTCACTAGTGTTGAGGAAATGATTGAAACACACAATAATACAATATATGCAAGGTGCATTATTAGAATACCAATACTTCTTTTCACATTGACATATATTGAGAATGAGAAATCATTCCACACATAGACCTTAAATTTATAAATTTATCAGCTGGCAACCCTTTGGTAAAGATGTCAGCAATCATTAAATCTGTAGGACAATATTTTAGAGTAATCTCTTTAGTTGTAATCTTATCCCTAATGAAATGATATTTGATAGAAATATGTTTAGTCTTAGGATGATCTTTTGGATTGTTTGCAATAGCAATTGCAGCTTAATTATCCTCATTAATCACAAGAGGCATGTTATTATAATAATTCAAATTATCAAACAATTGAATAAGTCAAATAGCTTCCTGAGTACAGGCAGCTAGTGCAACATATTCGGCCTCAGCAGTGGACAGGAATACACATTTCTGTTTGGAGGATTTCCATGAAATCAGTCCTCCATTCATGGCGAAGCAATAGCCAGATGTAGATTTTCTATCTTTAACATCTCCTGCCCAATCTGAGTCCGAATATCCTTCACAATAAGAAGATTGTTTAGAATACAAAATACCATAATCTATTGCGTAGAATTCTCTTCACACACATTAAGTTATACTCAGGAGAAGAGCAATGTCTGGCTGCATTACTTACAGCAAAGACAATATCAGGCCTAGTCTTCAAAGAAAGATACAACAAGGACCCTACAATAGATTGGTACAATGCTTATCACAATTTTTATCATCAGAAATTACAGGTTTGGATGACATGTCAATTGGTATCCGGTAAATTCATCGCATGGTAAATTCATCGCATGGTAAATTCATCGCGTGGTAAATTCATCGCGTGGTAAATTCATCGCATGGTAAATTCATTGCATGGTACATTATAAAATTAAATTGATAAACTTAAATAAACTCTTAGCAAATAATTACGCCGACCTTACTATATTTTTCACTAGATTATGGTAACTTGTTTGTACGAATCTGTGCTGTTAGTTTATTTTAAAATCATGGAATTTTTAGTTATATAATGTCATAATTTTCACATGAGTATCATACAATTACTATAAAATACTTAATATGTGGGTAATTGCATTAATTAATTATTTTATTGTTATGCATATTTTTCTTTAATTTAAATTTATGTTAATTCTCAAATTACGTATTTGGGTAGCTATTCAGAGTTTGAAGAACAACATAACTGTAAATGCTACACCTCATTGAATAGAATATCATTCTAAATATTAACGGTTTGCTTTAGCAACGTACATATCCATATATTATTTCGTGGACCGACAATTGGGCTCCACGACAATTGGACCCCTAACGATTGTGCCCCAAGACAATTGGGCCCAAAGACCAATATATTATTTGCCTATTTTTTCATAGTCTAAAGACCATTGCTACTGTAATAACTAGGGATGTGACAATATGCATTTTGAATAAAAATATAGTCTTCAGGCTGCAGCATAATTAAATAAAGAATATTCCTAATATGAAAGATATATTATTGTTATGAAAATATATTTTTTTTGATAGAACATATTCATTTTATGAATAAACACTATTATTCTTTTAAACTACTATATTTTTTTGTTATGAGATAATTCATGTAAGCCACAAATTTCCTTCTTACGGGTCCCACTATAGTGAACTCCTGCGTAGTGAATGAGTTAGGATGTAGCCAATAGAAAATAAGAATGTAGCTATTTTAAATGAAGAGACAATAGGAAATAAAAATGTGGGCATTTAAAAATAGCCGTGGCCCACCAAGACATGGTGAAATTATTAGAACATACATTTCGACTTGAAAGTTAATGTGAAATTGTTGAAACCTGTTCACTGCAGTCAGTGTTTGATATAGAAGAGTTTTATAAATAATTATTACAAAATCATCTATTATTTACCTCTCTATTATTTGTATTATCTACCTTCCTGTTATATGTCACCGATGATTTACTATATGCGATGAATTTACCTGCGATGAAATTACCATGCGATGAATTTACCATGCGATGAATTTACCACGCGATGAATTTACCACGCGATGAATTTACCACACGATGAATTTACCGCGATGAATTTATTGAGATGAATTTACACTGATCAATGTCAATTGGTGTTTTTACAGGCTTAGCATTTTCAAAATTGAACCTTGTTAACAAAGACTTCACAAAATTTGACTGGTTGATGAAAATCAAACCTTTACTAGGACTTTGCTCAATGTTTACTCCCAAGAAGTAATTCAAAACCCCTAAATCTTTCATATGAAAGCGCTTGCTCAAGCATGATTTCACTTCATTGATTACACAATTAGATTTACAGCCAATTATCAGATCATCCACATACACAGCTACAATACAAAAATTATCACCACTACCTTTTACATAAATGCATGAATCACTTGAACTCTGTGAAAATCCTATTTTTCTAAGAAAGGTATTTAATGCTGTATTCCAACAACGTGGACTCTGTTTTAAACCATACAAGCTTCTGTTTAATTTGCAGAACATGTTTTCTTTACCATCAACTACAAAGCCAGGTGGTTGGGAGAGATACATTTCTTCTTCCAACTCACCATTCAAGAACGCACAAGAAACGTCCATTTGATGCAATAGAATATCACTTTCTGCAGCCAAAGCAAGGAGAGTTCTAACAGATTCAAACCTAACTACGGGTGCAAATGTCTCATCATAATTATCTCCATGTTTCTGGGTGAAGCCCTGAGCAACAAGTCGAGCTTTGTATGTACTTAAGGTACCATCACTCGCTATTTTCCTCTTGAAAACCCATTTACATTTAATGACTTTCTTATCACTAGCAAGTTTTTCAAGAGTCCAGAAATTATTTTCCCTAATAGAAGACATTTCTTTATTCATTGCCTCCTCCCAAAACTTACAATCAGGTGAATTTAGAGCCTCATCTACAGTAGAAGGATCACTTAAGCTATTGGACATATAAACCCATTCACCATATCGGTCTACATCCTTCCTAGCTCTAACGATCTTCTTACATTAGTATTATCACATACATCATTGTCTACATCACTAGAGATAACATCAAAATTAGTAATAGGAATACCTACAGTTGTATTTCTATCATGACTTGAAATATTTGACTCCTTTTAGGCTTTTCTGAATTTGATCTTTCTTTCTCATTTACAACAATGTCTCTACTAAGCACAATTCTTTGTTTCTTCAAGTCAAATACTCTATATGCTTTACTTTCAGACGAGTATCCAACAAAAACACATTTATTTGATTTTAGGATCCATCTTTTGTCTCTCGTCTTTAAGAACATGAGCATAACAAATGCTTCCAAATGTTTTAAAGTGTTTCACAGAAGGCTTCAAGTTTAACAATGCTTCATAAGGAGTCAAATCTTTCAAAGATGCTGCTGGGCTCCTATTCTTAACATAAACAGCAGTAGCAAGTGCTTCAGCCCAAAAGGTTTTTGGTAATAATGAAACAGACAACATGCATCTTACACTCTCGACTAAAGACCTATTTAAACGTTCAGCCACAGCATTTTGTTCTGGCGTCTTAGGGACCGTTTTCTCATGTTTGATTCCTGAATCTTTAAAGAAATTCTCAAACTGATTAGATACATATTCTCCTCCGTTATCGGTTCTGAGAATTTTAACAGTTTTATCTAACTGCTTTTCCACAAAGAGTCTTCCAATCCTTGAACATTTCAAAACATTCATCCTTGGATTTCAAAAAATATACCCAACAATTTTTAGTGGCCTCATCAGTGAACGTTAAGAAGTAATTAGCTCCACCAATAGACGCTGAAGAAATCTTGCCACAAATATCAGAATGAATTAACTCTAACGGTTTTCTCTGAATGTTTTGACTTTCAAATGTTGGAAATGGACTCCTGTGATTCTTTCCATCACAACAATTGGAACACAATTCTTTCTCACCAGTAAACTGGCAATCAAGACCAGTAACTAGACTTTTACTGACTAGCTTTTGCAAATTATCATACCCTAGATGACAATATCTTTTATGCCACAAGCTACTCTGTTCATTATTTTTATTTCCAATTAATGCTGTGGCCTCACGCTTCTGAGAAGTTATGTTATTAACCTTATTTCTAGAAGACAAATAATACAAATTACCAATTCTATCTCCTACAGCAAGTAGATCATTATGTCTATTTAGAATCTCACATCCCTTATCACTAAAAGTAATAATTTTACCTCCTTCACCTAACTTGTTAACACTTAAAAGGTTACATGACAAATCAGGAATGAAAAGGACATCTTTAACTATACAGTTATTAATTTTACCATTTGGTAAATTCAATCTTAAATTTACATTACCTATGCCTTTAGCTTCAAGTGATCTACCATCTCCTATTTGTACATGCAAAGGCTCAGACAAGGATTTCAATTCTAAATAGCTATTTTTATCATTTGTCATATGCTGACTAGCACCAGAATCAATAATAATTCACTTCATTTTATCACTAACACAAAAATAACAAGAAGCAATAAATGTAACCTCATCTTGATCTGATTTAAAAATATTAGCTTTAATATTAGAATAATTAGATTCACCTCCTTTTGATTTCTTACACTTATCTAAGAATACTCTGCAGTTCTTCTTTGAGTGTCCAATTTTACCACATTCAAAACACTTCATAGTTTTCTTGAATCTCTGGAACTCTTGTGGCTTGGACACTAATGCAGCAGCACCTGAAGAACTCTCTTTCTTCTCAGTTAGCTTATTCTCCTCATTGTCCCACGAAGGAACTTTTTCAGACGCTTCCATTGCAGTAACAAGAATTGAGTACCGCTCTGGTAACGTTGCAAGCAAACAAATAACTCGATCCTCCTCTTCCATGACATCACCAATAACTGTCATCTCAGAAAACAACTCAACAAATTCCTTAAGATGCTCCTGTAAACTACAGCCAGACTGTAGCCTCATAGAATACAATTTTCTCCGCAATCTTAATTTGTTGGCCCATGTTTTCTTTTGAAATATACCAGTTAATTGATTCCAAACAACCGTAGGTCGTAGGATCAGTTGGGTCACCAAGCAGATATAACAGGCTTGGGTCAACAGCCAAAACAATTGTTGCCAACGCTTTGTCTCTGCGCGCGCAGAACTTCTTGTGCGCCGGCTCTCCTTCAGAACTGGGTGCCACTTCAGTTCCATTTACAATGCCAAATAGATCATTACCGATCAAATGCATTTTCATTTGAATTTTCCATGTAGGAAAATTCCTTTCGTTCAAAGGAATAATATTGTTTCTCTCCATTTTACCGAAGAACAATATTACAATCAAATTCCTCACACTGCTCTGGATACAAGATGGCGTCAAACTGACTCTCGTAACTCAGCTAGGTCGGTAGGTAACTTTCTGGCGTAGAATTAAATAACATTCCACTTCAGCGTAGAACCTGGGTCCATAACCTATTGAATAATTTCGGTTTCACTAGTGTTGAGGAAATGATTGAAACACACAAGTAACTATAAACTTGTAATCCTTTGAACGAAAAAGAGTATGTTATACAAAAAACAAACGAATGCACAGGAGAGGATAAACAAGACGCCTCTCGCTGTCACATCGGATACACTACCACAGATCATTGAATATAGAAGATGTCCCACTCCTACGTGGACGCTAGTGGCCAAATAATTATTTAAGTGAGAGCGTATCAGCCAATCAGAGAGAGGCGTAACGTGACGTCACATATTACCATCGTACTCACAAACGGGTATAAGTATATACATAACGGTCATAGCTATATTTTCTTTTACTTCCTATAAGCAGATATGGAAATATTAATTTTCAGGAAAATAGGGTAATTTAAGTCGTATATATTGTAATGTATATTTATTATAGAATGGAAAACAAGAATCGAAGTCGAAACTGAAATATTTCGAGCAAACTGAAGAGTGTCTTATTAACTGTTCAGTCTCAACGCCATTGTGCAAGCCTTTAGCCACAGATTGTTATCATATTTTCTTAATAAAAACAACTTGTACCCATCTTTTGATGTATTGGTACAAAAGAAAAATGAACATTTTTACGCATTGCTCATTTTTCACCAGTTAATTTTGATGAAAGATAAGAAAATTACTGAATTAGGCAGAAAATACAGCGCACATCCTCCGCTTATGATATTGCATCAGAAATAAACCAACGCTTCAAATTCGTACTGAACACACACACGTACAAAACATGTACAGAACAGAAATAATTATTATTTATAAATGTATAATTTTATTATCAGTTTAATATCATAAATTAATGTTTTGATTTTAAATAGCATATTTAAATTCAATTGTATTCTCTTTTTGTCGTTTTTTGAAGAATTAAAACAAAATAATATATCAATCGTAGACAACTCCAAGGATACGTCACGTTACGCACTCCTCCGATGCCAAGTGTCGCTAGAAATTTGAAAATACTGTAGTGGGATATCTTCTATATTCAATGATCTGTGACACTACTGGCACAGTTCATTAAAGAGGTAGTCACAGTTCTTTAATGAACTGTGACTACTGGCAACATGAAATGCAGAATAATAAGAGAAAGGCAAAAAAATGGAATAACCGTTATCATAACAATAATACAATATATGCAAGGTGCATTATTAGAATATCAATAAATATCTTTGATTTAGCAATCTCTGAGATATATGAAGATATATACACTACTCTCGAAAATTTCTAATTTCTCTGCCACCTAGTTTGGAAGCGGGAACTAGAATTGAAATATAGTAAGGACAATCGGGGTATATTGTTTGCGTGACATATTAAAAGCAACACTAAAATCATATTTAAGAAAATTGAAGAGAGTAACATTAAAACTGTTTATCTATTTCTATTATTTCATGTTATTCACACTGCTCTTAACCTTAATTTTATATTTATGTGTGTTGCCTTGTTGACGATATGGTCTCAAATTACTCGATTTGTGACAACCGCTAATAATACCAATATTGATAGGTTGCTACATGATATAGTTAGAAGGATACTCGCACTTGTAAATGGTGCGAAAGTGTGACGTCACGAGCGCGACTCATGACGTCACTTGGTATACTGTATACAGATACTTGCATCGGTAATATTTGGTTATAGATCTTCATGAAATAACTTTTGATTACTTAGTCAAATATATAATTAAATACATAGTAAATGTTAATATATAATTATATATATACCCAACACTGAAATCATTTATTGAATTTAGCTGAGATGAATTCAATAATAATTGGATTTGTGTCGACTACGATCGATTGTGTATTCTCCAACAATGATTGAAATTGAAGAACTATTGAGAGAGTAAATTCTAATTTAAAAATTTAGGTATATGAACTATTTATCACGATAAAATCGATATGGTGAAATATATATACCTAATTAATATTTGACGACGGATTTCTTCAATTAAGGCATGAATGAATGAAAATCATAGATCACTAAAGGCTCCATATTACACTGTGGCGCTCGCCATGGCAGTCGCCACTGTTTTGTTACTTTTCTTTCTAACTCCGCCCATTTTCTCTCTAATAGCGAACTGTTAAATTTATAGTTTTGGGGGTTTATAAATTATTATTCATCTAGTTTTTGATTAGATGGTTTTTTGTAATGATAAAAACTTGTCCCATATAGCAACTTAAGTCCCCGGGTTCTTTTTCATGTATAATTCTAAACTGGAGGGGTACTATTTGAATTCTTTGTAACTGACTATAATTTATAAATAGTAAAGGTTGGTTAAAGGTTTTAGGAAAATAATAAAACTCAAGATAGGTTCCTGAATGATTGTAATCTGATTTAAGGTGAAATAGTACAAAGTTGTAAGACTTACGCACATGTCTTTTAAAATTAAGGACGGCAGATTTTAAGGGTTCTATCACTAATCACAACACAGGGTTTAAATAAACTAGGGGTTTGAGTAAACCAGCTCATAATGTCCTCTTTGCGTGGCCAAATTTCGACCGGGATCAGGACCGATCCATCTTCAATAGACTATTGCGAACTATGAACGCGTTAGCAATATGCTAACAGCTATTAAAGGCTAACAAGGAGTGTTCAACCTTCTAGTGGATGATTACACTTCTTTTAAGGTGCTGATAGTACTTTCCAAAGGTGTTTTTCTACTCACAGCAGAGAGAAATTACACACAATGCATTATTTGAATTTAACACGCTAGTGTTAATGGCATTGCATAGCAATAGCATATGCATCGAACAGCTTTACCTCGATAATTCTTTAGTAAAACCTGATTTTCTAATAAACATTCAATTTAACTATATACTATTTCAGAATCTATTGCTAACTTGATACATGATCAGAAATGTTAAAAGTTTTCTAACTATTAATTAAGTATTTAAATTAGAATAATTGAAATACTCACTTAAGTAATTACAGAATTCCAATTGAATTAATTAAGTACTAATTTCAATTCTATTTATAGGAAGGAACTCCCTAAAGCCCGTATTACACTGTGGCGCTCGTCATGGCGGTGTTGTCTCTCTCTACAGATATGGCGCTCACCATTCTCAAAATTGCTATTACACTATACAAGTCGATATGGCGGTGATCGTGCATTAAAATTTAGGGAAAATTGAAAATTTACTATGAAATGAATCGTAGCACTAAAATTCGATGTCATCACAAATATATATTAAGTTAATTATCATTTTGATACTTGTGTGAAGCAATTCTTTGCCTACATAGTATTAAATTTTTTAATTCTATTGATTGTATGGCAACACTGTACACTCTACAAAGAAGCGTTAATTCTTTTTTTTTTGTATCACACAGTAGCCATACAAAATCCTAAATAACTTTTAAAATGAAACAAAACACTTTTTCCACTTCTTCAAATCTCTTTAGCAGGTTTCAGTGACAATTTCATCACCTCTAAAACGGTGGCGGTGTTCGTTCTATCGCGCAGTGAGCGATCACAAATTCATTGCGCTCGCCATGGAATTGTTTGCTATTAGAGAGAAAAGGGGCGGAGTTAGAGAGAAAAATAACAAAACTGTGGTGAGCGCCATAGTGTAATATGGGATTAATACTCAATATTTCTAAGTTATATATCTGAGTTAGAAGGTTCACGAAGTTATATACTGAGTACAAATTTATAAAGTTATATTCTGAGTTACAAGTTATAAAGTTGTGTTCTGAGGTTACAAGTTATATAAGCTGCTTAAGCCCATATTACACTGTGGCGCTCGCCATAGCGGTGTTGTCTCTCTCTACAGATATGGCGCTCACCGTTCTCAAAATTGCTATTACACTACACGAGTCGATATGGCGGTGATCGTGCATTGAAATTTAGGAACAATTGAAAAATTTACTATGGAGTGATTCGTAGCATTAAAATTCGATGTCATCACGAATATATATTTAGTTAATTATCTTATTGATAGTTGTGTGAAGCAATTCCATGCTTATATAGTATTACAAATTTTAATTCTATTGATTGTATGGCAACACAGCCAACACTGTACAGTGTACACTCTATACTGAAGCGTTAATTCTTCTTTTTATACAAAACCTGGTTATTTCTTATGCAGATTCTACAATGTATCACGCAATAGTCATTCAAAATCTTAAATAACTTGTAGGCTAATATGAAAAAAAAACTTTTTTCACTACTTCAAATCTCTTTAGCGGGCTTCTGTGACAATTTCATCACCTCTAAAACGGTGGCGGTGTTCGTTCTATCGCGCAGTGAGCGATCACCATTTCATGGCGCTCGCTATGGAATTATTCGCTATTAGAGAGAAAAGGGGCGGAGTTAGAGAGAAAAATAACAAATCTGTGGCGTCCGCCTTGGCGGGCGCCACAGTATTATACGGGCTTTACATCAAAAGCTATTCGTTTATAATTATATTCGCTCCTAGCGAGAAAAACATGATCATAAATTTAAGTGGCATTTCCTCCACGTGAACAGTTGTGCAGGATTAAAGATTATGCATGATAAAATGATTATCAAAATTATAGAAATTGAAAGATTAAGTAAAGATATATTTTCAGCGTATTAACAATTGTCGATTGTTAAAGCCCGTATTACACTGTGGTGCTCGCCATGGTGCTGTTGTCTCTCTCTTCATATATGGCGCTCACCATTCTCAAAATTACTACAACAGGTTTTATGCTTTTTGAGAAAACGCATATGCATTTGAGAAAACACATATGCATTTGAGAAAACGCATGTGCATTTGAGGAAACGCATATGTTTTACAGATAAAAACATATGCACTTAAAGATAATGCATTAAGAAAAGTCATATGCATTTGAAAGGAAAGCAATATATGGATTTACAGCTGTTTATATCTGGTGGGAGGTTGAACAAAAACCCTAATTTATTTGTTATATACCTTTGAGCCTTGTTACAAGGTGCGTGTTACTGTCGTGACAGTGAACAGCAACTGTCCCACTGTACTCGCATGCCAGTAGCTCAATGTTCATAGCATTGAATTTCCATAACAGTTACTCGACTGATGCGGTCAAACTGTGCGAGTAGCTGCAATACAGTAGGGGAGGATGGTCATCAATGGGACAAAAAACACAGAAAGATTGATATTTCATTTACTATGGGCAAAGTATGAAAAATGAGAAAATCATGTGTTTTATAGATATTCCTTTATAAAATGAAACTAACTCGAATGCTATCACATATTCTGTTGACTAGAAAAAAATTAAATAAAAAAACAAAAAATTGTCCCATTGTATAACAGCACTGGTGAACAATGGGACATACCCTGGTGAACGATGGAACAGTTTATTATCAAACTTGTATATTGTTGAGGTTATGGTCAAATTTCAAGTTCGAATTATCTCTTTATTTTGTCCCACACTTAGTATGTTCATATAATATCAGTTTAATGTCCTTTAGCCTCACCAATGCCATGTCATGATGTCAGGAACATTTGTAAAATTAAGCTCATTGCACTCGAATCTTCGTCTAACATCAATATTTCATATTTATCTTTTTTCATGCTTTTGGCCAACAGAATACGTTTTAGAAATCGAATCAAATTCTACAAGTTCATAAACCTTCATTTCCAACGTTTTCGGTAAAGATTTAAGTTCTTCAGACAAATGGATCAGTTAAATTAAGAGTTCTATACCAGACCAAGAACAATAGTTCACAGGCCATCTACAGTGGATACTTTATGAAGTGATTTCGAAGGCCTTATGTTTAGTGGCACCTGCAAAACCCTCTTCTTTCTCTGTGTATCCGTTGCAATCATGCTGCGTCTTTTTCTTTTATTAGTGAAATTTGTTTTCCATGCAGTGCTTTGTGATGATCTCAGATTGCTAAAGCCCTTGAACATGGTCGAAAGTCCCGCTTCAGCTGGAAGCTCTGTTTCTACAAGAAGCCCTGAAGCTACAGTTCACGTTATTGTATCAAAAATAGATATTTATTGATTCATATGGAGTAACTAGACAGTTTGGTTGACAATAGGGCACTGTCCCATAGTTAACCAAATTTTCTGTCCCAATGATCACCATGACGCCATTTTGAAAACATATGGGCATAGCAGCTCAACTACAAAAGTATAAAGGTAATCCTTTCATATGATCATATTTTACATATTACTTAATATTATGTAAAAATGCCGTAAGCTTTATATGTTAAATTAACAGATTTATAACAATTGAATTAAAGTACGAAAAATTTAGTTTTCACACCTCTAAAACACGTTTTTGCTTTTACACAGGGCTGACTGCAACCCAACCGCTGAATGCAATGCGAGTGAATGCAATATAGTATGCCTAATTTACCACTAAGATTTTGTTACAAATTACCCTCAAATAAAAAAGTTATTCAGCATGTCCCATTGTTCCCAGTGTCCCATTGATGATCATCCTCCCCTAACTGACTAGGTCAACTCGCACGTTTACTCGCACCGTGTACAAGGCCTTTAGGTGTTCTATCGTTTAGTTCTCTTGCTGAATATGACTTTAAAGGGATAGTAAAGTCAAAATCAAACAATCGCCAAATTGGTTTTCAATAGATTCAGAATATTCAATTATGTAATATTTGAATGCTCGTTTATTTTCAAAATGTTCATATAAAAAGTATATAATAAAATTAGCGACACCTAGCGGAAGCATTTGCACTCAATAGTATGTACGTGAGTATGTTTGTTGTTTTCATATTAATTTATGTATGCAGTAATCAACCTTTGTTTTCGTCTAAATGATGAAAAGATTCAAGACAAGAAGTCATAGTTTTAAAAATAAAGCCATCTCTTCACTCAAGCTAGAATCTAGATAGAAACTTATCTCAGTTGGTTTGTGTACGAGATGGCGCCACTAATTGTGGCACCATCTACCGTTAGCATTCTGTAAGAAATTAATTATATATAGAATGATATGTTTCTATTATTATATTTTATTGAACATTGCAATTCTTACTAAGCAATCGTTTGACATTAAAATTCTAAAAACAAAAACCTTTCAAATTATACTATATGGCGCAAGTGGTGAGTCAGTGGCCAAAATAATATCGCGTCTTGCGGGACGCTAAAATCCTTATTTTTGGGTCACGTGACTGGCAATCTAGCGTCAGTTTAATGGAGAAATTATATAACTGAAACAAAATTCAATGGAGAAATGATATAACTGAAACAAAATTAAGGTTTTAAACAGTCTTCCTTGGCGTCCTGCAATCGCTGCAACACTTCCTCTCTCTAGAGTAGTTTATCATAACTCTATGATATGGCGCTATAAAGCTAAAAGTAACAACAAAGATACTATACTACAACAAGGTACACTACTCTCGACAATTTCTGTTTTAAATAGTGCCATCTGGATTTGCCTATTTATGCATATAATATGCAAAAAGTCAATGTGCATATATGCTGAACCAAAATGCATATTGGAAATATGCATATTAATTATATGCCAGAAATTATTCAATATAGTGTGTATATTACATGCCCAAAGTTATTTACGGAATTTAAAATAAAGTTAATCTGTATATAGTTATGTTTTGAATGTAATTGTACTTTGGTGGTTTGAATGGAACTTACAATAAATCGGTGTAATCTCAAGTTTTTATTTTTACTGTGAAATGTTTAACGTTAGACAACAAAATATAACAAACCTGTTTCAAATCTAGACTTTTTTAATAGTAAGTCAATTTCAAATATACACATTCAATTTCAAACAGTGGAATTGGATTTAATTGGTAAATGGTATTTCAGGTTTTCAAAAGTGAATCTCCTATTATCTGCTAATGTATTTTTGTACTGGAAAAAAAAACCGTTCTATATCACAAGAAACAAAAGGAGCAAATGTTTCCTCCAGCCAAATATAGTCTTCTAAAGTTCTAAACTATCCGACATTCAAATATCACATTCCGTTCATTACTTTAGTCATGACTCGAAAATCATAAACCATCTTGTTAGACCAGCGGTTCCCTTTAAACTTAAATGATCCCAGCTATAAGCAGCGACACTAAATTATTAAATGGTAAATTTAAACAATTTCGGGTTTAATTACTTAAAAATAAATCATATACATATATACGTGCTATAAGTTTTGATATTTTTGAGTAATACAACTCTAAAATAAATGTATACCTATTCATTCATTATCAATAACTACTACTATTTACTGAATACCAAGTGTCATAATATTCATTAATTCATTTGTAGCTTCAATATTCCACCTACAATTTTTTAAAATTTGAGTAATTAGTTTGATAAAATTTACTTGGGTCCACAGTTAAAATAGTTTTCTATGCAGGGGTCCAGAAGAAAACGGCATAGATTTACCGTTACATGTTAAAATCTGAACAAGAAGTGCATTTTTCTCGGTTAGTAACTATGCACACGTGTATATTATATGCTCTTGAAATATATGCAGAGGGCTGCATATATGCAATATGCACAATGTCACATCCCTACTTATGAGTAGGGCTGGGACAAAATGCATTTTGAGATATGCTTTTTATGGTTTAAAAATATGCTTATGCTCTAAAATATACTTTTTAAGATCAATAGTATTCCTAATATTATATTTTTTATTTATATAATGTGTTTTTTGGTTTTCATATGTTGCAAGATTGACGATCTTTTCTCATCAGAAATCTAAAAAAGTACAGCTATATACTTATTGTCAAAAGCCAAGTGCACTAGTTACCTTCGCAGAATACGGGAAGGTCATATTTTCATCGGCATTTATTTATTTATTTATCATCTTGTTATTCGCTTAACTGAAAAAGTGTTCAACCAAATTGCCTAAAATTTGGTGAAACGATTGGTCCATGACCAGTGACCTGCTGATAGAATTTTGGGAGCGACCTGGTCAAAGGTCATGGTCATTTATAACTCAAAAAGTACTGAACCATATTGCATGAAACTTGGTGGGACGATTGGTCAATATACAGGAACCATTTTGATAGATTTTGGGGGCGATCGGATCAAAGGTTAAAGATCAAGGTCAAGGCCATTTGTAACTCAATAACTCAAAAAGTATTCAACCAAATTGTCCGAAATTTGATGGTACAATTGGTCAATGTACAGGAACGATCTGGCAGAATTTTGGAAGTGATTCGGTCAAAGGTCAAGGCCATTTATAACTCGATAACTCAAAAAGTATTGTACCATATTGCATGAAACTTGGCGAGACGATTGGTTATTATCCAGTTAGCAGTTTCTTAAATTTTAGGAGAGAACGGGTCAAAGCGGAGGCGAAGGTATGCGCTCTTCCGAGTGCACATAATCTAGTTTTGGTATTAAAAAGGATGCTCCTATATTTACTTTAGAGGAGATCATTCAAGAAAAACTTAAAATGTTAATATTTGTGAATAGAGTATACGAAATAATAACACATTGTGATCTCACCGATTAATTTATGAGAGCAATCTACCATTTTTATAGTCTGATATAATCTCCATAATTTCTCGCTTAGCAAAATGCAATGTTGAATTACAAGCAAGATTTTAAATTATTTTAGAATATACAAGGTTCTACCGTTCTAGTGATAATAGTAGTTTGTATAGGCTACTATTCTTACTTTCAAGCTACAAAATTTGAATCTCTTGTCTCCATCAACCTTTTCCAAATCTGTAATGTCAAAGAGCAATCTTGCTCGCAGTTGGACTTATTAGGTATGGTGACAATGTGGTTTGCGAGATGTGAATGACAACTCTTCACACCATTAACTAGATGCAACTTCATATGATCCAATAATGTAATAATACAATAATTCTTCAGAAATACACATTTGATCCATGTTTTCATTAAAATATTATTCATATATTTGTATTTGAAAATTTCGTATAACTTTTATTCACCAACCACCTTTTTGTAGATATAAGCTTATTCTTTTCGGAAAAAGAATGTGCTTTATTTTCGGAAAAAGAATATGCTTTATTTTATGAGCATAAAAAAATATGCTCTAACGATAAATATGCTCAAAAATATTTTTTTATGCTTAAAGCATATTGTCCCAGCCCTACTTATGAGCGTACTTAACGAAAAAAATCGACGATCTTGTTCAACCCTAGCTTTGTTTTCTGAAAGAGCAAATTGCGTTAAAATAATGAAAAATATGATAAAAAAAAACGAATTAGAAGAGTTAGTTAGGGACCACAGATAATTTTTAGTAGGGTTTAACGTCTACTTGACCATATCTTGATCATGATATTGCTGACGTCAAAAGGAAATTAAATACAAGGAACTGGAAAAGGCAATCAAAAAGGAAAGTGGCTCCACGAGCAAAGTCACCTACCACGCCGATGACAAGCTCATTAATAGGGTTGTGACTTTGCATATCTTGCATATTGGTGAAAAAATGCATATGCATATAGAAAAAGCATATGCAAATCTTGAAATGCATATGCAAATCTTGAAATGCATATGCAAATAGAAATTCCATATGCAAATAGAAAATGCATATGCATTTTTTATTTTGCATATGCATTTTCTATTTGCACATGAAATTTCTATTTAATATACATATAAAAAGTGTTTATTAAATAAATTGATTAATGATGTTCAAATGATAAACTTCTACATAAATAAATGATAAACATCAGGCGAATATGAACACGAGCTAGATTTTTATTCTACTTCTGAAAATTAAATATTATAGGTTAGTTTATAACGAGGTGGGAACTTGGTTGAACTCTACTTCTTAATATTCCAAATATTTATCAGAGAGAAAACTTCTACAGAGCATAGAAATAATGAAAATATATCTTGCGTTCATAGATTCAACATTCTCAGTAATTCCAGCAACAATAGAGCAAATTGAGGCGCGAGGCTCAATCTCAAAAGTGATCACTAGGGTTGTGACAATATTCTTTATGAAAATTAGGCTTTCATGCTTTAAGCTTGATAAATAGGCTTTTATGCTTTATATATATGCATTTTAAGCCTTAAAAAAATTTATTCTTTTATGCTTAAAATATTCTTTTTATGCGTTCAGGTTAGCGTTATATGCTCAACGATATGCGTTCAGGTTAGCTTTATATGTTCTAATTTCTTTGAAATAAGGCCAATTGTAATTGGGAGTTTTCATTGATGGTATATTTCGTTAATTAAACCAAAAACAAAATAAAAATAACTAATTTACTATCTTAATATTTTTTTTGTGTAAATAAATGAAAAATATATTACTATATAATTTAGAATAGTTACACATCTTTTTAATTTCTATAGAACTTTTCTAATCAAAGAAAACGTGGAGGAAAAGGTTAACAAGATAAAATTACTGAAAAAACAATAAGTTAAGTGTTGGTTTTAAATTGTATTACCTCTGAATATAATCAATGTTTGACTAGATACTAGGTAAACTAATAAAATATTTGTTAAATTATAAATAATATTATTTGAGGGGCCATTGTAGGATTTGCATGGTCAGAAGAACGGATAATTTTGATCTTTTTTAGTGGGTGACCGTTTAAAGATCATGCGCTGTACGAGCTATACCTGTATAAAAGATACTTCATATTTATGACTTGTTAATGTACTTGGAAGCAGACTTTATAAGAAGTGTTTCAATATATAAAAATTGACAATTAAAAGATATTAACTTTCATTCTACATCTCAGTGTTTTATTATTTCTACAATCAATAAAAAAAATATTTGGTGAAAAATACATGGGCTTCTTAGTAACAGCCTATTTCGAGAAATAGATGGAAATCTATAATGTCTACTTAACTGATATACGTTTAATTTTTTTTAATTAAAATTATTTTCTGCATATATTTTGTATATGCGTTTTATAAATGCATATATTTTGCATATGCGTTTTATAAATGCATATGCGTTTTATAAAATGCATATGCAGTTTATGGAAATGCATATTTCAAGCGAATATGCACTAAATTTTTATGTGCATACACTGCATAATATGCAGTGCATATTGTCTCAACCCTACTCATTAATGCAGAAAAGCTATTCCCTGAAGGCAGTCACTTTCCGAGGAATGTGATGAAAAGATGGACGTAAAAAAGATTAAGAGGATATAGTAAAATGAAGAGTCAACATAAAAAAAATCCAAGACCTAGCTCGTAGCTTAAGAGTATAACCCTAGCGGTATCTCCTCAAACTGCAAGTAGCGTTTAATAAAAATTATAAACAAAGAAAAAGAAAAATTGAAAAGTTCAGAGCACATTGGATGCCACCCCCTTTTCCTTTCACCAAAGACAGCTTCAGGATAAAGGCCCTTAGTGGAGTGAATTTTTAAACATTACAACTATAGGAATACCTTAAACGACTTCTAATGATACTGCTTTAGGTGAAAGAAATTCATTCCTTAATGAAACCTTTTCTGAACAGGTAGGTAAGATTACTTAAAAATTAATACAACATCATAAATTATACATGTAATATTTATTACAATATATTAGTTCATACTAACGTGGTTAACTACCGAAAACTACCTTAAGTCACAACAATACGAATAAATTCTGGTCTTATAATTAATAAATAAATATCTAGCTTTATAAACTATGCAGTATTTAAAAAGATCAACAAGCAATCTAAAATCTACTATCATTTTAAAATAGTGAAATCTAACTAAGGGTAACGTCGGAGTACCGAGAGTCTAATATTTTCAAGTGAAAGTACTACTACGTTCCCGTGTATAATATTTGGTTATATTAGTTATACTCTTAATTTAGATATTTATGACGAGTGAAATACTCTCCTTCATTAATTACGTTAGTATATATGTTCACTTGAAAGATCGTACTAGTAAATTAGTTTCATTGTTATACAAACAATTAGTATTAAATTTGGTGAACTGAACTAATCTTAAATAGAATCTAGCTCTTTAAACTTCTCAGCCATATTTGTTCTTTTCATCGGAATATCATGGCGCTTTCCTGTGTTCTCCATTGACGTGCAGTCTTTAGCACAATCTAAAACCTTATTGGTCATCTCTAGTTCAATGGCTGGATTCAAGTTAGCAGCTTTTCTAGTACTGCAGTTGAGCTCTAGGCTACGTATGTACCTGTTAATACCATGTCCTTTTTCAAGATATCCGTAATGTTCTTGATCAGCTGTATTGGATCCGTAACTATCCCATAATCTTTCACTGGTTTGGTCTCTTTGAGGAGTGTCGTTAGAAGATTGGGCCAGCATGTGTGGAAATAAGAAATGAGCATGATCTTGGAACAGGGGAGGAGAGGGATCCGGAGTCAAATGATCCCAAGACATTGAAGCAGTTGGCTCCATATCTGTTTCAAGATAGGAGAGCTCACATATATCTAAAGTTACGGAGTTACGCCTTGATGAATTTGCTCGAGGTAAATCCAGAAAGTGCCCGTAAGCTCTTGTATACGTCGATGCTACTGTACTATGCCCAACCTACAGAGAAAAAACAAAGGATATAATTCTGGAAGAAAACAATTCTAATAAAAGTAACTGTTTACTATATCAATATTTACAATATACTTTCAAATTATTTAAACAAACTATATTCATGATTTAGCTACCACATTCAGGTCACAATGTAAAAGAATCTTTATTGCAGTAAAACATCAGAGGAAAGAAAAATCCAAGCTAATCTGTACCGAAAAACTATCAGATTACTTTCATGTTAAATTAACAAGCAAACTAGGATTAGTCTCTTGCCTGTGCTTTACTGGATTCCGGTGGAGGGCCTGGTTCAGCTTGAGAGACATTAGACAATATAGAAGTCTGTATTTTCAAGTCTTCACTTTGATCCACAAAAGATTCGTTACTTAAAATATCGCTAGAATACTTCAAAGAACTTCCTATATCACATTGAGTCCTTTCTATAGTAAAAGAAGGGGATACTGTCATTGGTGGTTTGATGGATTGAATAGATGAATGATTACTATTTTGAAGTAGCAGAGAAGGAGGGGATAGTTGTGCAACGACTGAGCTCGATAAAGTCATTGTAGGCGAGCACTTGCTAACATCACAAGGTGTTTTCACAAGAGAAATTGAATTCTGAGAATTCTCATGTCCTTTATGTATAGTTGGAATAGCTGGAGTATTTGTGTCCTGAAGCGTTTGAGCCATTTGGTTTTCCTGCAATGAAATGTTAAATTAATAGCATCACAGATACAAAATAAATAAATCATGAATAGATTAATGTTGATAGTTCATTATTAAATATTAATTCAAACTCTTACTATAAAATAGTTAGATTCTTACATTTACAACTTTTTTTCTATTCCAATTAACTTGAAAATTAACATGCGAATCTGCGTAAGTATCAGTTTTACATTTTATATCAGTATTCTTTCGTTTAGAAGGCAGGCTGCTGCTGCAGTAATCCACGCTTGTATTTCTGCTCGAGCTAGCCAGAGGAATTCCATCTCTAGTTTCACGTTCTGCTTCAAGCTGTTTCTGAACAATACTTTTCCTGATTGGTTGAGCTCGTTCTTTTGAGCAACAGTTCTCAAATTTCAACTGTTTAATGTCAGTCGCACTCCGCTCATTTTCACACTGATGATGCCTATGTTGTTTGAGTCTACTGGAATTGGAGCTCCTGTTGCTTCTATAATAAGAATCATCATGAGAATTGTGGCAACCACTATTTCTGGGTGCAGCACATCTCACACTTTTCTTGGAGTTGTGATTATGGGTTGCTGCAAGGGATGACCTGTTACCGGAATGATGTCGACTGTGGAAAACAGCAGAATGTTTTCTAATGGGATAATCCTCATCTGCCGTCATACTTTCCTTGCTGGATACTGCATACAAATTCTCACTGAATCTTGAAGATATTTTCTCTTTGTTACAGCAATTATATCTCTTTAAGCGTGGAGAGCATGAAGGCAACTGTTCATATTGTCCTTTCCTCTTAACTGAATTACCGTGACAATAATCAGAGTCGGAATCGGACGAATGCCCGTTTTGGAAAGATAAGTTATTTTGCCCTATATGACGAGGCGGTGTAGGCATCCGATCCCGTGCGCATGTATTAGAGTTCGTCTTCATTGCTTCACAAGGGAAAGGGGGACTTGGGCTAAAATCAGCTGGACACCTTAAAGCAGGTACGACATGGTGCGGGTTTGGTGATCGAATTCCTAAATTTTCAGAAGCACCAGTTCTATTACTAGGAAGCAAATCGCTGGTGAAATGACAATTGCTCCCCGCGTCAATATTCACCATAGCAAGTCTATCTCTGTTATTATTTCGGCGCCTGCCCCAAGGTCTCGGACTATTCCTCTGATTGCAACATCGATAGTAGATCAAAAAACTGACAGCCATCATAATTACAATGGCCACAAAGGTTCCCAAAATACAAACTGCAATTATGAGACTCTGTTTGCCATCATCTGCAAAATTAAAAAGTATATGAGACTACTAGAACTGAGATCACCTCTAATATATGTAGAGTTATCGTCAAATCTAAGCATATAATATCAAATAAATCATCATTAATCAAAACTGTTGTTTAAATCAATCACAGGAACTTAAATTACTATAGAATTTTCTAACGTGCAATCTGTGGATAAACAAGTAGTCAAATCACTGACTCGAAGAAATAAAAATATTAAGAACCAGACTTCGTACCACAGATAAAATTAGTATACTAAACACAAACCGCTTGTATGTGCACTGTGCACTATATTTTGGAAAAGAGAAATTAAATTGATGGCTAGTGAAGCTTCTCTGTGTATCTATGTTCAATTTACCAATGATTTTTCCGTAACCTTCGTTTTCAGTAAACCATTACTAATTGTAGACAAATATAGATTCTCCGAAACTGCAATACACTAAACTATTTAAAACCCCTGTTGAATAGACAGTAATGTCTATTTTTCAACGACAAGCCTACTCAAATTCGGAAACTAACTTTTTCCTCTACGTGAAATTTTTACAGCATTATCATTTGATAAACCGATTTTGAAGAGAATTGAAAAACAATAATGGTTCCGCTTCTGAACTAAGTTATTAAATTAATACATCTTATCAAAACTAGAGTAAATAAAATTGTAATGATTCACATTTTTAGGATATAATTTATAATCAGTGATTACAATAAATCTCCAATTATTTAATCTAGTTATTACAATCTAGTTTTTAAAAACTATTCTATTTTTTCTCAGTATAGAATTCACAACAATTTTGCATATTTGAAATTATGAAAATGATTTGTATACATGTTTTATAAGAAAACCCCTCAATTCTGAATAATTGATAACTTTAGAGGCAACCAAGGTGTTTAAAGGTAAAAGTAATTAAATACAAGGGAATCTACGAAGCAGTGTGAAAGACAAGTGATTTCATGAACAAAGTCACCTAGATTCCATTAGTCAGTGACTAGGTGATAGATGCAGAAAAACTACTGCGTGGAAATGAAGAGGTGATCGTAAATGAAGCCTTCGAGCCTTCTAACAATAATCTAAAACTGTAGTTTAAGAACTGCAAGTATCGTTGAAAAAATAATGAATGTGGTAAAAATGAACAAAAACTATTTATAATTCAAATTTAAGAGTTCCGGGCCTCAAGGAACGTCCCTCCCCTTCACTTCATTCACCACATCTACCTAGTGATAACATCTAGACAACATTAAAAGAAAGTATCTGAATCGCCTACACCTTTCTTTGATGCAACATTTAGAAATATTTACCTTGATGATGGGACGAGTCCATAGCAGATTGTGTCAAATTAAAACCACTAGATATAGAACAATTCTTTACAATTTACATCAACGTAAATTAGAGAATTATTTATATGGTAACAGATAAAGAAACTCTTATGATCCACAATAATATTAAATAAGAAATTTCTGAAACTTAATAAAAAGAAAATATTTTGCATTAATTAATTAGTAGGGTATAACGTCGAATAAAAATAGTAAAAAGGAACAATATTAATCATAATCCAGATAATAATAGTTCGGGAGATAGATGAAGCCTTTTCAATGTTTCAAATACCAATAGCTAGTACCAGAACTTGATTAGTAGATAGTCACTAGATATCTATATTATAATTGTTTAATGTCAGGATGTTATCGAAGACCCATGATATTAAATCTGAACACAGACTTGATTTAATAGAAAGAAGTCACACGAAAGTTACTGCCTATACTTAGAGACAAGCAAGTAAATTGCGGCACACTGACTAACTGCGGCCTCTTACAACAGAAACATTATACATTCAAAATACACGTTAAAAACTTAAATTAATAAATTATAGCATGCACCGAGCTTCTTTTGGTAGCTATGCAACATTTTAATGTAATTTTTGGTTTAGAATGTTTTAGAGACTCTTGAGAAGGCCGCAATTAAATATTAAAGGGCCGCAATTTACCTGCGTGACCCTACACCAAGAAAAAAAAAGACTAAAAGAAAGATACAACAAGGTTTACTTCACACTGAATCACTTCATTCTGTAACACTATTATGATGAAGCAAGTAAATTGCGGTACACCAACTAACAACTGCTTCAAATCAAGGAAACACTAATTAATTTAATGGGTTCAAAACACTAAAAAATAAATCAATACTAGGTACCATGTATAGAGCAATTTATTTGATGTGAAACATTTCATATAAATTTGGTTAAGTAAGATTTAGAGTTCAGTTGCTTAATATTTTATAGGGAAGCAATTATTTGCCTGTGTGACCCTACCTTGTAATGTTAAAACATATGGAAAACAGAAGGCAAGCGTCGCTAGATAACTGTACAGTACTCGCTAAAAATATCACAAATAAACAAAACTGTTAAACCTAATAGGTACTATAATGATGCGTTCTTATGATATTTGACAAGACGTGTTATATACGTAGGTTCTCTGTTGCCTAGGTAGCTTAGAATATTGCCCTGAACTTCTGAAGTTGTTTACTATATAAATTTGAATATTTGTAGAAGAAATGAGGATTCAGCACATGTTCGGTCTTCCGCAATCTTATTGAACTTATTGGATCGTTCGGCTGAACTTGAAATCGCGTAATTTATGCTCAAAAGAAAGATATAGTGAAATTTATATAATATGTATAGTCGAAATACATCAAAGGTACAAATATTCAACACCATCGGAAATTGTACTATGAAGTAAACCCACATTTTTATCACTTTTTGAAACTATTTTCATGTATCGCCTAAAGAGTGAATATTGTTATATGTATTCTCAATAGGACTTCTCATCGGGTAGGACTTTTTACCGAAATGGTAATCTTACCCGCTCCATTCGGTTGAAATATAAGTTTAAAAAAAAATGGGTAAATAATATAATTGTGTTGGGGCCCAATTGAACGGGGCCCAATAGTCCTGGGCCCTATTGCCTTGGGCCAAAGTGTCGGCGGGCCCAATTGTCGGGCCACGTTGGAAACTAGTGATGCAGTTTTTAAGAAAGTCTGTGTCTCTTATATAATTCACCTGTTACCAGGCCTCTTTCAAAGGATACACATTACACACAAGGTTACTATGGGCGGAAAAGTGTTTTAAGACTGATTACCAAACAGTACTCTTCACAGACAAAAAGGTGGGATAGTTTTGGCTGGGACCATTGGAAATGAAAGTGTCGGATCTTCCAGGATTCCAAAAGGAGTAAAAATAAATTCTGCTAATTATATTAACTTTTTGAATTGTGGATTTTTTCATTGGCTGAAAAGGAAACCTCCAGCGTTAAAAAAATAAGTTATTTTCATCCATAACAACGTTCCTTCTCACTCTACTAAGGTAATTTCCTGAAGAGTAATAAGTTCGTCAATGACAAGTTGATGGTATGACCAAGTCTCTCTCTAGATTCAAACCCAATTGAAGAACCTTAGTCCATCCTGAAGCAGAATGTGTATGTGCAAAGACGTCAGTTCTCGTCGAAAGATGAGCTCTGGAAGGATACTGAAGACTCTTGTAAGACGATAACGTCTGATACAATTCAGAAATTGACAGATTTGATGGATAAGCATCTCTTAAAAATGGTGGAAAAGAGGGGAAATCAAACCGGATATTGACTTAAAATTAGCAGTTAAACTACACATGAAAGCTATTGCTAAAAAAAAATTACAATAGATATAGAATTATTTAAAACGTTATTTTATGCATCTTTAGTATTATGCTTGGTACACTGAAAATGAGTACCTACTTTTAAGTAAAATGATTGTAGCATCCAAAAATAATATTTGAATTACTTGCAATTTCTTTAGAGGTTACTCGCAATGTAGATGCACATTTCCTGAAAATTTCAAGAAACCCATGTAAACCCATTTTAATGCAATAAACACATCTGCATAAAAGCGTAAGACGATGTGTAAGGTGATCGTATTAGGAGGTTTTGTCTTAATATCAAATATTCACATTGTATATATATATCTTTTTTTTAAGGCCCCCTGCCAGAAGAAGCAAACCTTCTTTAAATAATCAAAATTGTATATTATTATGGTCGTGCTATGAATCATTGTTTGAATATCAGTTGGTCGTACTGCGCGGACTTGTCTGAATATCAATCACAACTGAATAGATATCTAGGGTCGCGCACTTGTATAGACTTTTATCTTGATTCCTCAGATAACTTTAACATTTTTGATTTTAAAAGAAACGGCAGCTCTGTAGCGCGAAAAAACTCTAGCACTTCAGAAAAAAGTAGCGGCGCTGCCGCTACCGCTACATTGGCAAAAAAGTAGCGGCGCTGTGCCCACCTCTGATAGTAAATATCTGAATGTTTGTTTCTAAATGATATCTGAATTTATACTTCGAGTAGAAACACAAAAACCTATACAGAATTTTAACAGCATCATCTTGTTGTTGGAATATCCATTTCCAAACGATATCTGAATTTATACTGCGAACAGAATTAAGAAAACAGATACGTAGTTTTAAAAGTATTGTTTCGTCTTTGGAAATTCCTTTTCTTATCTCCCTGTATAATAATACGTATAAAAGATTTAGGAATTATTTCTAGTCTATTGGATTGTAACTTTCTATACAGGGTGGCGCCAAAAAAATAGAAACCCATTTTCAAATTAGTTTATTTTACAAACTATCAAAGCTAGAAATTTTCTAAAAAAAAACAGTTTTATTCGTTCGCTTTTTCTGCATCTATGTTGATAATCGGTAAAAAGTTACGACGGAAATTGAACATCCTGCAGCGAATTAATAAATGGAAATAAAAAGGGATTGCGCGAGGACGAACAACACAAAAAAAGTTCATAATAGGAATAATTTATTTCCGTATGGTAGTTGCAAAAATTGAATCCTACTGTTTTTCATTCAATCAACGCTTTGGTTATTGACTTTTTCTTCAAAGAAACGATTTTGCAAAATTTAGACTGTGTGGTAAATTAGTTCTAAGAGTCTGAGCCTCACATGCATCTTGAAAGGATGATATCTCAAATCGAGTTTAACAATTCAATGAAATATGTGTTTAGTGATGTCTAATCTGTTCCTTCCGATTGATATTTTTGGATTCTCAATAAGCTGTTTATTAACAATATTAATGTTTTACACTGTTCATTCTTTTCGCTTGCGACATAATTGCTTTTTGTTCAAATTTAAAGTGGTTTCTTCAGTTTTGGACTTATTAAAATTTTATCAATATGGCTTTATAGTTAGTGGAAATCTTTCCAGAAAGCGTTGTTTAAAATGAGGTTGAACCTGTTTAAAGCTTCCAGTGTTTAAATAACATGTCACCACAAAAACTCTTTGTTCTTTTGAAGCTGCGAATAGGAGAAGCAAATTAACGGCGAAATGATTTTATAATGATATCAATTTTATCTCAAAAACAAACTTTCAAATGGTAATTATTTTTTTAATTTTCTGTTATTTGTTACAAAAACAGTGGAGTTTAATTTATTTTACATCCATATAAAATGAATTATACTTATTATGAATTTTGCTTTGTATATTTCATCCTCGCGCAAGCCCTTTTTATTTCCATTTTTTTAATTCGCTGCAGGATGTTCAATTGTTGTCATAACTTTTAACCGATTATCAACATAGATGCAGAAAAAGTAAACGAATTAAATTGTTTTTTTTTTAGAGAATTTCTAGCTTTGATAGTTGGTGTAAAATAAACTAATTTGAAAATGGGTTTCCTTTTTTTTTTGCGCCACTCTGTATAGTGTACGTAGTGCTCCCTTTAAAGTTTTAGACTATACCTAATAATTAATACACTTATAGCATATAGGGGACAACGGCAGTTGTAAAGATACAATTGGGCATTGACACGCTAGTGCAATTGTACACTGGATCAACGTAAAGTAAGCGATACTGGAACATCGGTTGTTGAACAGTGTTCCTCCAGTACCGTGAAAACGAAATGGATAATCAATCAAGTGATTTTTCGATGGTCAGTGCATTTATTGTTATGAATCTACTCTGAACTCCATATTGTAAATATGCCCCGAGTGGTTCTATCCTGAAGCTGTCTTAGGTGAATGGAAAGGAAGTGGGCCCCAAACTGTTGTAATTTGGATTATGTATTGTCTTTTTTAGGTTCACCCTGTTTATCAAGTTTTGAACTCTCTATGCAGTTTTAGAGGATGGCGCTCGGGTTATGCTCTACAATTACGAAGTCTTAGATTTTGTATTAAGTAGGCTCGTACGCTTCATTTTCTATCACCTCTTCATTTCCCTCTTCCATTATTGAGTGCAGCCACTGGTGCTTGTGACCAATTTTGTCACATTCCTCGGTAAGTAACTGCATTCACGGAGTAGCTTTTCGGCATCCACGAGATACGTCACCGACGGTGGTAAGTGACTTTGTCCATGGTGCCACTTTCTTTTCTGACTGTTTCTTCCAGTCCCTTGTATTTCATTTCCTTTTGACGTCTGCGACATGGCCTTTGATTCCGAAGCAGAAGTTAAACCTCTACTAAATGAAAATAATCAAAAGTTTATGGGCTATTCAACATGTTCCATTTTAGAATAAATTCTGTGTTATCGGATGATTCCACATTTTCGGATTCGTAAGAAATAAATATAATAATAATAATTATTTAATTTTTACTTAAATTGGTATCCATGATATCTGTACGTATCATGATACCAATTAAAATATAAGTTTAGAAATAAAAATAAATACCTAAATAAATTTTTAATGTAAAATACGGAACCCCATATCCGATAACTTGAGCTTTCACCTTTTGTCAAAAGCTGCAAATGAAACGATCAAAATTCAGTGATTCACATTATAGATAATTAAACTTAGAGTGGTAATCGGACTCATTAAATCTATATTTAATAATCATTATTTAACTTTTATTTCAATTGGTATCATGCCTTCGATTATTATCCCAGCAAACATGAATGTATCAATTCGATGTATAAACGACTCTGTATAACCGCTTTTCCGACATGAAACACCAGTAACAAATTAGACATTGTGACATCTAGTAGACATCAATCCGCTATCCGCTTGCACTGCTAAACGGCATCATATCAAGTATATTTGGCATCGAAGCGATACCGTTATAACAGCGTTGAATAGAAAGATAAATTACGATGTCCAACATTTATAGGGAATCTGCATCGAACAGACGCTTGATTATATATCTAATATGCTTCGAAACGATATCCACTTGAAACAAAAAATAAATAAATTAAAATTGAAAAGTGTATTTCAATTTGATTAATGTTATATTATGTTATATATAAATTTATCGGGAAGAAATGAAGTGCTGTGTCCAGGTATCGAACGTGCTACCATCTGTCCTCGTGCCTGTACCTCTGTCAATGTGCCACCATGGATGCATTTAACTATAACAAAATTTGTTATTAAACGACTCGGAGATAGTAATAAGTGGGTCAAATTTTTATATAATTGTAACACCTTAAAAATTTCGTTCTCTATGAGTTTAAATTAAAGAAAATGCTTTGAAGCCACGACTTAGAATAAAGATAAATGCTCTGTGATGAAAGTTCAAAGTAATGAATGAATTAATTAAGATTCGACCATAGATTAAATCTCACTCAGTATATATAGATCATAATAGTTGAGTAATTAGTTTGATATTTTGACTTATATAATTGTGTTTCACTTAACAAACAGGTATTTTGTGCTCTGTGAAATATTTTTAGGGTCTATATTTTCGAACATGTGATAAAATAAATATAATATTATTATTTACCTACTATTTAATTAGTAACATAATGACTGCAGGTATGATACCAATTGAAATATAAGTTAAATAATGATTATTATATATAGATTTATAGAGTCCGATTACCAATTTAAGTTTAATTATCTATAATGTGAATCACTGAATTTTAATCGTCTCATTTGCAGCTTTTGGCACTAGGTGAAAACTCAAGTTATCGGATATGGGGTTCAGCATTTTACGTAAAAATAATATTTATGTAATGATTTTTATTTCTAAACTTGTATTCTACTTACTGGTATCATGGATACTAATTTAAGTAAGAATTGAATAATGATAATTATTATATTTATTTCTTACATATTCGAAAATGTGGAACCATCCGATAACACAGAATTTACTCTAAGATGGAACATGTTATATAGCCCATCAACTTTTAATTATTTACGTTTAGTATTGGTTTAACCAAACCTCGGAACCAAAGGCCATGTCGCTTACGTCAAAAAGAAATGAAATACAAGTGACTGGAAGAAGCTGTCAGAAAGGAAAGTGGCTCCTTGTAAAAAGTCACGACGCTCATGGATGTTGAAAAGCTACTCCGTGAATGCTGTCACTTAACGAGGAATGTGACAAAAATGGTCACAAGCACCGGTGGCTGCACTCAAGGATGGAAGAGGGAAATGAAGAGGTGATAACCCTAGCGCTATCCTCTAAAACTGCATGGAGAGGTAAAAACACTATAAACATGGTAAACATGAAATAGACAATACATAATCCAAATTACAACAGTTTGGGTCCCAAGGGACTCCACCCCACTTCTCTTCTATTCATCAAAGACAGCTTCAGGAACCCCTCGAAGCTTATTTACAATAAGTAGTTTAGAATAGATTCATAACAATAAATGAACTGGCCATCAAAAAATCACTCGATTGATTATCCATTCGTTTTCACGGTACAGGAGGAACACTGTTCAACAACCGATGTTCCAATATCGTTTACTTTACGTTGATCCATTGTACAATCGCACTAGCGTGCCAATGCCCGATCGTACCTTTACAGTTGCCGTAGTCCCAGAGATGGGCGGGAAAGTACTTCCCAAGTACCAAGTAAAAGTACTAAGTAACAAGTAAGTACTTCAAGTACTACTTGAAGTACTTTCTAAAAAGTACTTTGAATAATTACTTAGAAGTACTTTTTACAATTACTTGTTACTTTCCAAGTAAAAAGTATTTTGCAAAGTACATTTTTCCTTTCAGTCAAGAGATTTTAAAAGATTAGTTCTAAAATCTCTACAAAATTAATTCTTTTTCTCATCAAAACTGTATTTACAGCAACTGGATAAAAACTAGAGTTTGAAGAGGTCCAACATGTTGGAAAATTGTTTGTCAAGCAGTAAAATTGAAAACTTTGTCAAACAGTAGAATCAAAAGCTAAGACTGTAAGACATTGTATACTTTTATGTGACGGTGAATATTTATATATTCTGACATACAATCATGTATAGAGACTATGAGTCAATATAGAGACCTATATTGACCAATTTAAGTACATTGAATATAATTATTTTATTATACCTAGATATCACAACCAATATTTACCAAACACATTAACGAATTATAAGCGTGTGGACGTGTACAGTGAGTCACTGTGATGATGTACTATATGAGTAAAGAGTCACTGTGATGATGTACTATCAGAGAAAAGTAGAGATGCACCGATACTCTCGGTATCGGATAAAGTATCCGATAGTATCGGTATTTTACTATTTTTATGGGTATCTGGTAATAATTGGTATCGGATCCCAAAAAATAGTTCAAATATTACCGATACCAATTACTTTTTCAAGTTAGGTAGTATATATTGGTATTAGTTTTCAATTGAACATTAATAGCATATACCTATGTTCATCCGATATACGATTGGAAGAAATCAAGATACGATTTAAATAATACTATCATATCTGAATTAGGTAGTCCATTCATTTTTAGTTTCATTATGATACCTACTTCGATAGTTTCAATATGATCTACTTCTATAGTTTCAATATGATACCTACTTCGATAGTTACATTATGATACCTACTTCGATAGTTACATTATGATACCTACTTCGATAGTTACATTATGATACCTACTTCGATAGTTTCAATATGATACCTACTTCGATAGTTACATTATGATACCTACTTCGATAGTTACATTATGATACCTACTTCGATAGTTACATTATGATACCTACTTCGATAGTTACATTATGATACCTACTTCGATAGTTACATTATGATACCTACTTCGATAGTTACATTATGATACCTACTTCGATAGTTACATTATGATACCTACTTCGATAGTTACATTATGATACCTACTTCGATAGTTACATTATGATACCTACTTCGATAGGTACACTGTGCTACCTACTTCGAAGGGTACACTGTCCTACCTACTTCGAAGGGTACACTGTGCTACCTACTTCGAAGGGTACACTGTGCTACCTACTTCGAAGGATACACTGTGCTACCTACTTCGAAGGGTACACTGTGCTACCTACTTCGAAGGGTACACTGTGCTACCTACTTCGAAGGGTACACTGTGCTACTTACTTCGAAGGGTACACTGTGCTACCTTCTTCGAAGTGTACACTGTGCTACCTACTTCGAAGGGTACACTGTGCTACCTACTTCGATAGGTACACTGTGCTACCTACTTCGATAGGTACACTGTGCTACCTACTTCGATAGGTACACTGTGCTACCTACTTCGATAGGTACACTGTGCTACCTACTTCGATAGGTACACTGTGCTACCTACTTCGATAGGTAAACTGTGCTACCTACTTCGATAGGTACACTGTGCTACCTACTTCGATAGGTACACTGTGCTACCTACTTCGATAGGTACACTGTGCTACCTACTTCGATAGGTACACTGTGCTACCTACTTCGATAGGTAAACTGTGCTACCTACTTCGATAGGTACACTGTGCTACCTACTTCGATAGGTACACTGTGCTACCTACTTCGATAGGTACACTGTGCTACCTACTTCGATAGGTACACTGTGCTACCTACTTCGATAGGTACACTGTGCTACCTACATCGATAGGTAAACTGTGCTACCTACTTCGATAGGTACACTGTGCTACCTCGATAGGTACACTGCACTACTTCGATAGGTACACTGCACTACTTCGATAGGTACACTGCACTACTTCGATAGGTACACTGCACTACTTCGATAGGTACACTGTAGCTTCTACTTCGATAGGTACACTGTAGCTTCTACTTTGATAGGTACACTGTAGCTTCTACTTTGATAGGTACACTGTAGCTTCTACTTTGATAGGTACACTGTAGCTTCTACTTTGATAGGTACACTGTACTACTTTGATAGGTACACTGCACTACTTTGATAGGTACACTGCACTACTTTGATAGGTACACTGCACTACTTTGATAGGTACACTGCACTACTTTGATAGGTACACTGCACTACTTTGATAGGTACACTGCACTACTTTGATAGGTACACTGCACTACTTTGATAGGTACACTGTACTACTTTGATAGGTACACTGCACTACTTTGATAGGTACACTGCACTACTTCGATAGGTACACTGCACTACTTCGATAGGTACACTGCACTACTTCGATAGGTACACTGTACTATTTCGATAGGTATACTGTACTATTTCGATAGGTACACTGTACTATTTCGATAGGTATAATGTACTATTTCGATAGGTACACTGTACTACTTCGATAGGTACACTGTTCCTTGATAGGTACACAGTGTACCTAACTAGGTACACTGTATCTAATTGCAATAACACAAAAATGTTCTAACGAATGAATTTAATAGGTATTACACAGAGCAAGTGGCACTTGAGGAGCGCACTTCTGCCGATGCATTTTTATATTATTATCAAGTCAAGATGTATTATTGCATAGGTAGTTTACTTGAAAACACCTAGACAATAATCTTAATTATAAATACCTAGGTAGCTACCTAATCCTATCCCATGAATATTGTCAATACCTAGGTACATCATTATATGTAAAACTTTATAAATTATCGGTATATACATTTAACTACAGATACCTACCTAGAACTAATATTTTAGGTGTTTTTGGCTTGAATATTATACTCTTAAAAAGTAACTGGTATCGGAATTGGTATTGGTATCGGTTACCAGAATTTTAAAATAACTGTAATTGGTACTGGTATCGGTTACTAATGTGGTATCGGTGCATCTCTAGAGAAAAGAGTCATTGTGATGATGTGCTATCAGAGAAAAGAGTCACTGTGATGATGTACTATCAGAAAAAAGAGTCACTGTGATGATGTACTATCAGAGAAAAGAGTCACTGTGATGATGTACTATCAAAGAAAAGAGTCACTGTGATGATGTACTATCAGAGAAAAGAGTCACTGTGATGATGTACTATCAGAGAAAAGAGTCACTGTGATGATGTACTATCAGAGAAAAACGTCACTGTGATGATGTACTATCAGAGAAAAAAGTCACTGTGATGATGTACCATCAGAAAAAAGAGTCACTGTGATGATGTACTATCAGATAAAAGAGTCACTGTGATGATGTACTATCAGATAAAAGAGTCACTGTGATGATGTACTATCAGATAAAAGAGTCACTGTGATGATGTACTGTCAGAGAAAAGAGTCACTGTGATGATGTACTATCAGAGAAAAGAGTCACTGTGATGATGTACTATCAGAGAAAAGAGTCACTATGATGATGTACTATCAGAGAAAAAACTCACTGAGAAGATGTACTATCAGAGAAAAAACTCACCGAGAAGATGTACTATCAGAGAAAAAAGTCACCGAGAAGATGTACTATAAGAGTTAACAGCATAAATTATTAGTTTTTAAATTGTATAGTAAATGTACTTGGTACTTGAAAGTACTTTAAAAAGTACTTGGTACTTGTACTTTGAAAGTACTTTTTTATTTGAGTACTTGGGCAACTACTTCAAGTACATTGATTTACGAGTACTTGTACTAAGTACTTGAGTACTTTCGATGTACTTTTCGCCCATCTCTGCGTAGTCCCCTATATAAGTGTATTAATTATTGGGTATAGTTTAAAGGGAGCACTACGTACGTTATATAGTAAGGTACAATCCAATTGAATAGAAATAATTCCTACTTTTCTATATACGTATTATAAAACAGGAATATAAGAAAAGGAATTTCCAAATTTGGAACGATTTTTTAAAACTACGTATCTGTTTTCGCACTTCTGGTCGAAGTATTGTACACTCTTTGTTATGATTACAAATTTAAATTATATAAACAAACCATGCGTTTTTGGCCTTTATTTTAGATATTAATTGTTTCCTAAAGTATATAAACGTTTCTATTATAAGTTCATTCAATTTTATACCTTTACACGAATATTAAATGGATTTATTAAACCTAATACCTAGTTGACAATCAAAACAAATGGTGTACATTCTTTTTCTGCAGGCTGAAAATTTCTTAAATTAGTAAGTCGGAAGTAAAATAGGTTTTGTAGAGTTTTGATTATAAAAATCTTTAAAAGCATATAGAATTAAAAATATGCTGCCAAATTCGATGCGGTTTGCAGCAAAATGATAAGAAACATTAGCCTCGTTGAATAAGGCAATAAAAATATTTGCTTGGAGGGGACCTTTAAGTATCTTTAAAGGTCCCCTCCAGTCTCCAGTCCAATACGTAATTTAAGTTGTTATTCTGATTTTTCTTCTGACCTCCAAATTTCATGCAAAGAAAAATTAAGACCAACTCTGTCGTCATAAGAATGCAAGGCAATGAATCCATATTAAAGTATCCAAGTATCTAATTAAATACTTCTTAAGTTTTTACTATTGGTTTTCACTTTTTCATTTATATTACAACATTTTTTAATCCGATCTAGAGAACTGATAATATAAAAACATTTTGCATTTTGTTTGAATATGAAAGTACTTGATTCTTATATTATATGGTATTCCTACATTTTATTTGCTTAACTTTTTCTTCTATTCAATATATTAGAAAGGTCAGAAAGTGAAGATTACTGTGAATATTTCTCAAGGTTATATATGATATTGTAATATCTATATATAAATTATAATCAATTCAATTTTAAAGCAAATGCCGAATACTTGATTTTAAATATTCTGTTCAGTCAATCTACTTTGGCCGTCAAAAGTTTGCTCATGTGAGTCATTTCAATATTTTTTCTTTTTAAAACCTTCATTTGATATTTACACATTCATTAGTAAAACCAAAAGAAAATTTTTTCATTAAAAATAAAAGTAACAAGCTAAGACAAGAAACAAATATTTATTAGATGTTATTGTACGAAGCTTGGTGTGCGCAATTATTCTCGCACATATTTGATCTCGCTAAGCCGCTATAAGTGTTACAATTAACTGATTATAGTGAGATATTCATCCTTATGTACTCAAACACACTCATGCATCTAATGCCTGGAAAGAGCTCTGATATATTCCTAATATTATTATAGATTTGAATGAATGGTCTTACCATTTATTACCTTCGTTTTTGTCTAATCGTTTGTATTTATGCGAAAAAATAAAGGAATGAAAAGACATCTTTAAAATCGGTCTTGAATTAAAGTTATTATTATTTTACCATGAGGACTGGTTAGCTAACGGCTAAGTTAATTACCCAACAAACATATGAATGTCGATTCGATGCCGTTTGCTGTCGAATTCGTAGCGCTAACGGTGGGTATCGACTAAGCAACCATTTCGACTCATAGTAGATATCGGAATGTCTGTTTCTAAATGATATCTGAATTCACACTTCGAGTAGAAACACGAAAACCGATACATGGTTTAAACAGCAGCATCTTGACGTCAGCATGTCTGTTTCCAAACGATATCTGAATTTATACTTCGACCAGAAGTGCGAAAACAGATACGTAGTTTTAAAAAAATAGTTTCAAATTTTGAAATTCATTTTCTTCTCATCTTCCTGTTTTATAATACGTGAAGAAATGTAGGAATTATTTCTATTCAATTGGATTGTACCTTTCTATAACGTAGTGCTCCCTTTAAAATTAATACACTTATAACTTATAAGGGACTACGGCAGTTGTAAAGGTACGATAAGGCATTAGCACGCTAGTGCGATTGTACAATGGATCAACGTAAAGTAAGCGATATTGGAACATCGGTTGTTGAACAGTGTTCCTCCAGTATCGTGAAAATGAAATGGATAACCAATCAAGTGATTTTTCGATGGCCAGTGCATTTGTTGTTATGAATCTATTCTAAACTGCTTATTGAAAATAAGCCCCAAGGGGTTCCTGAAGCTGTCTTTGGTGAATAGAAGAGAAGTGGGGTGGCGTCCCTTGGGAC
Organism: Caprella mutica; assembly: GCA_947561585.1. Taxonomy (NCBI): domain Eukaryota; kingdom Metazoa; phylum Arthropoda; class Malacostraca; order Amphipoda; family Caprellidae; genus Caprella; species Caprella mutica. The sequence continues at coordinate 161,497 of CANNZV010001337.1, forward strand.
CTAAACTGTTGTAATTTGGATTATGTATAGTCTATTTTATGTTTATCATGTTTTTGACTCTTCATGCAGTTTTAGAGGATAGCGCTATAGGGTTATGCTCTACAATTACGTATGAAGTCTTAGATTTTCTGTTAGGTAGGCTCGTAGACTTCATTTACTATTACCTCTTCATTTCCCTCTTCCATCCATGAGTGCAGCCACCGGTGCTTGTGACCATTTTTGTCACATTCTTCGGTAAGTGACAGCATTCACGGAGTAGCTTTTTAGCATCCATGAGCTTCGTGACTTTATCCATGGAGCCACTTTCCTTTCTGACTGCTTCTTCCAGTCCCTTGTATTTCATTTCCTTTTGACGTCAGCGACATGGATTTTGGTTCCGAAGCAGACGTTAAACATCTACTAAACGTAAATAATTAATAGATGATGGGCTATTTAACATGTTCCATTTTAGAGTAAATTCTGTGTTATCTGACGGTTCCACATTTTCGAATATGTAAGAAATAAATATAATAATTATCATTATTAAACTCTTACTTAAATTGGTATCCATGATACCAGTACGTAAAATACAAGTTTAGAAATAAAAATCAATACATAAATAATTTTTCTACGTAAAATGCTTAACCCCATATCCGATAACTTGAGCTTCCACCTAGTGCCTAAAGCTGCAAATGAGACGATTAAAATTCAGTGATTCACATTATAGATAATAAACTTAAAGTGGTAATCGGACTCAATAAATCTATATAATAATCATTATTTAACTTTTATTTCAATTGGTATCATTCCTTCAGCTATTATGTTACTAATTAAATAGTAGTTAAATAATGATTATTATATTTTTCTTTGTCACGTGTTCGAAAATATAGACCCTATTAATAACTTGGAACATATACCCTCCCAGCAAACATGAATGTATCTATTCGATGTCTAAACGACTCTGTATAACCTCTCTTCCGACATCGAATACCAGTAACAAATTAGACTTGGTGACATCAAGTAGACATCAATCCGATATCAGTTTGCACCGCTAAACCGCATCATATTAAGTATATTTGGCATCGAAGCGATACCGTTATAACAGCGTTGAATAGAAAGATATATTACGACATCCAACATACATAGGGATTCTGCATCGAACAGACGCCTAATTATATATCCAATATGCTTCGAAACGAAATCCACTTGCATCCAATAAATTAAAAATGAAAAAACATACTTCCATTGATATTACATACTGTTCGTTTAGATGCTTATCAATTTGATTAATGTTACATAATTCTATATATAATTTAAATGGGAAGAAATGAAGTGATGTGTCCGGGAATCGTTCGTGGGTCCAACCGTCGTCGTGCCTGAATCTCTGTCACTTTGCCACCGTGGATGTATTTGATTAAAAAAAATTATGATATTAAATGACCCGGTGATACTTAAAGATATTTTAAAGTGAATAAAACAATACAGGCAAGCACCGCTTTTATAACCAAAATCACAGCTTATTCTTATTACAAATAGTAATGAGTTGGTCAAATTTTCATATAATTGTAACTCCTTAAAAATTTCGATCTCTATGAGTTCAAATTAAAGAAAATGTTTTGAGGCTACGACTTAGAATACAGATGAAAGCTCTGTGATG
>CANNZV010001337.1:163162-255760 GCA_947561585.1 Caprella mutica
AATTTGACCATAGATTAACTCTCACTCAGTAAATATAGGTCATAATAGTTGAGTAATTAGTCTGATATTTTGACTTATATAATTGTGTTTCATTGAACAATCATGAATTTTGTAAATATTTTTTAGCAATAGGGTATATGTTCAAAGTTATTAATAGGATCTATATTTTCGAACACGTGACAAAGGAAAATATAATAATCATTATTTAACTAGTATTTAATTCGTAACATAATAGCTGAAGGTATGATACCAATTGAAAGAAAAGTTAAATAATGATTATTATATATAGATTTATTGAGTCCGATTACCACTTTAAGTTTAATTATCTATAATGTGAATCACTGAATTTTCATCGTCTCATTTGCAGTTTTTGGCACTAGGTTTTACTGGTATCATGGATATCAATTAAAGTAAGATTTTAATAATGATAATTATTATATTTATTTCTTACATATTCGAAAATGTGGAACCGTCCGATAACACAGAATTTACTCTAAAATGGAACATGTTAAATAACCCATCAACTATTAATTATTTACGTTTAGTAGATGCTTAACGTCTGTTTCGGAACCAAAATCCATGTCGCTGACGTTAAAAGGAAACGAAACACAAGGGACTGGAAGAAGCAGTCAGAAAGGAAAGTGGCTCCATGGACAAAGTCACGACGCTCATTGATGCTAAAAAGCTACTCCGTGAATGCTTTCACTTACCGAAGAATAGGACAAAAATGATCACAAGCACCGGTGGCTGCACTCAAGGATGGAAGTGGGAAATGAAAAGGTGATAGTAAATGAAATCTACGAGCTTACCTAACACAAAATCTAAGACCTCGTAATTGTAGAGCATAACCCTAGCGCTATACTCTAAAATTGCATGGAGAGATGAAACATGGTAAACATAAAATAGACAATACATAATCCAAATTACAACAGTTTGGGACCCAAAGGACGCCACCCCCTTCTGTTCTATTCACCAAAGACAGCTTCAGGAACCCCTCAGGGCTTATTTATAATAAGCAGTTTAAAATAGATTCATCACCATCTCGTTTTCACGGTACTGGAGGAACACTGTTCAACAACCGATGTTCCAGTGTTGCTTAATTTTCGTTGATACAGTTCACAATCACACTAGCGTGTCAATGCTCGATCGTACCTTTACAACTGCCGTAGTGTCGTTAGTCCCCTATAAGTATATTAATTATTGGGTATAGTTTAAAGGGAGCACTATGTATGTTATATAGAAAGGTACAATTCAATTGAATGTAAATAATTCCTACATTTCTTTACGTATTATAGAACAGGAAGATAAGAAAATGAATTTCCAAATTTGAAACGATTTTTTTAAAACTACGTATCTGTTTTCGCACTTCTTGTCGAAGTATAAATTCAGATATCGTTTGGAAACAGACATGCCGACGTCAAGATGATGCTGTTAAAACCATGTATCGGTTTTCATGTTTCTACTCGAAGTGTAAATTTAGATATCATTTAGAAACAGACATTCCGATATCTACTATGAGTCGAAATGGTTGCTAAGTCGATACCCACCGTTAGCGCTACGAATTCGACAGCAAACGGCATCGAATCGACATTCATATGTTTGTTGGGCTATTGTTAAAAATATTTCACAGAGAACAAAATTCATGATTGTTCAATGAAACACAATTACATAAGTCAAAATATCAGACTAATTACTCAACTATTATGACCTATATTTACTGAGTGAGAGTTAATCTATTGTCAAATTTTAATTAATGCATTCATTACTTATACTTTGAACATTCATCACAGAGCTTTCATCTGTATTCTAAGTCGTAGCTACAAAACATTTTCTTTAATTTGAACTCATAGAGATCGAAATTTTTAAGGAGTTACAATTATATGAAAATTTGACCAACTCATTACTATTTGTAATAACGATAAGTTGTGATTTTGGTTATAAAAGCGGTGCTTGCCTGTATTGTTTTATTCACTTTAAAATTTCTTTAAGTATCTCCGGGTCATTTAATATGAATTTTTTTTTCTAATCAAATGCATCCACGGTGGCAAAGTGACAGAGCTACAGGCACGACGACGGTTGGACCCACGAACGATTCCCGGACACGTCACTTCATTTCTTCCCATTTAATTTATATATAACACTATGTAACATTAATCAAATTGATATGCATCTAAACGTACAGTACCTACGTTATATCAATGAAGTAAGAATTTTCTATTTTTATTTATTTATTGTATGCAAGTGGATATCGTTTCGAAGCATATTAGATATATAATTAGGCGTCTGTTCGATAGAGAATCCCTATGTATGTTGGATGTCATAATTTATCTTTCTATTCAACGCTGTTATAACGGTATCGCTCCGATGCTAAATATACTTAATATGATGCGGTTTAGCGGTGCAAACGGATATCGGATTGATGTCTACTTGATGTCACCATGTCTAAATTGTTACTGGTATTCGATGTCGGAAGAGAGGTTATACAGAGTCGTTTAGACATCGAATAGATACATTCATGTTTGCTGGGTACTAGGGTAGGATGCTATGTAATGTTACTAATGTATATGTTAATTTATAACCTACCTATAGTTCTACATATTTCAAGCAATTTTAAATTGTGATTTGAGGGAACCTTAACAGTTATTAAAGAATTAAGATTATTATAAAACTTATCCTTAGTCAGGAAAGGATGAATAACATAACGGACGAACTTGTTTAGCAGAAACCTAGGTATATAATAGTATCCGAGAGGCGGTCAGTACATGTACGTGGTACATCATTACATGTTCAGAACGTAAAATGATTAAATGAACAAGTCCGTTTTTCCCGGGTACGGAGGTTCGGACTTGCAAAAAAGACGTTCCGAACACGGAAGTCCGAACCATTTTTGAAGAGGTTCCGAATTCGAATGTCCGAACCCATTTTCCAGTCCAAACCGGTTCGCGAATAAAGGTTCGCGAACATTTGTGCGGAACGCCCACCTCTGGATATGGGGTTCCGCATTTTTCGTAGAAAAATTAATTATGTAATGATTTTTATTTCTAAACTTGTATTTTACGTACTGGTATTATGGATGCCAATTTAAGTAAGAATTGAATAATGATATTTATTATATTTATTTCTTACATATTCGAAAATGTGGAACTGTACTTTAGTTCCAAATCCCAATCCTAGCATACGGACGCAGCAAACACCAATCTTGGCTACATAGCGATATCTGATTGTTACGCACGAAAGAAGTAAAAGTATCACCAAAACTACGGATCAATCTGACTCAAGACATAAGCTGAGTGACTATATAAGAATAAATAGATTTAACTAATTCTTTGTTTGATTGTCACATTTATTAATTCATCATTTGTTTTATATATTAATTAGAACTGGAAAAGAAGAAAATAAGAGGGTAGGCCAGATATTTAATAATTATATAAGATGAATGTTTGGCTTAGAAGTGGATATAATAAAACACTTTCTAAAACCAGATCCTACAAACAAACCCTACAACAATATATGCACTGCCCATCGAAAAATCACTTTATTGATTATCCATTTCATTTTCACGGTAGGTGCTAGAGAAACACTGTTCAACAACCGGTGTTCCAGTATCGCTTACTTTACGTTGATCAATTGTACAATCGCACTAGCGTGTCAATGCCTGATCGTACCTTTACAACTGCCGTAGTCCCCTATATGGGTTTTAATTATTGGGTATAGTTTAAAGGAAGCACAACGTACGTTATATAGAAAGGTAGAATCCAATTGAATAGAAATAATTCCTACATTTCTATACGTATTATAAAACAGGAAGATAAGAGAATGAATTTCCAAATTTAAAACGATTTTTTTAAAACTACATATCTGTTTTAGCACTTCTGGTCTAAGTATAAATTGAAATATCGTTTGGAAACAGACATGCCGACATCAAGATGATGCTGTTAAAACTATGTATCTGGTTTCGTGTTTCTACCCGAAGTGTAAATTCAGATATCATTTAGAAACAGACATTCCGATATCTATTATGAATCGAAATGGTTGCTAAGTCGATACCCACCGTTAACGCTACGAATTCGACAGCAAACGGCATCGAATCGACATTCTTATATGTTTGTTGAGGTAGTGCAAGACGCACCCAAACAACTTAAAGTGCACATTAAACAAATATATAGAACCAAATTGCAAATCTTTTGCATTTTTATAAATTGTATCAATGTATAACCTCAGATCTAACTAATGAATAGAGTAGAACATATTTTTTGATTGGACGGATCACGGATGTTTTTCATATTGTGATAAAATATTCATATGAATATTGATTTAATGATTCAATAAAATTTATTTAGGTAAATTTATTCTGAATTTGAATCGATACAACTTTACATTATTCTTGAAATTAAAATATAATTTGGGTAAATTTAGGGTAAATATTTTAGTTTTTTCCCTGTAAGTTATTTCTAATATAATATACCTACATATGTGTTCTGTACTTCTGAGAGTAATTCGGTGACATAAATAGGAACTTTTATAAAAATTTACCTTGATGTCCTATAATATTTATGTTAGCTACGTGCAATGTTATAGCTTGATTCCTTTTCTAAATTACTGAAAATATTGTAGACTCAATCATTGTGTGCCTTAATAAATATTGATTGTAAATTAGGTAACCGGTGATCTATGTGCACATCACTTACGAAATTAATTCATATTGCATATCTACGGTATTATCTCACTGTTACGTTTGGGTTGTCTTAACTAATTTCAATAAACCTAATAATGATGCTGATTCTCTCCAATTCTTATATGTTACTTTGATGGCAGTTTATTGTTAACTAACCATGAGCATGAAGTGTTGCGTAACTTTTATTTAAAGACTCAGGACTAAGTCACTAACTAAGGTGTACCTAATAATTATTGATTATAATTTATATATAAGGATGACTTTTGTAGTTTGTAACCTAAACTTAGAATGGTAATCCATCTCCTGTCTCATTTTCATGCAATGACTCAAGGAGTAGCCAAGTAGGTTGCCAGCCACCAGTCTGCAGAATATGGAACATTTTTCCAAGACTCTCTGCGGGAGTTTTTGATCAAATTTTAGAAATTGGAGATCTCTGCGGGAGATCTTGAATTAATTCCTATGTTACCATTAATTTAGATGCGGGAGATTTTGAATTAATTCCTATGTTACCATTAATTTAGCTGCGGGAGATTCTGAATCTGCTGCTGAGCCATGTTTTAAAGTGTGGCAGGAAAGTTGCCAGTTTAGTGAGAAAATGGATCCAGGTCGCCAGATTTAAGATACTTTAAAGGAGAAATTTAGCTTCCTAGAGAAGATTTTACACTTGAAAACATCCTTATGCCTTTTGCCTGATGCATGTGTATCTCTTGAGAATATTTTAAGAGAGATTTATATGTTATTTACAGGTTTTCAAACTTATTAAACCCCTCAAGAGTCGCCAATATACTGGCGACTCTGTCCATACTTTAAAACATGGCTGCTGAGAGTCAGAGAGTAGCTCTCTCTCAAATTAAAGTCTGCGGGAGAAGAGACGCATTCTGCAGACTGGGCCAGCCAGATTGCATTCTTTGTGAACTTTTTTCGAAACTCGCTGTCTTCTAAAAGACATTTATATAGAGTTTCAAAACTTTGCGGCTCATCAAATGTGAATTTTCACTTGATCAAATATTCCCGGTCTGTTAATAAGTAACTAAATCTAGGTAGTAATTGCTCCTTCCATCACGGCTCGCTTTATATCCCATTGCTTGTAGTTTTTATCCCACAACTTGCATTTTTTATCCCACAACTTGCATTTTTTATCCCACGTCTCGCATTTTTTATCCCACGGCTCGCATTTTTTATCCCTCGGCTCGCATTTTTTATCCCTCGGCTCGCATTTTTTATCCCTCGGCTCGCATTTTTTATCCCACGGCTCTCATTTTTTATCCCACGGCTCTCATTTTTTACCAGTCTGAAAAGTAAAGCAGGATTTGTGGATTAATCCTGCGCCCAAGGCCTATTTAATTCCTATGTTCCCATGTTATTTGCTGCGCCTTAATCTCAATTTCTGTAAAAAATCCTGTGTCTGAGGAGACCTTCTTTTCAGACTGGATTTTTTATCCCACGGCTCTTCAAATAACCTGTTGGTGAAATGGCGGCTCTTAGACAACAACTAATGCAATCTGGGTTGCCAGTCTGCAGAATGTGTCTCTTCTCCCGCAGAGATTTCAATTTGAGAGACAGTTACTCTCTGACTCTCAGTAGCAGATTCAGAATCTCCCGCATCTAAATTAATGGTAACCTAGGAATTAATTCAAAATCTCTCGCAGCTAAATTAATGGTAACATAGGAATTAATTAAAGATCTCCCGCAGAGATCTCAAATTTCTAAAATTCTATCAAAAACTCCTGCAGAGAGTCTTGGAGAAATGTTCCATATTCTGCAGACTGGGTAGGTTGCACTGAACCAACAGTGTCTAAAAGCTGAGCGGAAAGTACAGCTAAAAGCTGTACTTTCTATTTATGATCTCAAAGTAAATAACTGTTATGAAATTTGTTGTATCCGCTAGTTTGTTGTTCTGCACACTTCATGTTTGTTTAATGGCCTGGCAGGGGGGTTGGGGACGGCACACCCCCGATTATCGATACATCTACCTAACGGCTAACTAATAAGTTTTTATTTACACCTCAACTGAAAGTTTACAATAGTTACCTCATAAAATTTTAATTACAGTTTTCTATGATGAATTTTATTTTCTATTCCAAATTAAACATCTCAATCAAATAATTGAACTGTGTAGTATAAATTCATTGGATTCAGGTACCGTCAGTCATAAATCTGATAAAACAATTAACTATCAAATTCACTCCATTTATCATTAATCTGTATTCAAAATACCTATCTAATAGAATGTACAGTTGTGCGTCGTAATCTGGTGCGCCGTACGGCCCGTACCCAGTCTGCAGAATGTGTCTCTTCTCCCGCGGAAATTTTAATTTGAGAGACAGTTACTCTCTTGACTCTCAGTAGCAGATTCAGAATCTCCCGCAGCTAAATTAATGGTAACATAGGAATTAATTCAAGATCTCCCGCAGAGATCTCTAAAATTTCTGAAACTCAATCAAAAACTCCTGCAGAGAGTCTTAGAAAAATGTTCCATATTCTGCAGACTGGCACCGTACTGTGGTGCCAGTCTGTTTTTCCCTTTGAAAATAATATTCTGGCAAAGTCGGTGGATTTTTAGCTATTTATTCCTATGTTACCATTAATTTTCGGTGGAAAAATAAGCAAAATGTTGGTGGATCAGCCAAATTACCCAAGTAATAATGAATGTCCAAACTTGTCATTTTAATGGCGAGTTTGTGACAATTATTCTGAGCCCTTCAATTGCAAATGGTGAGCTTTTTCTACTTTTCTCCTATGCTACAATGTTATTTTGGAGAGAATTAATGATAATTTGATCATTTTGGAGAGAATTTGTTGAATTTTGGAGAGAGCTGGAGAGACAAATGGCGAGTTTATGAGACATACAATTTTACTTGGCAAATTACTGGATATTTATGGACCATGGTGGATTTATTCAGCTTTTTGAAAAAGTCAGTGGAATTTTGTGCACCAAATACAGACTGGCTGTGGTGCGCTGCTCAGCTTTTAGATACGTATCCACTGAACTCCTGACTTTTTCAAAAATCTGAGAAATAGCTGCCAACATTTTTCATCAATTCCAGGTAATAAAGCATGTCCAAACTCGCCATTTTAATATAGAGTTTATAACAATTATTTTGAGCCATTCAGTTGCAAATTGCGAGAAAAATTTATTTTACTCCTACCTATGCTAAATACAATGTAAATTTGGAGAGAATTTATGATAATTTGATCTTATGGAGTGAAATTTGATGATTTTTGGAGAGAGATGGAGAGTCTATGAGCCACACTATTTTACTTGGAATCAATTTACCAGTTCCTGCAGTCTGGCCAAAATAGAGGATTTCTTGGAGAACAGTTTACCAGTTCCTGCAGATTGGGAATTTTCCACCAAATACAATCTGGCTTTTGAGGGGTGAAATAAGTTGAAAAACATGTATATAACAAGTAAATCAATCATAAAATAGTCTCAACTTCTCAAGAGATTCGCATCCATCAGACATGCCTAGTTTCAGAGAATGTTCATTGAGTCGCCAATATATCTTTTTTTTTCAAAAATAAGTCAACAAACATTGGTAATGCAGTCGTCAGTCTTCAAAAGTTAATTCCAATTTTGATAGTCGACAGTCGTCAATTTATCTATATTTTTATACCTACCTCATTATCACAAGTAAACATATCATGATAATTTGATATATAATTGAGAGTGTATCGGCCAATCAGAGAGAGGCATACAACTGATACCAGCCAATCACAGAGAGCCTGAGAAAGGCATACTTTCTTTCATAGTTATTCATTTTTTTTCCGATAATTAGTCAGAGAGCATCAAATTAAAATGACAAGTAGTGACAACATCATTCATAACAAAAGATTACAATCTTTCACAGAAAACTGATATACAATTATACATCGCCGAGCAGGCCATATCAAAACAAAATGGCGGCTTTGTTTACATTTCAACAAAGATGTACGGTTGTGCTGCTTATGATTATGAGTCACCAATTTTAATTTTAAATCTAATTAAAGTGCTCATTAGTCCGAATTTAGTCGTCTATTTATGTGAAAGATGCTTATTTTCACAAATTTTAAGTTGACAATTAATCGGCGACTTGGTACATACTCTTAAACTAGGCAGACATGAAGCATGAGGATGTTTCCAAGTGTAAAATTTTCAATAAGAAGTCAAATTTCTTCTTTAAAGCAACTTAAATGTGGCGACCTGGATCCATTTTCTCACTAAACTGGCGACTTTTCTGCCACACTTTAAAACATTGGATCAGCTAAAATAGAGGATTTCTTGGAGTAAACTTTACCAGTTCCTGCAGTATGGGAATGATCCAGTGACAATTTTCCAATTAATTCCTATGTTTAAGTACATGTAATTAGTGATGGGACAATTAATCGGAATCATAACGGGATAATCAGAGAATCGGGGTTTTTCAAGGTATCTGGAATTGGAGTACCAAAATTTTAGTGCGATTCTGATACCTAAAACGATTATTTGTGCATTATATGTAATATAGTAATACGTGTATATATCACTGTAAAACTTAAAATGTAGTGTATGTATTTCTAGATGAGGTCAAACACAATACTCCCTAATAAGTTAGTAAATAGTTAAATGATATCTTGTAATGTAATTTCAATTAAATTAAATATATTCTAGACTTCCAATAGTCTAACCATCAACATAATTTAGGTTTTTATTTATTATATAATTAGTATTCATATTAAAGGTCTTGGGGTCCCCTCCAAGCAATTTTTATCATTTAAATCAATGAGGCTAATGCTTCAAATAATTTTGCTGCAAACCCCATGAAATTTGACAGCATATTTATAGCTAATTTTACATGGTTTTAAAGATTTTTATCATTTTTTGAAGATTTCAAGCCAAAATTAACATAGAATTAATAGGGATGGGATGAAGTATCGGCATTTTTGTGGAGTATCGGACGATACTTTTATCATTATTTAAATTTTACTCGTTTCATAATTTTTTTATTATTAAACTTCTATTATTCTATAGCCATTTTGAAATAAATAATTGAAAAATTCATTTTAAGTATCAATCTAATAATTGACCAACTACCTCATTATGAAATGAATGGAATAATTAATAAAAAAATTAAAGTATATAAATAATCTACTAATTAGTTTTTGAGTCTGACTATAAATTCAAGATAAGAATTATTCGGCTACTGCTGACCCAGTCTGTATTTCATTGTAAATTCCACAGACATGTCGGAATTTTTCCCTGTGATAATAATATTCTGGCAAAGTCGGTGGATATTTAGCTATTTATTCGTATGTTACCATTAATTTTCGGTGGATAAATTGAGAAAATGTTGGATCAGTCAAATTAATAGAAATTTGTGGTGGATTTTTTCAGCTTTTTGAAAAAATCAGTGGGATTTTTTTTGCAATTTTTATATGACAAGTATCACAAGATGATACCAAACATCAGAAAAGTTATCTCTCTAATAGCAATGCATTTCAATTAATGTGAAATATGTAAATAACTTTAGGCTATACTACATTGATAGAGCATTACTGTGTACGTTTTATGAGTTAGAACTATACTAAACTTACAAAAATAATTGATACTTAATCACTCATTAAGTATCAATGAGTTTTATAAATATAACTTAAGGGGACAGTCCCCGAAGAAATCACAAAATTTTGTCATTTTTTGTTTATTGTGTAAATAGTTGCTTTATAACCTTCTTATAGTGTGTGCAAAATACCAGAGGTATCGTGTAACTCTAATTCCCTGGGGAGAGGTAGAAATGGAAAAGAGGGCTGGGGGGTAGGGAGTCAATATGTACTCTAAAAACAATCTCTCAGCCAATTATAATTCGTAATAATTAATTATCTCTCTATATCTGGTATCTAACCTACCACTAATAACACGCCCACTAAGGTTTGCAAAGAAATATTCCTCAGTTACCCGCAGACCTTCGCGAGAGTAGTATGCTGCGTGCCAGATTATCAAATTTTGAATGGGAGATTACTTGTTACTTCAGATATCTACAAATCATGTAATTCAAAAGACTAAGGCTTTTTTTGGTAGAAGTTACGGCTTTGCGGTTTTTTGCATTCGATTCTCCCCGGAATTCTCTACAAACTCTGGAAGAGTTTTATTTAATTTTCAAATTATTTTTCAAAATATTGAATTTTGACATTTATATTTTTTCAATGTTTTTTATTTTCACTTAAAATTTATTAATTCGAATACCAATTCGAAAAATCAAAAACGCTTCGACAGTTTGTAGAGAATCTTGTGGAGAATCGAATGCAAAAAACCATAATGTCATAGCTACAAAATTGTAGTAGCGTCGGACCGGGTGGCTTTGCACATTTTCCGCATACTTTGATTTTACGAAAAAACTAGAGAAGTCAGCAATCTGATTTTTTGTGTGCAGATAGATGGAAGATAGATCTAGGTGCTCACCAAGTTTCAACTCTTCAAGTTCAATAGAAAAAAAGTTATCGAAAAACTGTGCGCAAATATCGTGGGGATAAACCGGGTGAATTTTGCGCAATTACCGGGTGTACTTGCGCACTGCGCAAATTCACCCAATGTGAAACTGCGCAGTGCGCAAGTTCATTCTGTATAAACTGTGCATAGAAAATCTAACCCTGATATGCTATGCAACTGCCGTGAATCTGCCCCAATCTTCTATGCAACTGCCCCAATCTGCTGTGCAATTGCAGTGAGGCTGCTGTGGAATTGCCGTGAGTCTGCTGTGGAATTGCCGTGAGTCTGCTGTGGAATTGCCGTGAGTCTGCTGTGGAATTGCCGTGAGTCTGCTGTGGAATTGCCGTGAGTCTGCTGTGGAATTGCCGTGAGTCTGCTGTGGAATTGCCGTGAGTCTGCTGTGGAATTGCCGTGAGTCTGCTGTGGAATTGCCGTGAGTCTGCTGTGGAATTGCCGTGAGTCTGCTGTGGAATTGCCGTGAGTCTGCTGTGGAATTGCCGTGAGTCTGCTGTGGAATTGCCGTGAGTCTGCTGTGGAATTGCCGTGAGTCTGCTGTGGAATTGCCGTGAGTCTGCTGTGGAATTGCCGTGAGTCTGCTGTGGAATTGCCGTGAGTCTGCTGTGGAATTGCCGTGAGTCTGCTGTGGAATTGCCGTGAGTCTGCTGTGGAATTGCCGTGAGTCTGCCGTGGAATTGCCGTGAGTCTGCCGTGGAATTGCCGTGAGTCTGCCGTGGAATTGCCGTGAGTCTGCCGTGGAATTGCCGTGAGTCTGCTGTGGAATTGCCGTGAGTCTGCTGTGGAATTGCCGTGAGTCTGCTGTGGAATTGCCGTGAGTCTGCTGTGGAATTGCCGTGAGTCTGCTGTGGAATTGCCGTGAGTCTGCTGTGGAATTGCCGTGAGTCTGCTGTGGAATTGCCGTGAGTCTGCTGTGGAATTGCCGTGAGTCTGCTGTGGAATTGCCGTGAGTCTGCTGTGCAATTGCCGTGAGTCTGCTGTGCAATTGCCGTGAGTCTGCTGTGCAATTGCCGTGAGTCTGCTGTGCAATTGCCGTGAGTCTGCTGTGCAATTGCCGTGAGTCTGCTGTGCAATTGCCGTGAGTCTGCTGTGCAATTGCCGTGAGTCTGCTGTGCAATTGCCGTGAGGCTGCTGTGCAATTGCCGTGAGGCTGCTGTGCAATTGCCGTGAGGCTGCTGTGCAATTGCCGTGAGGCTGCTGTGCAATTGCCGTGAGGCTGCTGTGCAATTGCCGTGAGGCTGCTGTGCAATTGCCGTGAGGCTGCTGTGCAATTGCCGTGAGGCTGCTGTGCAATTGCCGTGAGGCTGCTGTGCAATTGCCGTGAGGCTGCTGTGCAATTGCCGTGAGGCTGCTGTGCAATTGCCGTGAGGCTGCTGTGCAATTGCCGTGAGGCTGCTGTGCAATTGCCGTGAGGCTGCTGTGCAATTGCCGTGAGGCTGCTGTGGAATTGCCGTGAGGCTGCTGTGGAATTGCCGTGAGCTGCTGTGGAATTGCCGTGAGGCTGCTGTGGAATTGCCGTGAGGCTGCTGTGGAATTGCCGTGAGGCTGCTGTGGAATTGCCGTGAAGGCTGCTGTGGAATTGCCGTGAGGCTGCTGTGGAATTGCCGTGAGGCTGCTGTGGAATTGCCGTGAGGCTGCTGTGGAATTGCCGTGAGGCTGCTGTGGAATTGCCGTGAGTCTGCTGTGGAATTGCCGTGAGTCTGCTGTGGAATTGCCGTGAGTCTGCTGTGGAATTGCCGTGAGTCTGCTGTGGAATTGCCGTGAGTCTGCTGTGGAATTGCCGTGAGTCTGCTGTGGAATTGCCGTGAGTCTGCTGTGGAATTGCCGTGAGTCTGCTGTGGAATTGCCGTGAGTCTGCTGTGCAATTGCCGTGAGTCTGCTGTGCAATTGCCGTGAGGCTGCTGTGCAATTGCCGTGAGGCTGCTGTGCAATTGCCGTGAGGCTGCTGTGCAATTGCCGTGAGGCTGCTGTGCAATTGCCGTGAGGCTGCTGTGCAATTGCCGTGAGGCTGCTGTGCAATTGCCGTGAGGCTGCTGTGGAATTGCCGTGAGGCTGCTGTGGAATTGCCGTGAGGCTGCTGTGGAATTGCCGTGAGGCTGCTGTGGAATTGCCGTGAGGCTGCTGTGGAATTGCCGTGAGGCTGCTGTGGAATTGCCGTGAGGCTGCTGTGGAATTGCCGTGAGGCTGCTGTGGAATTGCCGTGAGGCTGCTGTGGAATTGCCGTGAGTCTGCTGTGGAATTGCCGTGAGTCTGCTGTGGAATTGCCGTGAGTCTGCTGTGGAATTGCCGTGAGTCTGCTGTGCAATTGCCGTGAGTCTGCTGTGCAATTGCCGTGAGTCTGCTGTGCAATTGCCGTGAGTCTGCTGTGCAATTGCCGTGAGTCTGCTGTGCAATTGCCGTGAGGCTGCTGTGCAATTGCCGTGAGGCTGCTGTGCAATTGCCGTGAGGCTGCTGTGCAATTGCCGTGAGGCTGCTGTGCAATTGCCGTGAGGCTGCTGTGCAATTGCAGTGAGTCTGCTGTGCAATTGCAGTGAGTCTGCTGTGGAATTGCAGTGAGTCTGCTGTGGAATTGCAGTGAGTCTGCTGTGGAATTGCAGTGAGTCTGCTGTGGAATTAACGTGAGTCTGCTGTGGAATTAACGTGAGTCTGCTGTGGAATTAACGTGAGTCTGCTGTGGAATTAACGTGAGTCTGCTGTGGAATTAACGTGAGTCTGCTGTGGAATTGCCGTGAGTCTGCTGTGGAATTGCCGTGAGTCTGCTGTGGAATTGCCGTGAGTCTGCTGTGGAATTGCCGTGAGTCTGCTGTGGAATTGCCGTGAGTCTGCTGTGGAATTGCCGTGAGTCTGCTGTGGAATTGCCGTGAGGCTGCTGTGGAATTGCCGTGAGGCTGCTGTGGAATTGCCGTGAGGCTGCTGTGGAATTGCCGTGAGGCTGCTGTGGAATTGCCGTGAGGCTGCTGTGGAATTGCCGTGAGGCTGCTGTGGAATTGCCGTGAGTCTGCTGTGGAATTGCCGTGAGTCTGCTGTGGAATTGCCGTGAGTCTGCTGTGGAATTGCCGTGAGTCTGCTGTGCAATTGCCGTGAGTCTGCTGTGCAATTGCCGTGAGTCTGCTGTGCAATTGCCGTGAGTCTGCTGTGCAATTGCCGTGAGTCTGCTGTGCAATTGCCGTGAGGCTGCTGTGCAATTGCCGTGAGGCTGCTGTGCAATTGCCGTGAGGCTGCTGTGCAATTGCCGTGAGGCTGCTGTGCAATTGCCGTGAGGCTGCTGTGCAATTGCAGTGAGTCTGCTGTGCAATTGCAGTGAGTCTGCTGTGCAATTGCAGTGAGTCTGCTGTGGAATTGCAGTGAGTCTGCTGTGGAATTGCAGTGAGTCTGCTGTGGAATTGCAGTGAGTCTGCTGTGGAATTAACGTGAGTCTGCTGTGGAATTAACGTGAGTCTGCTGTGGAATTAACGTGAGTCTGCTGTGGAATTGCCGTGAGTCTGCTGTGGAATTGCCGTGAGTCTGCTGTGGAATTGCCGTGAGTCTGCTGTGGAATTGCCGTGAGTCTGCTGTGGAATTGCCGTGAGTCTGCTGTGGAATTGCCGTGAGTCTGCTGTGGAATTGCCGTGAGTCTGCTGTGGAATTGCCGTGAGGCTGCTGTGGAATTGCCGTGAGGCTGCTGTGGAATTGCCGTGAGGCTGCTGTGGAATTGCCGTGAGGCTGCTGTGCAACTGCCGTGAGGCTGCTGTGCAACTGCCGTGAGGCTGCTGTGCAACTGCCGTGATATAGGAGTATCGGGGATGAATATCACAGGTTTATTAATGAATAAGAGCTCTTTAACTTTATTAATAAATGTGCGCAAGTCCATCCGTGAATTAAAATATTCCCAGGGTGATGTTGCGCATCTAGTATATTGGTTATATCTCAATAATTTATAATTATTATTAAAATCATCTTGCATGACGTTAATTTGCAGTAAATTATGCGTATCCAACGTAAATTGCAATCAAATTGGAGCATAATTATCAACACTACAGCAAAGTTCGCGGAGATTCGATTCTAGTCCAAAATAATTATTTTGCCATATAAAACATAGGTCTCTGTTTGAACACTTAGTATCTATACTTAATCTCTTACGATTTTCGTGAAATTTATGCACTAGGGGGTTTAAGAGCTGCTCTTTCCAATGGTGTCGTCAGATTTAAAATATTTTTACGCATTCACCGTCAATTACCGATGCGCAACTTCACCCGGAATGTTGAAGTGCGAAAAGCCACCCGGTCTGACGCTATCATTTATTAATTTACACACTGTTCGAAATTTGTTTGAAATTCGAATAACTCGTTTTCTATGGGTCAAATCGAAAAAATGTCATGAAACAAAAACATCTTAGAATTCATTTTATATATGTGTACAAAGTTTCACAACTGTAGCTTCAATAATAAAAAAACTTTTCAAAATCTGGGAACGGTGCCCTCAAACTGCGAGTATCGGTATCGACAAGAATCATTACTTTTTAAAAGTATAGGTATCGGCAAGTATCGGTTTCGGTTGATTTTGTAAAGTATCAGTATCGGCAAAAAATTGGTATCGTCCCATCCCTAGGAATTAATTCAAAATTTTAAACCAATTAGACATATGAGTTTTAACCTTTTCAAATTTAAGCCAATTAATTGGCTTTAACTGCAAGTAAAAAAGTATGGATCATAAACTCTCCATTTGTCTCTCCAGCTCTTTCCATAAATAACTCAATTTCTCTCCCAAATATGATCAAATTATCAATAATTCTCTCCAAAATAACATTGTAGCATAGGAGAAAATTAGGTATTTCTCACCATTTGCAATTGAAGGGTTGAAAATAACTGTCACGAACTCTCCATTAAAATTGCGAGTTTGGACATACTTTATTACTTAGCTTTAACTGACATACTGTGTATTGTGTAACATGGATTTTGGAGAGAAATTTGAAATACTTTGGAGATAAATTGCCCCAAAAATTAAATATCTGGAGACTGATTGTGCATGCTTTGCAGACTGGAATCTAACCAAGGCTCTGCTGCTTTGCCATCCATGTTTCAAAGACAAAGTGTGGCAAGAAAGTCCCCCGTTTTATTGAAATAATGGATCCAGGTGAGTAGTGACCAGGTCCTGAGGTTGCCACATTTAAGACACTTTAAAGAAGAAATTTGACTTCCTAATGAAGATTTTACACTTGAAAACATCTTGATGCTTCTTGACTCACTGATGCACGAGTTACACAACACCAGTTTGTATTTCATGGCCAGACTTCAGGAACTGTTAAACTGTTCAGTAATATACATGCAAATATAGAAAGAAATTAAAGAGGATTTTCGCACAGAAAATGTTAAAAATGTCCCATATTCTGCAGACTGGTTTCATGGTAAATTCCACAGACTTGTTGGTGGAATTTTTATCCCTTTAAAATAATATTCTATCAAATTTAGTGGATTTTTAGCTATTTATTCCTATGTTACCAATTACCATTAATTTTCTCTGTCTAAATCATAAATGGGGAAAATGTTGATGCATCAGCCAAATTTGTGGATGGATTTTTTTGAGTTAGTTTGTGGGTTTTGGTGCACCATATACAGACTGTGGTATCGTTATCAGTGAGAATCTGGGGTATCGGTGTCAGTGAGGATCTGGGGTATCTGTGTCAGTGAGGATCTGGGGTATCGGTGTCAGTGAGGATCTGGGGTATCGGTACTGGTGAGGATCTGGGGTATCGGTATTGGTGAGGATCTGGGGTATCGGTATCGGTGAGGATCTGGGGTATCGGTATCGGTGAGGATCTGGGGTATCGGTGAGGATCTGGGGTATCGGTTAGGATCTGGGGTATCGGTTAGGATCTGGGGTATCGGTATCTGTGAGGATCTGGGGTATCGGTATCAGTGAGGATCTGGGGTATCGGTATCAGTGAGGATCTGGGGTATCGGTATCGGTGATAATCTGGGGTATCGGTATCGGTGATAATCTGGGGTATCAGTATCGGTGATAATCTGGGGTATCAGTATCGGTGATAATCTGGGGTATGGGCATGGTTCGCCGTATTGGTACCGGACTGTCGATGAAAAGTTTAGTATTGTCCCATCCCTATTTTTGGAGAGACGAATGAAGATTTTATGAGCCATACTATTTTACTTAGATGTTCCCATGTTAATTTTGGCTTAAAATCTTTATAATGAGAAAAAATTGGCTTGGCAGATATTTTTCTGATTTTCAAAAAGTCGGAGAAATTCACTTTTCAGTACACTAAATAGTAAATTCAGATTATGTAGTTTCTAATTAAATATCATCTAATTTCATTCAGTGGAAGTATACAAAAGTTTACTGTAAACACTAAACAGGAAACAGGAGAGTTGTTTTTAATGCTAAAAAACTTTATTTCAGATTATACTAAAGTCCTGGGGTAAAATTGTACTGTAAGTCTTCCCATGATTTTTAGTATTTTGACACTTTATATAGGTAAAAGCCAGTCTGCAGAATTTGGGAAATTTTTAACATTTTCTGTAAGAACAACCATTAATTTCCTCCCAATATTAACATTTTGATGTATTTAAAAGGAGCCACTTTAAGTGGTATTTCAAGAATCCATATTTTTCGAAAAGGTTTAGTTTTAGACATATATGTATCCCAATCAAGTTTACGGTGGACAAAGTAAAATAGTGGGCCTCGTAAACTCTTCCTTTGTTTCTCCAGTTATTTCCAAAAGAAGTTAATTTTCTCTCCAAAATGATCAAATTAACATTAATTCTCCCCAAAATAACATTTAAACTTTGAAGAACATTAGATAGCTACATCTCTCTATTTGCATAATGCAATTGAGTGACTCAATAATTGGGCTGATCCATCAACATTTTCTAAAGAAAGCCACTAGAAATTAATTGTAGCACAGGGTTAAAAACCTAAAAATTCCACTAACTTTGCTTGAATATTTATGTCCAAGAGGTGAAGATTCCACAGAAATGTCAGACAAATTTACGATCAAATAGCTACACTTTGGAATGTACCTATGTGAAGGAAAAAAATTAACCTAAATAATGTAAAATTAACAAACTATTTACAAATGAATTTGATATATGAGAAATGATGATGAGAAACTCCATGAATTTTTTTTGGCTATTTAAATTTTTTTTGAATTAAACTGGATTCTGGTTAATTTGCAGTTCTTTCCAGTTTTGAAGTATTCTTGTTAATCAATTTTTAATTTCAGTTGTAGAGTTTTTCTAATTATGGCCACATTCAGGCAACTGCCGTTCAATAAAAAATTGGTAAGTTTTTCTTGCATAAATATTTCTATGCTGATATTTTTTTTCTCAAAGTATAGCTTCCTCTAGTGGGAGAGTATATACTGTAAGGTAAATGAAATTTGCAATTTCCACACACAAACTTAGCAATTTTCTGTGTTACTGTTTGTTAACTATAGTTTTTGTTACAGGCATATGGCTTATTTGGTTTAGCTGGAGTTGGTGGTGTTAGTTTGGCTGCCTCTTTAGAAAGGACAGTGTCTGCTGGAGGTGCCGATGCCGACCGATTTGCGCATCCTCCTGACTTCCCATGGCCTCACAAGGGACACTTTACAGCATACGATGTGAAGAGCATACGCAGAGGATATGAGGTGAGTGAAGAGAGTGTACAGGGGATATGAGGTGAGTGGAGAGAGTGTACAGGGGATATGAGGTGAGTGGAGAGAGTGTACAGGGGATATGAGGTGAGTGGAGAGAGTGTACAGGGGATATGAGGTGAGTGGAGAGAGTGTACAGGGGATATGAGGTGAGTGGAGAGAGTGTACAGGGGATATGAGGTGAGTGGAGAGAGTGTACAGGGGATATGAGGTGAGTGGAGAGAGTGTACAGGGGATATGAGGTGAGTGGAGAGAGTGCACCAGGGGATATGAGGTGAGTGGAGAGAGTGCACCAGGGGATATGAGGTGAGTGGAGAGAGTGCACCAGGGGATATGAGGTGAGTGGAGAGAGTGTACAGGGGATATGAGGTGAGTGGAGAGAGTGCACCAGGGGATATGAGGTGAGTGGAGAGAGTGAGTGTACAGGGGATATGAGGTGAGTGGAGAGAGTGTACAGGGGATATGAGGTGAGTGGAGAGAGTGTACCGGGGATATGAGGTGAGTGAAGAGAGAGTGTACCGGGGATATGAGGTGAGTGAAGAGAGAGTGTACCGGGGATATGAGGTGAGTGAAGAGAGAGTGCACCAGGGGATATGAGGTGAGTGAAGAGAGAGTGCACCAGGGGATATGAGGTGAGTGAAGAGAGAGTTCACCAGGGGATATGAGGTGAGTGAAGAGAGAGTTCACCAGGGGATATGAGGGGACTTAATTAATATATACTATATTTTTTAGATATTGACAGCTCTCACAAGACTCAGATGAAAGTTATTTTTTTAGCAGCCAGCTGTATCTAGTGAAAATGAAATTCAAATTTTTTTTGATGTTATAAATATTCATTTGCAACAATTTTGCTCATTATCTTAGTTTAATAAAGGATATTTGCTAATGTGTTCCTGATTCAATTAAAATAATTTTAGAAATGAACTGTTCTTTGACATTTTTTAATTTTATTTATTTATTGAAACGAAATGGTCCTTACAATTGGGAGCAGAGCTATGGGCACAACTCGACCCCTAAAAAGGAAAACAAATTCGACCCATTTAAGCTATTCGCTTTATTGGCAACCTATATAAATTTAATATTATAAGAAATTCAATTTTATTAATGAGACATGAAGAAAACAACATTCCACGTATATCGTAACAAAACCACAATATGAAAATTTAGAATAGAATCTAGATTTAACATTGCTTATCTTAAAAAGAAAAATTACACAGCTGAAATCAGATTTCGTTTATAACGTTTTCAAAACACATTAGCTACGTGAATTAGAATTTTTTATCTCTATTGATATCATTCCACAAATTGTATCCTATCTATAAAATTGATGATTTGAACTAGGATTTATTGAATCTAGGTAAGGTAATATCTGACAAGAATCTAGTGGAATAAGAATGAGCACCTGAGTTTCTCCGAATATAGTTTAGTAAATGTATATCATAGTCTAGGATATTAATTATATTATACATGAATGCCAATTTTATATTTTAACAAATTATCAAGATTGAGTATATATAACTCGACAAAATAAAAATGTTAACGGTGTGAGCCAGAAAATCTGCTTCATGAATTACACGTATTGCTTTCTTCTGTAATTTAAAAATGCGGTTGGTTAAAGTTAATGATGAATTGTACCACAGTTCAATAGCATATGAAAGCTGTGAGTGGATAAATACATTATATAGAGTAATTAGTACATTTTTAGGGACAACAGTTCTAATTTTAAAGAGAATACATATGTATCTGGAGATCACTGAAGAAATTTGTTGACATGAGGGCCCATAGTTAGGTGGTGACAGGACAATAACCCCCCGTGCAAAAAAAAACCCCGCGGTCATAAACCCCCCGTGCAATATACCCCACGTACAATAAAACCCCAGACAAATACCCCCAAGCAAAAAACCCCCGGTGTAAAAAACCCCCGGTCGATATAAATAGCATAATTCATTTCAATTAATTTTTCATTAATTTTTTATTAATAAAATTACTATATGCTATAAATATAAAGATATATAGTGCACCTAAGGTTAGGTTAGCGGTCCGATTGGGGGGGTTTGATAGTGACAAAATGTATAATGTACTTATTTTTACTATGAAATAGGTAATTGGGTATACCTTATTTTGCAAAAAATTTGTCATATTTTCGAAGAAAATGTAATAATTATTGGTTCGCATTGAATAATGTTTAATATATTAATAAAAAATAATTATGCAATTTATATAGACCGGGGGTTTTTTGCACGGGGGGTTTTTGACCGCGGGGGGTTATTGTCCTGGAATCATAGTTAGGTTATTGTCTATTGTTAGACCAAGGAACTTCATTTCACTAGTGTGTTCAATATTAAATCTGCCAATATTAACAAAATTTAGTTGGTAATTGCCCCTGTATGAGAATATCATGTATTTAGTTTTAGTGGAATTAAGCATTAATTTATTAGCTGATAACCAGTTGTGAACTTCTATGAGGTGGCTATTAATAACATCATGAAATTCAGACAGAGAATGCTTAGGAAATTTCACCGATGAAGTCGAATCATCAGCAAATAGTGTAATTGAAATAGTTTGAAGCATTATGGAATTCATTATAAAATATTAAGAAACAAAGTCTCCCCAAAACACTACCTTGGGGCACACCACAGGTCACTGATAGCTCATCAGAACTCTCACCATCTACAAAAACACGTTGAGTTCGCCCTAATAGGTAAGAGCAGAACCAAATTATCCATAGTGGGATAATAATATATGTTGTGGGATACAGAGTCAAAGGCTTTCCTTAGATTAAGAAAAATAGAAAAGTACAGGTTCCCATCAACCAAAGAAGAGTAAACCTCTTTTAAAAAAGTGGTCATAGCTTGTGTTGTACTCTTATTTGGTCTAAAGCCATATTGATTTACATTAAAAATATTCTTCTGTTCTTGATTAGTTGGCTTAGGAACAGTTAGCTCTACAATATAGCTAACTGCTAGACAATTTGATGGTGAAAGTATAATATTCAAGTAGCTTATGTAATTTTTTTACAATTTGTGTGCGATCTGAATTGAATGCTGGCTACGCTTCATAGATTTGGAAGTAGATAATTTGGTTATTCAATAAGCATAATTCTAAATTTCTAATGAAAATATTGATATATAGTTATTAGCAATCTTTTTATTTTTGTTCAGGTTTACAAGAAGGTTTGCGCAGCTTGTCACTCCTGCAAGACTGTGTCCTACCGCATGCTGTCCAACGTGTGCATGACTCCTGAGGAAGCCAAGGCAGAGGCTAAGAGATCCATGGTAAGTAACGAATAGAAGCTCGGTTTTTTTATATTTCTATTTTTTAATGGAAATATATAGGTAGTCTTTTTAAACAAAGAAAACATTGCTATTCGCTATTATAGATTGGATAAAAATCATGAATTTCCATTGTCATTCAGTATTTTCTGTTCTCCTTATTATCTATAGCTACATGTTGTGTAGTGATGAATATGGTAACTGATTATTTATATAGCTAGTTTAAGCTCTTTACATAGATTTCTACTTTAAAAACTTGATTGAGTTGCTTAAAATCCGGGACTTTAGTTGTCCATGACTTATTTATGTAATTTGAATGAAAATAATTAAATAATGCTATATTGCTATTTAGTTCTATTCATTGTTTTGCTCACAGGTAGAAATAAAAGTGCTTTTTCACACCAAAAATTGCCTAATATTCCTGTAGCTAAATGACGTTGTGTTTGATACAGCTAATACTAAATAAAACAAAATATATTTAACTATTTCCCTTAATATTTGTATGATACATTGTTTATGTCATATGTGAATATAGTCACGGAGTTTCAGAAACTGTAGTCAATTATTTATTAAATTGTTCAATATTTTCTGCCGAAATGTGTCTCTAGACTCTTTGATCTTTCCACCAACTCTTTACTGTGCCTTCCTTCATTCAGCCATTTGCATCATTCCTTCTCTCTCTCATTTTAGTTCAAAGATGGACCAGACGATAAGGGAGAGATGTTTGATAGGCCTGGCAAACTGACAGACTATCTGCCTGAGCCTTACGACAATGATGAGGCAGCCGCCTACGCCAACGGAGGAAAAGCTCCACCAGACCTGGGACTGATCACCTTCGCCAGGCATGGCAGGGAGGTATGATCTAACTATCACTTGAATGACTGTAGCTATTGCTAATCTTGGATCTACCTATCACTTGGATGCCTGCATTGCTAGTCTTGGATCTATTTATCACTTTCAGACGACTGCATAGATATTTAAAAGGAAGTTATGAGATCTTCTTGTGTTATTGGGCCTCCTACTTATAAATATATCACTATTGATTAAAGGCTAACTATTTAATTTTGCTATTAAAAAATGAAGAAGGTTCTTAATTAACTAGGTTCTCTTTATCTAATAGCTATTTACATTCTGTTTTCTATTTCAGAATTACCTGTTCTCTCTGCTGACTGGTTACTGTGATGCCCCTGCTGGCTACCAAGTGGATGAGGGCCTCTACTTCAATCCCTACTTCAGGGGAGGGGCACTGTCCATGCCCCCACCAATCTACGATGGGGTGAGTGCTGCTGCTGCTAAATAGCCACTGAGAAGATTTGGAAGGAATGGCTTGAATTAAGAGTGGATTATTATAATCCAAAGCCAAATTAGAAGGAATATCTACACATATTGTTATTCTGATTTATCTTTGAAAGAAGGTTAAATGTCACTTCCATGTTCAATTAAAAATTGTAAATAGAATATTTTAAAGAATTTTATGGTGTAGCAATGAATATTCTTAATGGAAAAATTATAAATCTATTATTATGGTGTCAGCTTGATTAACTACCAGAAAAATAATTGAAGTTTTGTTCCTAACTAACTCATAGAACGTTCAAACTACGCATTGATTCAAGTTTCTAATACCTACCACTCTGCCATTACAGGTGATAGAGTACCATGACGGTACCCCCGCCACTCGCTCTCAAGTGGCTAAGGACGTGGCTTGCTTCCTGAGGTTTGCTGCAGAGCCTTGGCATGACGAGAGAAAGAAACTATCCCTCAAGATACTCTCTCTACTGGCCCTGGCTACCATGGCTACTTTCTACTACAACAGACACTTCTGGATGCACATCTGGACGCAGAAACTCTACTACGTCAAGAAAGAGGGCACCACCTTCGTAAAGGCTAAATATAACTAAATTACTATAATTGCACTGGTGTGTACAGAAGGCAAAACAATGTAGGTGCTGCTGTGTACACTGAAGGTAATGTCTATGATCTGGAGGAGAAATTCTCAGTCATTTCATTCATTAATTTGTTGCTACACAGCAAACCTCTCTTGCCTTTCTGTCACATGCTCTGTAACTGTTTTTATCTTATTTTAATAATCAGAAGCGGCAGATAATTTCCAACCAGTAGTATCGGATCAATGTCTTTTTATTTTAATTATTCAAATGAAAATTGTTGTATATAGGTTGTTTTTTTTCAGTGGGTAAATTTTCTGGAGAAATAACAACTGTTTAACGGTCGAGAGAGTTCCAAACTAATTTCAAGGTAATATTTGTACATAGTCGCACGAATGACTGTCTATGACGGCTCCATTCGATGTTATTTATGCTAAGTAGGTTCACGCAAATCGGCTCTTGATGCAGTGTAGCCATATCTATTTATAATAAAATAATGACGACACTCAAGCTTTCATTTTATTCTCCAATTCTGATTGGATTTGTCTGATTTATGACGATATTCTTAGAATTTGTGAATATTTTTCAACTCTCATTCCAGTTTTGAAATTGTGTTTCATCTTTTCAAATTACCCCCAGGGGCTCTATTCTGAAGCTG
Organism: Caprella mutica; assembly: GCA_947561585.1. NCBI lineage: Eukaryota > Metazoa > Arthropoda > Malacostraca > Amphipoda > Caprellidae > Caprella > Caprella mutica. The sequence continues at coordinate 187,735 of CANNZV010001337.1, forward strand.
TCTGTGATGAATGGAAAATATATGGGGTGACATATCTTTTGCCACAAACTGTTGTAATTTGGAATATGTATATATAGTTTTTTTAACGTTACTTCCAGTTTTAGAGTATAGCGTTAGGACTATGCTCTTCAACTACGATGTCTTAGATTTTTGTATTAGGAGTCTCCATTTACTATCACCTCTTCATTTTCCTCCTCAATCTGTGAGTGCAGTCAACAGTGCTTGCATCCCTTTTCGTCACATTAATTGGTAAGGAACTGCATTCAGGGAATAGCTTTTCTGCATCCATGAGCATTGTCACCGTCTGGTGGTAGATGACTTTGTGCATGAAGCCACTTTCCTCTCTGACTGCTTCTCCCAGCCCCTTGAACTTTTTTGACGTTAGCGATATGGCTTTTGGTTCAGAAACAGACTCCTTGCTAAAAATTGAAATTTTGTTACGCGTCCACTTGCATTTTTAACAGCGCGAAAAAAAGCTTTTCCTAAAATGTGTTCACACGTGCGTTTTTTTATCACTGAAGTAAAATTTTAATGTGATTTTTCCATCAGCGATTAAAAAAATGCATGTGTAAATACATTTTAAGAAGAGCTTTTATCCGCGGTGTTAAAAATGCAAGTGAGAAACGGGCCTTAACCATGCAATTAACAAGCGAAGAACGAATATTCAGAGTGAAAACTTGAATGAGATCAAAATGTCACAGAAGTTGTTCTATTTGCAAATAGTTTCTATGGAAGAAGTGTAACCACCCTGTATTAAAATGTCTACCATTATAATTTTTATTCACTGCCTTTTAGTAAGTAAATGAGCTCTAAGAATTACCTTTGCGCAATGCCAAAAATAATCACCCTCACTCTTAGCTTACCTGTTCTTAAACTATGTCCATCAGTTGAAAATTGTTTTTTATCTGGTTATAGTACAATAAGAGGCGAAGAAAAAGAGACCAAGATACAATTTTTTCGATCATTGGTTACCGACTTACAAGTATTTGAAAAAGCGGAAAAACATTTTCGTTGCCCATACTGTATAGGCATATGCGGGTAGCGAAAGCACCGTGAACTTTCTTCTAGCATTCCATTCCAGCAAGATCCTTTTTGTATTGTGTTTTCTCCTTCATTCTTTTTACTTTCTTCCTATTATTATTTGGGGGATGGAAGGCTCCGATGGGCATATCAATATTTTAATTCATATCTTTGAACTAACTATAAATAATTTATACTTATTTCATATATAACAAAGTATGAATAACTATATAATTTATTATTTCGAACGAGACATTGTTGTCAATCTGTGTAAGATTTAAAAGATGACTGAAGGTGGTACTGTGCCGCACAAATAGGGCTATTTCGGTTATTGTTGTGGAGTGCAAGTATAGAGCTATAATTTTGTAGAGCTTCGTAAAAGTTTTTGAAATATGTATTGCTGTACTTCATGGTAACAAAATTTTGGCATCATTCTCCAGGAATAAAAGAATATTGTAATACTAATAAAAACTAAGTCTAAAGTGAAGAATGATAAGACTTTTTAACATGGAACGGGAATTTGAGGAATACTATGTAGTCGGCGGAACTCTCTTTTGTAATCCTTGTGAAAAATAAGTAGCCTACATTTAGTGGTGGGTTCAAACTGTCTAGCAACCAGTTCGCGCGAACCCCTTCAATCCCACCAATGACTTGGGATGGGGAAATTGAGAAATATGTCTGCTGGGACACCCGTATGTGTCAGAAGACTCAAAGAAGTTAAATTACGATTTAATTTATTAAAACTATAGTTAAAGAAATCAGAATCACTAAAATATATGGTTAAAGATAACAACAAGTAGTACGATATTTACTATCAAATTATAAGTGAAATTTCCAGACCGTGTGGCTGCTCAGTGCGATGCGTTTTATACCAAGTTAAACATGCATTCCGATAACAAAAGTACGCAAACTATAAGCAAATAACTATGTTAGTACGGGTTCAATCAATGATTTGAAACATATGTTTTTTTATTCAGATGATTAGCTATGCATATTTCTCTCGTAAAAGGTAATTCAGGATTATATTAATTAGGAACCTGTTCGCGTAAAAATAACGAAGGTAATTCCATTATGAAAGAGTTCGTCCTGAAGCATCTAACCCCATTGAAATGACCTCTTTAGAGCAAGCACCACTCGTTAGTTGTTTTATTACTCCAGTTTATTACAAAATGCATATGCAAAAAATATATGTATATTCAAGATATTAAATGCGTTTACATGCACAAATTGCTAAGTGCATATGGTGCATATTATACAGTGCATATTGTCACAAGCATAGGTACTGATAACATATATTTTGGGATGATTGACTCTATATATCTCAGATATTTTTTGTAGTAGAGATATTTGACAGGGCTCGATTGAAGGAGAAACAGCTGCTCAGTAATATAACATTGGTTTTTTACGGTTCTAGGAGTTTTGCCTGGCGGAATTTTGCCAGGCGGATTTTTGCCCGACGGAATGTTCCGCGTGGATTATATATTTTTATTTTTAAATTGGTAAATTGTAAATTAAAAGTTTAAAATGTGAGATGAAATTTACATAAATATGAATCAATTTAATGTAACTTTAACATATTGTACTAAAACAAGTTTTATTGAACTAATGTTAAATAGCTACGAAATTGAAAATTAAATTAATTTTAATTTACTCAAAATCATTACAAAACATTTTTTAATTCAACTGTTATACATATATTTTGACAGTTTGGTAGAATTCACATATTAAGATTAACCTAAAACAATAATTCAACATTTTCGATAATTTAAGAAAAAAACTATACGATCGTTGCAATTTAACAGTTATTATAAATGGTATTCATGATAACCGCAGGTAGGTAGCAATAGAAGGTGTCGGTGGTTCTACAAATTTATCTTTGTTATACAACTTGAAAAAGTTGGACGAAGCGTTTCATTTATAATCAGTTGATTCCTGAAGTTTGCTCAATTAGTACAGCTATTGTCATATCCCTTTCACAATGGCGTTGATAATATAAAGTTCACGTGGAAAAGTTTTCATTATTATAGAAATATTAAATACTAAACGTAAGATTGTTAACTATGAAATCATTAATGTAATTATTAACCATATTATCTTATTAATATAAGTCATAGTTCGTCACGAAGCACTAGGCGAAGGAAGCCGTAAGTGAATTGCAAGCACCAGTTAAAAAAATATGTTACAATATTTAAAAAAATAGCAAACTATACAGTCTTTTCTAAAACTAAACCACTGCCAAAATTTATTAGTTGAATTTATAAGATGTTCTGTAATTATTTTCAGTAAATTCAAATTCATTTTATTTTTAATTTCGTGGCTATTTAACATTAGTTCAATAAAACTTGTTATAGTACAATATGTTAAAGTTACATTAAACTGATTCATATTTATGTAAATTCCATCTCAAATTTTAAACTTTTAATTTACAATTTACCAATTTAAAAATAAAATATATAATCCACGGGGAACATTCCGCCGGGCAAAATTCCTGTCACCGTTTTTAAGTATATTTGAATTAGAAAGAATTACAACTAAAAGAATTTAAAAAATATGCAAAGTTTGGGTCTTCCAATTTTTTTTTTCAAATATAACTTCTTAACAAATCCTTCAATATCAAATATCTCAATGTTATATCGTGTAACAACTCTTCTTCTTCTTCCAATGAATCCAGTTTCGTCTCTTAGTGAAAATGCGAAGCTGATACAAAGTGTTGAAGTTACTCCTAAATTATTCGCTTTCTATTAAAAATCTCGTTTTCTATTGGCTGTAGCTAAATTTTAGCCGGAACAAAACTTTTTTTTCTGTTCTACATGTATTCCAAATTTAATAACTGTCAGATTAATAATGAAAAAAATATTCCTGAAGAGTATCGATCCTTTTAAATGTCCAGTCATTTTGTAGTTTATATTTTCATTGACTGCAAAGAAAACAAATAAATCTCTATTTCATTGAGGATATTTCATCGCCTCGAATATATAATGCATCACTTAATACAAATGCAATCATGTCTTATTGCTAAGTTGTAATTATAACAATTACTTAAACCTGAAGGTACGATGAGCCACCCAATGTCATTTAAATAATTAGACTTTTATATAAGCACTGCCAGAAAAGATTACAAAAATTGTTTTGTCCATTTTAATATATTTGTAAGAATAAGTTTTGTTATAAATAATATTTGGGAAGCTAAAATGTATTTAAATGATAAACAGAACATGACTCAAAATATTTATATATACATTTAAAATTCCGAAATAATTATAGATATTCTCAATTACAAAATGATTACAATATGATTTAATCCTATATATCTAGGAATAAATACTGGTGAATAAATGTAGGCTAAAATATTGGTAAATAACTGCTGCCTGTAATTAGGATAGAATATATCTATTATCTATAGCTAGTCATTAACAATTGCAATATAGTTCATAGTATTAGGAAATACGCAACAAATTACCAGTGAAGAGTAGCGTTAAAGAATTCATCTTCAATGTCAGTTCTATCTTCTTGTCCCCTCATTATTTCTATCACAACAAATCCTGTAGCAACGAGCTGCTAATGTACAGTTATTCTCATATCTTAGTGCTACCAAGTTGAAATTTCAATAGTTTTTACTTTTCAATTTTTAGTTTCTCATAAATAGTTATTGGTAAATAGATTTTTTTTATTTTTAAGACCCTCCCGCGCAAAAAATCGACTCATCCGATGACAGAGGATGAAAATAGCGCAAGCGACAAAATGTACCTGGTGAAGCAATAATTTTATTGTTTTCTCAAATTATCGGGGAGAGTAAGAATTTTTAGGCTATAAGAAGCAATTGCACTTTTTTAATTGGTGTAAAATATCTGCGAGATAGAGCTATTTTTGGCTCGGTTTTTTAGAGCGGGAGGGTTTTAATAGAAGGAGACTTTGTTTTATAAATAAAAAATCAATAATAATAAATGAGATACAAATTAAAAAGTAAAAACAGTCGAATTGACTGTTTGGTAGTCCTTTAGTGACTGTATCTACGTTTGTCAGGCTCAGTGTTACGTCACTGTAGCCTATTAACCAACATCGTGATATTGAGTAGCACTGCTCTAGTTAGGACAGAGTCACTATTTTACCAATAGACTTCGCTGTGAAAGGTTGTCACTGGCACGCCTCTGTGACAAATTAGTGTGTGATATTTTGAACAGTACAAAAAAGGTTTTCATTAATTTGATTGAGGAAAAGTGGATTATATTTTTTTACTAATTAGAATTATATTTATTTTAAACAATTGTGGTAGAATTAATTAATTGAAGATTGTGGTAATATTTACCTATAAAATAACAATAAATTGCTTGCTTCATTTCTAATAATTATGGTTGTTTTCAGAATTTCTCAATTAATCCATAATATTGCCTGTAATATTACTCAGACTGAAATAATTGATGCTAATTTTCAATAAGGACCATTATTTAATGTAATCTTTTCCCTTGTGTTATAATATGGTGGTGAGAAAAGAACTGAATTAAAGTGAGTGGCCAAATTAATTACAGGAAATGAATTGATAAAATATGATTACAAAGCTTTTTATATACTCATAAGAATATATTATTGTTCAATAATTTAAAAAATCTGATAATAAAGTTATATCAGTGGAAAATTGGAGGTAAATTTCTGCTTTAGGTCCGCCCCCGATTTTCAATATTTCGATTCTTTACATTGGAAAAATCGTAAAAGGAGCTATTTTGAAACGTTTTTCAGTAACACCACATGTTGTGGAAACGCTTCGTTTTTGAGATATAGCGCAAATATGTTTTCGGCAGGTTAGGGTAGGTTTGGGGGGGGGGGGTCTGGGAAGATACATCTGCAGTTTATTTATATTTAACATCCAAGGTCATTAAAATATAAACAATCATGAAGTGCAAAATCTACATTAACGATTTCATCTCACAACAATTTTATGTCAAACATCTCTAAAAGGCGGAAAAAATCGAGATATAGGTTAGTCAAATCTACCGGAAACATAATTGCGCTATATCTCAAAAAAAAGGGTATCTACAAAAGATGGTTTTCATTGATAAACGTCTTAAAATGGCCTCTTTCCCTTACATAAAATGTCGAAATATCAAAAATCGAGTACACAAGAATACCAAATTTGATTCGATTATTAGAATCCTAAGAGGAAAAATCTTTCGATTGAAGGTTTTGAATCTAGAGTTTTGGATGGAAATGTTTCGAAGTTAGATGTCTTAATTTGAAAATTTTACGATTAAATGCTTGAATGAGAAAATTTTGCTGATAGTATATTCATGTCAAATGGAATTTTTTGGATCTCGTAGTCTTGATAAAAATCTGAGCAGTTTGATTGTCTTATCCGGGTACAGAGTTACCATTTGATGCTATTTTTCTGGAAATTTTGTACTTAGATGTCCAGTTGAAATTTTTCAAACAATGTACATATTTCACTATTTCTTCTAACTGATAAAAATAGAGGTGTCTTATTTGTTCAATATATGCATGACATACTGAAACTTCTTCAGTGACTGACATCTCATGAAGTAACTCTGAACACGAACATTTGCCTTCAAGGACAACAAATGGTGAAACTGAAGACATTTCTTTACGGTGAATAAATTTAACTTGCTCCCTTTTCATCATTTGGAGGTCAGATTAAGTCACAAAGTTGCTTATTAGCTTATATGTAAATATTTTGAATTGTAGTTAATTATATACAAGTGAAATTCATATTTGAAATTAGTACTTCATATTTGGAAGTAATTTTATTAAATAACTGAATATTTTGTCGAACAAATTCGAATAATTAACCAAATATTTAAAATATAATGATTAATTTTTAATATATATTGAAATATATTTACATTTTGTAACATATTCTCAATATGTGACAAATCGAAAGAAGATAATACAAAACTAACAAAACTTCACGTGAATGTTGGCGATAAAATTTCGAAGATTAATTTTGACTATTTAAATACTAACATATTTGCCCTAATTCTAAAATTTACTTTCCTTCTCATTGCTTCTCTTTTCTTTCCAACCTAATTCCTGATGAAAATTTGAATAGGTTTACATCCCTGTAACCTTGACAGCTTCTGTAACAATCAGGAAATGTAAGCATTGCAGCTTCTTTCGTCTGCTCATGCGAGACCATTGCTATTAAATGGGGATCTGAAGCGACTGATTTACTAGCGTTACGAATAAGAACTATATTTAATGCAATACATCAATTAATGGGAAATTGTACAAATAAATAACATGCTTATGAAATTTATAATATTTTGACCTGTGAAAAATGCCTTGTGTGGACTTTTTTTCAACACAATAGGTATTTGTTTATCTTATTTATTGAGCGTCACATTTTTTTTTTCAAAATAAATATAATAGTAACTCGAAATTAAACATGTGCTATCAAATTAACCACGTTCTTTTTAATTAAATATATATAAATAATTTTATTATCATATCAGTGAAGTAAAAAGGCTCATGTCTGTAGCCTTAGTTATTTAAAATGAATATTGATTTGAACTTTTGTTACCTATAGAAAGATTAATTCTCATATTTATTTCAGATTACGATGAAGCTGGTGACGCTACTTCTCTTTTATTTCTCGATCACTTTTTCTAACTCCGAGAAAACGACCAAAAATGAAACGAAATCCGATAGTCCGTATAAAATTAAAGATCTTCTTGATAATTATAAAACTGAAAATAATGTACGATATGGTAAAGCTATTGGGGTTAAAAATGTAGAAGATAACATAAACATGAGTCGTAAAATAATGAAGTATAACCAATCATCACACTCTGAAGATGAAGATTCATCAACAACCTACTTTGGAAAGGATGTTTTCCCTCCCACAAATAGAAGAACCGAGCCACCTGACGGAAACTTTCCTTATTCTTCCCCTTCGAAATATGCATTCAGAAAACCGATGAAGTACCAAAAGGTGAGATTATAGAACCAACCAAATAATCATATGTTTGTTGTTCAATCGGTTCAATTATTGTCTCTCGACAAACATTCTTTACCTATCATCTAATTTCAATTATATTTTTCAGAAGATGAAGTCCAAATCTGAAGATCGGGAGATGCACTCAGAGAGCAGAACTGTCAGCTTTGTTACTGGAGTTGATCATCAACAGAAAAGTCATACGGATGATTTATTTGCTAATGGATATACACACGATATATTGAAGTTAAGAAATAATAACGCACGTCGTATATCAAAACTGCAAGGCTCTTCACAGTCATCGCACAAAGATTATAATTTGCAAGAAGTCACCGCCGCTGCATTTAATGATCAATTCATTCCAGATAAGAGTGAATTTAGCTTCGATGCTAAAATAAAATTGGAGAAAGTATTTGGTACTAAAGTGCCAGATAAAATCGCCAAGAATCATGAATTGAAACAATCTACTTTGTCACACTTTTCCCCCAATCCAAGTAATCCCTCGGATGATATTACCTACTCTGCCAAATTATTGCATCCTTTTACAAGGATGCCTAATTTTAATTATCCAATTACAGTTTCATCAAATAATTACCAGAGATCAAAAGATCCCAAAAATAGTCCCACAGCAAATCTCAGGCCTAACGAGGATTCAACTTCGAAAACAAGCTCAACAATTTTCAATAAAGGGCCTAGTGCTGAATTTTTAGAAAGACTTAAAAACCTGAAAAACATTCATAAAAAAACGAATTCAACGAACATGAATTCTCCTCAGCCATCATATAAAAATCCCAAACCAATTGAGAACAGAAATTCATTTTGGAAAAATAAACCATCTGGAACTAGAAACAATTTCGGAACTATCAAACCAAGTTCGGGATATAATTCAAATAAATTTACAACTACGGCGAAAGTTTGGTCAAACAACAGAAAAACAGTACAAACAAATTCACCAACATATAAATGGAATAACAACAGAATGAAACCCCAACAAAAACGTCAGCAATCACAGAATGAAAACTATAATGGAGTACCAACACTTACAACAAAAGCACCATCTTACTCTAGTATGTATTTTGAATCTAAAAAATCTAAGAAGCATAAGGATCATCAGCCAAATAATTCCTTTCCCACAATGACATACAACGCCCCAGTTACTAATGTTAAAACCACACAAAATAACGCAATGAACCAGAATGTTGATCAAAAGAGAAAACCCTATATAACACACCATAACAAACTGCCTGATGCGAGTACCTTTTTGAAAGTTCCACCAATGCGAGAAAATAGTAATTTCAACGCACCCACAATCCAAGAAGAATTGAAACCTTTAATTCCCATTAATAAAGCTCATTCGTCCTTTCTTGAGCCCTTGCCACTCGAGCCACACGATATAGATTCCCATACCAAATATCCATTTCTATCTGGATTGGACCCTTTTTCCATTTTGAATGATAATAATGATATAGATAATAAAGAAATACATCAAGATGATAAAATAACTCAAAATGCTGCACCACATGATTTACATTGGTCTCCAGATGGTATTATGGATAAAAAGAATGTACACCATCGTCAATCAAATAAAGGGAATATAGATTTTAACTTTCCAACTAATCAACAGCATGACATTCAGAATGAAGATAAAATTAACGAACAATTAAACAAGAAAATCATAACACCTGATGCGGGGTCACAAAGTTTCCATCCAGAGTACAAGTTTCCCACCAGCCCACTTGTTAAATTAGGATTTTCAATGGAGAATAACAGCTCAGTAAAAATAGAAAGAGATGTATGGAAGAATATTCCACAGAGTGATCCCATACGAAACATCAATCATAATCTAAAACCCATTGTTGATAATGAAGCATATGATTTCTTAAGAATTTTGGAGAACCCTATAACAAATAAACCAAAAAGTTATTCAAACAATTTCTTTACAACGAACAAAAATATTAATTCTCAAAAGAAAAGTATTCCTTTTAGTCACACAGATGCACCTTTTCCCCAATCAGATCCTATTTCTACCAATCCCTTTTTAGTGAATAATTTTCCCCAATCAGATCCTATTTCTACCAATCCCTTTTTAGTGAATAATTTTCCCCAATCAGATCCTATTTCTACCAATCCCTTTTTGGTGAATAATTTTCCCCAATCAGATCCTATTTCTACCAATCCCTTTTTGGTGAATAATTTTCCCCAATCAGATCCTATTTCTACCAATCCCTATCAAGTAAATAGTTTTCCCCAATCAGATCCTACTTCCACCAATCCCTATCTAGAGAACAATTTTCCCACTATAAGACCGTCAGAACAATACATACCCAATACAAACCAGCATCAATCAAAATCTTCACCTCCTGCATTTAGGAACAATTCCATTTCTAATCATTTTAAAAATCATTTTGTCGCAACTTCTTTCTCAAATTCCGGTATTAAATATCCGACAGATCTAAGAAGTCCTGTCTCAAGTCCTGCCAACCCATATACTCCCCCTACTTTGCAGTCACATACTCCTGTCACTCCATACCGTGCCAACAATTTACATTCAAATACTCCTGTCACTCCATACCCTTCCCACACTTTGCATTCAAATACTCCTATCAACTCTCATTCTTCTTTACCTTCATGGAGTCCACAATGGCAAAATGGTAGAACAAGAGCTAAGAAAAGAAAATCTTTCAAATCAGTTATTCCAAATCCAGTTCCATTTAATATTTCACTTTCTCCTTTCGATGAATTCCTCAACGACCCATCAAAGTATCAAAATCATCCAAGAACAGATATGGACGGAATGCCAATTTTGATCAACACAAAAATAATTGGATCCAGTTCATCACCTCTATCGGCTCAGTATGCTAAGATAATGGGAAAACCTTCTATTACTTTTCATGATGAGGAAGAAAATAACTTCAGTAATATTTACACTCTAAAACCTAACAAACTGGATTTGAAAATGAATTTGATACCCTCTCAAACAATAGATGAATCAAATTTGAAAGTTGTCAATGGAGGAAAGTCTACATCAGGAACTGATCCTGAAAATAGTGAACTGCTTGATATGCAAATCACCGTGGATTCATCGGAGAAAATTAGGAGTGAAATGGAACAACGAATGTCCCAGCCCATGCAGGTCGATACTTCTTTCAATAATTTCTATCGGCATTCAGCTTTTCGGAGATTATATGATACTCACAATCCCAATTTACCTGGACCTCATTATGGTATCCTGAGATACGTTGCTCATAATCCATTAGTACATACTTCTAGTAATGTGTCGGGCTTTTCTACGACATACAGACCAAAAGTAGAAAAATATGTTAGAAAAACAAGACGAATAAATAAACCTGGATCGGATATTGCAAAGATGCTTGACAATGCTAACAATAGCACGCATGGTGTTTCTATATCCATTCCGCGAACTTCTGATGGTCGTGTTGATTTCGATAATAAGAAGGTTAGAACTATTGATGACGGAGATGGTACATCAATGCAGTACAGAAATGTCCATGCAATAGTGAATCCTCAAACAAATATAGTTATCAGCATCCCCAAAGATAGTGATATATTGAAAGTACTGCAAAAGTTCAGAACAAAAGTTGGATCACGTGGAAAGAGTTTTGATAATAGTACTGAACCTTTTAATCAGACAGAAAAACTGGAAGAAAATTTAGACATCAAAAACATCTTGAAGGTGCTGCACCGTCCAACTACAGAAAAGATTGATTATAGCAATCCTGTTGTCGATTTGCCAAATAATGAAAAAGAAAATTCAGTAAGCGAGGCTATGGTTAAACTCTTTAATGATAGTTTGAATGAAGAAAATATAAGCATTGATGAACTTATACAATTCTTCGAAATGAAGGATAAGGAATTGAACGAAACTGTGACATCAGATTTAATGCAACTTGTTAATTCAAATGACGAAGAATCTGATTCTCCTTTAGTTGATGGAGAGAAAGATATTCAAGTTAGAGAGAAGTTGATTCCTTCTCCTCATTCTATTAGAGATGATGATGCACTCCTTAAAGTCAATAATGAATTAAATTATATGAATTTTGAATACCCGAATGGATATGATAATATAAATAATCAATATCAAGAAAACAACGAAAGAAATATTTCTTTTCAAGAGTACGACCATCCTCCACAATTTGAAGAAAGTGAAAGAGGTAAATTGGTTGATATTGAATATTATGATAATGCTAAACCGATCACAAACGAGTCACCGTATATTTATGAGACTTCAAATGTACAGACGAAAAATTCTATCCAGGATTTGAATTTCAATCAAGAGAGAAACGAAGAAATAGATATAATAGATCAATATAATCAAAATAACGAAAGAAATATATCTTTCCAAGAGTATGATCTTTCTTCACACTTTGAAAAAAATGATAAAGGTAAAGAGGATTTAATTCATGATGATAAATTGTTTGATATTGAATATTATGATACTGTTAATCCGATCGCTGACGAGACTCCAAAGGTACAGACGACAAATGCTAACCAGAATTTTAATTCTAATCAAGAGGTAAATAAAGAAATAGATTTTTCTCACTATCTCGTAACTCCACAGACCACCTCTCTCACTTCTATAAAAGATCAGATAGAGGTTCCTCCTGTACAAAAGGAAGCTTTACCAATCATCGATCATGACAAGAGAGCGAAGCAATTATTTCAGTATGATGACCACACTGAACCTGAATCTTCTAAAATTCTGAAAAATGATATCCATGGAGTAGAATTTGGAACGGATTCACTGAAAAGTATTGGCGCTCTGGAAAATTCTGGAACAAGGAAGAGAGATTCTGCATTTTCTAATTTGTCAAAATTACTTAATCTAAAGAAACCAAGTGCTCTACCTAAAATCTCAAAATCGAATGAATTACATTTGCCGAATAATTATACAGAGAGTTTGTTCAGAGATGAGGTTTCCAAATCAAAAATAAATCCAATAAGCGATGATCATATTGGTGGCACTGAAAAGCTAAAAATACTTCCTAGAAATCCAATTGAAAAAATCTCAAGAGTACCAAAATTGACCAGTGCATATCCATATGGTAATGGAGGCTCTACTTCATATAAAATGGGTCATTTGAGTACCAATTATAACCAGAAGAAACATATTTACTCTCCTGGAACTCCAATTTTAAGCTATTTAAATACTCCGCAATACCTGATGCCTTCTGATTTGCGGCTTTCTAAGAATTCAGCTATTTCTCCATATTCGAATTACCCACTTTCTATTGATGGTTTCAATTCAAATATATACGGAGGTGGATCTTATTTGGACCAAACCTCTCCTATGATACTACCACAGTACAAAAGCCCCTCCCACAATGTGAATGGAGCATTTCTCAATACACATGGTCCAAGACTTGGGTTACAGTTTAGCTCTCATCCTAGATACACTCGAATGATTGAAGCGGAATCTTCTAATATTTATTCATATAAGTATAAAAACAGATTGGCAAAAGATTTTCCTTCTTATAAGATCATTAGAGATGACCAAAAAGAATCTGACAAGACTCGTAAATCGGGGAGAGGTCGTCACACTGCTAAACTACTTGAAAATTTAGCTTCACTTAAAGGGTTACAGAAGTATAGAGAATTCAGTCGCAATCCTAGAAGATACCTGCAATACAAGAAATTAAAGTTAGAAAAAGAACCTAATAGGCAAAGTATGTATCGAAATAAAGTTAAAAGAATTTTGAATCTTGGTTCCAAATTGAATAAAGTTGAGAGATTGGGCAAAAGTTTGAGTGATGGAGGGAAAATACAGAAATCGTTAAAAGAATTTACTAAGGTGGACAGAAATAGGTTCATCTCAAATATTGAAACCAGTCCAAAGATTCCTATTATTCGACCCAAAAAATTGAAATTTCTCAATGATTTTCCAAACGAAGTAAATGTTACTAAAGAGAAATATAAAGTAGTTGCTGTACAATCGTCTGCTTCACACACACAAAATTCTTACATCGAATTAACTCCTAAAATCATAAAATCAAGTTATTCTACTTCTGTCAAACCTAATTCTCGAGATGTAAATACTACATTTTCTAACGCTCGGTCTCCTGTCAAAAAGTTCCCTTCGTTAAAGTCGATCAAACATAAAAACCTAACACGCAAAAGATATGTAACTAGTGATAATTTCCGTAAAAATATCAAGTTAAAATCCAAAAAGAAAATAGAAGATTCAGCAGATATTGATTATATTGAACCATATTTCAAGGATTGATAGATACATGCTCTATTGGTTACATTTATTTCGTGTAATGTAAATATGTAATTTTTTGTTTGATTTTTCACTTATTACTAATATATAGTTAATATTTTATAATGTATCCCTATGAATTTATCCTACTTTTTATAATTCAACTAAGTCCTAGTTTATATTTATACATTTGTTAAGTTTTATATAATTAATCATCATGAAATTACTATACATGAGCATCATGATTTTGTAAATATGTAGATCAAAATATGATGTTCTAAGTTTAAATTGTTGTAAACATATGTTAACTAATCACTTTATACCTGATATCGTTTTCATTGTATCCTCATTTACCTATCTAATTGTAATGCTTTGAACTCTGTGTTTCAAAAGTACTTTATTACTCTTAGGTACTTCCAATTGTATATATCATAAATTTTCTCCCATTAGTTCATAGCACTGTTCAGAGTAAATCAAATATGTGTACTTTGGTCCCTAGGTTTGTTGGGTATGATACCCACGCAGGGCACTGACTTTAGTATATTGGTTCTAATGCTTGATTTAACAATTAAATTTAATTTGTCTTTAGTGATGCAAAAATATTACATAAATGAATCCATTAGCGCTATAGAAAGTACTATACAGATATTCAAATACCAAGAGGTTATCAACATTGAAGGTATTTTTTGGTTTCAAGCTTTCGGATAGAATGAGGTGTGAAAAAACTGTGCCTAACAATGAATTTTTATGAACAACTGTTGTATGTTGGATACCATCTTCCTATTTGAACTCTCTATATTATAGTTTACTAGTACAGTACCTGTTATTGAATCTAAATTATATTCGAATGAAATTGTGTATTATAGATACATATATTCTGATTAAACAAAAAAAAAATATCAAAAGCCAAAATGTAATTTTTTAAAAATAATTCGTGTCAGTTATTATTGTAACCCGTAGTCATGATACTGCCACAAATGATTTGTTTTTCCTTTAAATATGCATTTCTTAATAAAAAGTGTGACACATGGACGGACAGACGGACGCGGCTCTTATTATAGTATAGATTATATAATTCTTTTAATATTTTTTAAAATTTGATATCAAAAATGTTGATTTTTATTGCTAACATTCATTCTCCAAAAAAAAAACGATACCCAAATTTCAAGGGCTGTAATTCCGAAATTATCAAACTTATAAATAGGGATGTGACATTGTGCATATTGCATATATGCAGTTCTCTGCATATATTTCAAGAGTATATAATATGCACGTGTGCATATATGCTAACAGAGAAATATGCACTTCTTGGTCAATTTTTAACATGTAAATGTCTAATCTATGCCATTTTCTTCTGGATCCTTGCATAGAAAACTATTTTAACTGTGGACCCAAGTAGATTTTTTCAAACTAATTATTCAAATTTAAAAAGGTTTTAGGTGGAATATTGAAACTACAAATGTATTAATAAATATTATGACACTTGGTGTTTAGTAAATATTAGTAGTAATTGATAAATAAATGAATAGATACAATTATTTTAGAGAGTTGCACTACTCGAAATATAGCAAAACTTTATAAAACGTATATATTTAAGTAATTAAACACAAAATGGTTTAATTTTACCATTTAATAACTTAGTGTCGCTGTTTATAGTTGAGGATCATTTGAAGGGAACCGCTGGTCTAACAAGATGGTTTATGATTTTCGAGTCATGACTAAAGTAATGAACGGAATGTGATATATGAATGTTGAATAGTTTAGAACTTTAGAAGACTACATTTGGCTGGAGGAAACATTTGCTCCTCTTCTTTCTTGTGATGTAGAACGGGTGTTTTCCCAGAACAAAAATACATTAGCAGATAATAGGAGGAGATTCACTTTTGGAAACCTGAAATACCATTTAACAATAAAGTCCAATTCCAATGTTTGAAATTAAATTTGAAAATTTTTATATTTGAAATTGACTTACTATTAAAAAAGTCTAAATTTGAAACAGGTTTGTTATATTTTGTTTTCTAACGTTAAACATTTCACAGTAAAATAAAAACTTGAGATTACACCTTCGATTTATTATAAGTTCCATTCAAACCACCAAAGTATACAATTACATTCAAAACATAACTATATACATATTAACTTTATTTTAAATTCCGTAATTAACTTTGAGCATGTAATATGCACACTATATTACATAATTTCTGGCATATAAAATGCATATTTCCAATATGCATTTTGGTTCTGCATCGTGTCAAAAATTATGCATATTTTATGCTGCATATATTGTCACATCCCTACTCATAAATAATTGGAATGTTACATTTTGTTTCTCAATATTTATTCCATATCCATACAAATTTTTAGATGAGTACATCTAACCGTTTTCTTAAAGCTGAATTTTAAGTGACCAATACCAAAAACTTATTTTCGCACTTTTATTAAACTTTGAATTGAAGGATAAAAAAAATTATGTTTCAAAATTTTTCAACAGTTTATTAATAGGGTTTATTGAAAAACCGTTATTAAAACAATAAAAACCGTTTATTGAAATGCCACTGAAAAAAGCAACAATCAAACTGTTCCTCCTATAATCGTTTCAGACGATCTGGTGATTTAAGTCTCATTTAGTTTGCTCTGTGCCAAGGACCATCGTCTTGAATCCACCAGGCTCGATTAAATCTGTTTCTATGTGCTTCTCTCAAAGTCTTGCACCGATCCTGTTACTTATTGGATCAAGGTATCCAACTACATCTAAGTTATTTTTGTAAAAATTTGGTACAACTACACGTCCATTGCCACCAAGTCCCATCCACACAACACTTTCTCTCTCCAAATTCGTACATCAAAGTTGAAAGTATGGGGTTATGATTATTTATTTTGTCATTCAAATGAAAAGCTGTCTCATCGCCCACTACAATATCGTCAGCAAATCGGATATTTCTTTGCAAAACCCATTGAGCCAAATTCAGCGGCCGTGGAAGATTTCAAGATCGCTGTCGAGGTGTTCCTTTCGCTCGTACGTCTCGTGAGGATGTCACTTCAAATTCAAAGTTTCAATTCTGTTGAATGTAGATTTATTAACATCTAATCTTCTTTTTCTTGCAGTGATTTGTAAATTTTCTTTAAGTGCTTCTTGAACAATTCAAACGTGAAATAAGTATTTTACAGAAAGTGCGCAAACAGGTTTTTAGTATATAGGTCACTAAAAATGCAGCTTGAAGAAAACGGTTGGATCGCTTCATCTGAAATATGGTACAGAGATTGAACAAAAGTTGAGAAACAATATGTATCTATCCAATTATTTTTAAGTTTATTAGTTTTTGAATTGCAGCCCAAGAAATTTGGGTATCGTTAGGAGCAAGATGACACACATAGGAATAAGAGAATACACTTAGGAAGACACTATGAATAAGGAACACAGGATCAACATTACGTTTAGGACCATATAAGGCTTGTTCACACATGTCGGATTTCCATCCGGTCCGGCTCCTATCAGTGATTTTTTAGCACTTAGAGGAGCCAGTACTGTGTGAACGTGTTCGTTGAAATTTAAGTAACGATATATTTTTTCACAGACACTGAAGCACTGAGAGGAGACGGATCGGATACGTCACTGACGGATCAGTGACATGAGGGAAGAAGCCTTTATAGGGAATATTGAAATGGGATATTTATTACCATATGAGGATTTTTAAAGAGGAAAAAATTAATATTATTTAAAAAAATTGTAGTTAATATTATAAAAAAAATTGAAAGATGTTTTAATGGAGATATATTTAGCTATAGCTATAATGATTGACTGAGGATTTAATCTTATTTCTTATATAGCTTTAAGACTTCTTCACGCATGTCAGTGATCCGTCCGGGGCATCTCAGAGTTTCAGTGTCAGTGAAAAAATATATCGTTACTTTAATTTCAATGGACACGTTCACACAGTACCGGCTCCTCTAAGTGCTAAAAAATCACTTAGGGCAGCCGGATCGGACGGAAAGCTGTCATGCGTACAGAAGCCTTTAAATGGGTTGTCGGATAGAAAAAATCGAGAATCTTTTTTTATTTAATTGTACAAGTCTAGAGAGGTTATACTGATGGTTATAATCGTATAATTTCCATAAAATTTAATACAGATATAATTAAAAAAGTAGAATATTTGGATCAAGTGTAGTTTGAAAATTTGGGATTCTTAAAGTATTCTTGATCCTTATTTTCTAATAATTATTTTATTTCCTTATAATGATTTTTATTTCATTATAATGATTATTATATATTCATATGTTAGTTACGATTTCCTTCTATTGTGTAAAATTTTGTTATTCTTTCCCAATATTGCTATCATTTTAACTAGATAGTATAGGTGGAATTTCTGTTTGGAATGTTGCTCTGTTCATTTTATTTGTTTCTCAGAACGCCGTAGCCATGAATTAAATAGTTAGAAGGATACTAGTACTTGAAAATGGTGTGAAAGTGTGATGTCACGCGCGCGACTCATGACGTCACCTGGTATACAGATACTCGAATCGGAAATATTTGGTTATAGATCTTCATGAATAAACTTTTGATTGATTGGTCAAATATAAAATTAAATACATCGTAAATGTTAACATATAATTACATATATACCTAATACTGAAATCATTTATTAAATTTAGCTCAGATCATGAATTAAATAGTTAAACTATTTAACTCATGGCTCAGATGATATTCATTAATAATTGGATATGTGTCGACTACGATAGATTGTGTATTCCTCCAACAATGATTGAAATTGCAGAACTATAGAGAGTAAATTCTAATATAAAAATGTAGGTATATGAACTATTTATCACGATAAAATCGATATGGTGAAATATATAATTAATATTTGTCGGCGGATTTCTTCAATTAAGGAATGAATGAAAATCATAGATCACTAACTTCATATTGTGGTTTATAATATGTACCTTCAAAAACTGCAAGTAGCGTTTAAAAAAATGAAAATGGTGAATTTCCATGATACAAATACAATTTTAACAAAAATGATAATAATACATATTCTCATAGTTAAATTAGAAAAAAATATTAATGAATCAGTTTGGAGAACTTGTTCAGTGTTTTTCTTTTATCTTGAATTATCTTTCTATTTAAACATTTTATACGAAAGTAAATCCTACACTTCATATAAAATAGGACAACCTCTTTGGGAACTTTACATGTAAAGTTTGTGCTGTCGGCATTGCTTGAGGTTTCTGTTGCATGATATCCTTCACAGGCGGAATCTGTTGGTATATAAATAATTAGAAACTGCAACTTAAGAAAGAAACAAAAATAAAAAGCATAGATAATAAATATTATTTTGATACAGAAGTGAGGACAGTAACATTGCCTCTGATAATGCACTTGCTGTAGTAGCTAGATATCACTTTTTGGCCAACTTGACTTTTTGAATGTCAGAGTAGTTATATAATTTGAAAAGTGCAAAGCTACTTACCAAGCAGAAGCTGTGCTGTATCCCACGCAGCATTTAGTTTGGGCTGGAACTCTTCTTCTTCTGTAACAAGAATTATCTTTCTAAAATTTTATATACCTATTTGCTTGTCTACATCGGTCATCGGAGTAAGATAACAATCTGAAGAAATTAGTTATATTAATCACAGAAGTCATGTATAGAAACGTAGATTGATGTGTAAGTATCAAATGTCCAGTAGGTATCAGGAATATCTCATGATTTTTATATTCACCAACTGGATCTCCTGGAGTATATGCCCCGAGTAAAAGCCAAGAATATATATTTGTAGTCAATAATAAATACAAATATGATGGCCCAATAAAAGTTTAAAATTAATCAAAATCCCAGACCAATGACACTAAAAATAAATTTTTGAAGTAAAAATTAAATAATCCAAACAGAGAATAGGAGTCATAACTATGGTCTTTTATTTAGCTAAAAATAAAATCAAGTAAATTGATGCTGTAGCTACTGATGAAGGTATAAGAAAAATTGGATGCTTCTTACACAGCTTGAAATTATTTAAAGTTCAGACTCTGTAGCTAACAGGAACAACAAGAAATCAACATGTAAAAGGCTCAATTTAATATCATATAACATAATGAATTACGGCATTGATGATGTATTAGTTAGCTACCTGGTGGTTGTGAAGCAGTCAACTCTTCCACCACTTTCCTGTTTGATGTGCACTTGTGTCTATCCTCCCAGGAGAGAGCAGAACCTTTAAGAAAAGAGATTTAATTAGTTATGATGAATAGGTAGCTATATCTGATAAATAAAGAAATTTATATCTGATATATACATATTACAATTTAATAAGAGCTACCTACACAAGGCAAGATGGACAAACAGAAGATAGGAAGTAAAAATGAATAAGAAAACTTATATGGCCAATGATGCATCTTTGACTAGCCTAGAGACTAGAATCTAATTTAGTATATAGCTATGTACAAAACTACAAACATGATGGCAACATAAAACATTGTTAAATTTTTAAATATACCTGTAAAACCTAGGAAAAAATTAAGAAAAAGTAGCCATCCAAAAATAGAGAGAGTCCCAAAAGAAGACTCGGAGTCTGTCAGTCTGGACTAGTCACTAGCCAATTTATTGGCTAGTATTACCCCAAGTAATGAAGCATGACCTTTCTTGCCATTTGAATGGAGAGAAAAGGGCAGTGTTTTTGAGCCTTTCAACTTCTCATGGAGAGAAATCTGAAATATCTAATTATCTCCTATGTTGTAATGTTAATTTGGAGAGTATTTTTCAATAATTGCCCATTTTGGAGAAAAATTGGTTATTTTTTCTGAGAGCTGGTGAGAGAAGTGGAGAGTCTGTATAAAGGCCACTCTGCATAAATAAGATATCCTGACTCTCAGAGACTTAAATTGATATAGAATTACCTAGGTACTCTCAGACTCTCAGCAGCTGATTCAGATTCAGGGACAGCTAAATTAATGGTAACATGGGATTTAATTCAAAAACTCTCTCTAAGAGCTCAAATTTCTAAAAGTGGGCTCAGATTTGTCTCAGAGGACATAGTCTTGGAGAAAATGTTCCATATTCTGAAATCTGGAACTATAGGGTAGGTGGGTAGGTACCTAGCCTAGAATGGGAATTTAATTTAGGCACCTAAGTTATACTTATTTAAGGCATACAATCATAATGGCAACTTAAACTCACAAAGTTTAGTGGAGGAATGTGGAGGAGCAAGACCAGCATTTTGAGTGACAGATGAGGGAAGAGATGCTGAAGGTATGAGCAAGGTAGGAACTGCATCTTCTTCAATTTATTTTAGTTGGGCAGGCACAGAGATATTTAAAAGTTCATACTTCAAATTTCGTTTACATTCTCTGGTTCAAAATGAAGAGAGCATGCACGAGCATTATCTGTATTTACTTTGTCACTGCGTCGACACTTCGCTATCCATTATCTCTTTAGCTCAATATCTTTTGGAAATCTAAATAAATTACCACTACCTAGACTGTTTACTTTGTTTTTGAGAACAATCAAATACACTGCATTGAAAAGGCATTATAGCTGACTGGTTAGATATAGACTCAAAGTAAACAATGCAAGAACCTTGAAATCCGAAATCGTATTCTATGTGACGTCACCTTCTTTTTCTTTGTCGGTATTTCTGTCGAGTGCGAGTATCCTTCTAACTATTTAATTCATGGCCGTAGCATAGATACATTCAAAAATTCATTGGGGTCCTTAAACTACACTTGATCCGAATATTTTCTAGAATATTAATGATGTAAGCAATAGCTATAGGTACAAACAAAAAAAAAAATTTCCTTTCATATTTAAAAAAAATAATACATGAATTACCTAATATACCATAAGATAACAAATACTTCAAATAGATACAACTATTCAACATACAACTATTGGTCATAAAATTCATTTTTAGATCCAGGTTTTCCACTTCTTGTCCTGATGATGAATAGAAATCTTTCTATTCGAAAGCTTTAAACCAAAAAAACCTTCAACGTTAAGTTTAAATAACCTCTTTATAATATGGTTATCCCATTGACAAGGAATCATTTCAATGGGATATTCAATTCTCTGTCTAAATTGTTATTGATCTATATGATAATTACTATAATCACAGATACATTAAATCATTATTATTTCAATTGTTCAATTATAACAAAGGAAAAATATAAAGAACACGAAATAATCACACTTATTCTTTATTGGTCAGTATAAATATTCAATTAGAATCACCTGAATATCGGTTACATTATGAGATCGTCAGGTGAACCAATTAAAATTATCAATTCAGTTGGTATCGTTTTGTCGAAATCGATTCAATTAAGTCGCGTACCATCGGCTAAAAAGAAGCAATTCATCATTTCATTGAAATATTATTATTTTAAAATCTTTTAAATTAGGCAAATGTATGATTCCTTTTCATAATAAATGGAGGGAGTTTGAAATTTGAAATGAGAAAAGTGTACTTTAAATTATTATTCTTTGCAGCAAAATAAATAATAATTATTGAACTTTGGCAATAATCACTATTGCCAAACTACAGTTTACTTAATTTCATCTGACATTGTCAATTTTGTTGCAAATATCTTCAGAAGTAAACATTTCCTATTCAATACAGTAGAAAAACTTTACAGCTCTCGGGTATTTACTTTCGATTAGCTTACATTTTAATTTTGATATAGTTATACTTTACTCTCCATTTACATGATTTAGAATATTAGTGTCGAATTAAGACCAATTATATACAGCATTCGTAGGTTCCAGATCATTTTCCGTCATTTAAAATTCAAACTTTTTCAATGATATCCACCGTGGGATTTGTAGGCTCCCTTAGATGGGAAATGAGCAACTCCTTCGTAAGTTACGGTGGGTCTGTAGCCGTGCTTGTCAGCTACGTAGGAAACCTTCTGCCGTCTGCCGTCAGGAAGGTCCACGAAGTAGGACCCGGTAGTTGTGTGTCCATCACGTTGTTCCTTGTGTCCGAAGTTGGTACCGTGGTAGGGGTCATGCACAGCGTAGTCAAAACCATAATAGGCAGGTGCCTGGAAACGTGAAACAGTCGTAAAAGATTGTAAAATGTATATTAGTATTTCGTGATTATCAAAATTAGAGATTTTAGCACAAAATATCACTTACGTAATAGTCTTGCTTTCCATATCCTCCTTGGTGACCTCCATATCCACCTCCATGATGGCTCAGACTTCCATGTCCACCATATCCTCCATGTCCACCATATCCTCCATGTCCACCATGTACGTTATGACCGTAATCTGTTACAAATCCTCCATGGTGACCTTTGGATCCTCCATGGTGGACAATGGCGTTATGCTGGTCGTAGCCACTGCCATGGTGGCCATAGTCGTCAGCCAGAGTGGAGGCTGAAACCGCCAGGAGGATGCAAATAACCTGATGTGGAGGAAATTGATAGTATTGAAGAGTATGCATTTTAATTATAGTGATTGTATTTCAATTACAGTTGAACTCCTCTATAATGAACTTCAACTAGTTCACTATAGAGAGTTTACTCTACTATAGAGGATTAAAGAGATGAATAGAAAACTGGACTTTTCATATCAGACTGTACAAAATATTTTTATTTCTTTTTGAAATAAATTCGTTATGCAAGTATTTCACGTCTCAGAGCTCCAAATATCAGGATGGTTCACTTCACATGACTTCATTATAGAGGAGTTGCACTGGTAGAACTTCTCTTTCATGAAATATAACTAATTTACTATGTAGATATTCATAGAAAACTCAAGGCAATTTGTGGCAGACTAAACTAAATTTGTTCACTTAAGAGGTAAGTTCACTATACAAGACTCTACTAATCAGGATGGTTCACTATACAGGAGTTCATTATAGAGGAGTTCTACTGTATAGTGACGTTATTTCAATTATAGTGACGTTATTTCAATTAAAGTGACGTTATTTCAATTATAGTGACGTTATTTCAATAGCTCTAAGTCAGTAAATTATTACAAATTAGAACGATAAATATTTGTACTAAAAAAATTATTACAAACTAATATCGTGAGAATATCGGTAAGAAAATTATTTTCGAAAATTAATCAATTTATTTGTAGATTTTAAGTGTAAAGAATAGATATTCTTAGTCTTTTTATTTAAATTATTACTTTAGATTTTGTGAAATTACTCGAGGGGAATTGTAAATAAAATCAAAAAGACTTTTTGAAGCAAAATTCACGTGTTTTTGACTCGGTCTTAATGTTCATAGTTTCTTGTAATTTTCTTCCTAGCGGAAAATTTAAATGTTGGAAAATTACTCGTCGAAATGGATTTTTATTTAAGTATTATAATGTTTAACTTTGTTTCGTGACTGGAAATTATATAATTTATATTATACAATTATCTGAAATAATATTTACATGTAGTAAAACTTTATAATATGGACTTAAGAATTAAAATTTAAATAATGAACATTAATTGATGAAGAGAGACTCTCCAATTAACATCAATTATTACAATTGAAATTCAATAATGCTATCGATTCATATCTACAGAACATGCTTATTAATTGACAACTGATCATATAGTAATGTTGGACATTCTTCTCAAAATCATGTCGGATATTTTTTGGACATTAGTTCACACAATCATGTTTGTCATTAGAAAATGTTCTAGAGTTGCAACAGGTTGCAGTTAGTTTCGTGTCTGTCACGCCCAGTCGTTAAGTTGTCAGACTCTATTGCCGTGATGGGGAAGGTATAGAAAAAACTTTCATGAAAACACATCATGAAAATGAACTCAAAAAACACATTTTCTACTGAAGTGAAGAGAGTCATTATTGTAATATTGTTCCCATTGTCCATCGGATAAATGTTAATGTGGATCACTATTGTTTTTTCACATTTCCATTGCAACTGACACAAAATAAATAATTTATTGTCTAGTTAAAAACGTGTATATTTTAAATCGAAGATATTTATTTGAATAAATTTAAGTAAATAGAAAAATATTTCAATTCAAATGATAATTCATTTCATTACAAAATATGTAATATAGTTAATATATTTGTATTAAACTTTCTCCAGTTTTATATCATTACCTCTATATAGAAACAGTGTCTACTGAACTTTTTTTATAGTGATTTTGAAATAATTCTTATTTTTTTAGTTCTATTAATCATTATAGAAATATTTATTCTTTAGCTCCAATTATTCTTATAGAGTTCTATATATATATTTTTCGTTAAGAAATATTCTGTTCTAAAATCGTCGCTTTGCTCATTGCCAGTGTCACCCCAACTCACCACACTAATCATGTTGTTCGTTCTAGTCGTTATTGTCTCACGGAGAGAAGTGTACTGTGAGTCTAACCCCAACCACAGCCTTTATATAGAGTGGTGGGGGTAAGGGGCGGGGCTGAGGAAACACACCAGAAACGAGTGGTTGCCACTGAGCTAACAACGAGTGGTTACCACTCACATACAACGAGTAGTTACCACTCACATACAACGAGTGGTTACCACTCACATACAACGAGTGGTTACCACTCACATACAACGAGTGGTTACCACTCACATACAACGAGTGGTTACCACTCACATACAACGAGTGGTTACCACTCACATACAACGAGTGGTTACCACTCACATACAACGAGTGGTTACCACTCACATACAACGAGTGGTTACCACTCACATACAACGAGTGGTTACCACTCACATACAACGAGTGGTTACCACTCACATACAACGAGTGGTTACCACTCACATACAACGAGTGGTTACCACTCACATACAACGAGTGGTTACCACTCACATACAACGAGTGGTTACCACTCACATACAACGAGTGGTTGCCACTCGCACACAATGAGTGGTTGCCACACACCCACAATGAGTGGTTGCCACTCACACACAACGGGTGGTTGCCACTCACATACAACGAGTGGTTACCACTCACATACAACGAGTGGTTACCACTCACATACAACAAGTGGTTACCACTCACATACAACGAGTGGTTACCACTCACATACAACGAGTGGTTACCACTCACATACAACGAGTGGTTGCCACTCGCACACAATGAGTGGTTGCCACTCACACACAATGAGTGGTTGCCACTCACACATAACGGGTGGTTGCCACTCACTCAGAGCAAGTGGTTGCCACTCTACACACAACGAGTGGTAGCCACTCACATACAACGAGTGGTTGCCACTCGCACACAATGAGTGGTTGCCACTCGCACACAATGAGTGGTTGCCACTCACACACAATGAGTGGTTGCCACTCACACACAACGATTGGTTGCCACTCATTCATAACAAGTGGTTACCACTCTACACACAACGAGTGGTTGCCACTCTACACACAACGAGTGGTTGTCACTCACACACAACGATTGGTTGCCAGTCACTCATAACACGTGGTTACCACTCATTCATAATGAGTGGTTGCCACTCACTCATAACGAGTGGTTGCCACTGACTCATAACGAGTGGTTGCCACTGACTCATAACGAGTGGTTGCCACTGACTCATAACGAGTGGTTGCCACTCTCTCATAACGAGTGGTTGCCACTCTCTCATAACGAGTGGTTGCCACTCACTCATAACGAGTGGTTGCCACTCACTCATAACAAGTGGTTGCCACTCACACTCAACGAGTGGTTACCACTCACTCATAACGAGTGGTTGCCACTCACTCATAACAAGTGGTTGCCACTCACACACAACGAGTGGTTACCGCTCACTCATACCGAGTGGTTGCCACTCACTCACAACGAGTGGTTGCCACTCACTCACATGTAAGGTAAAAGTGTTTATTTAACTTTAGGGTTGGTTCTGCTTTATCGAAAGTTTTCATATTTTCAATTACATAAACAAAATTATAGAATTTATCATGCATTATATTCGTATATATAATTACTGCAGGTATCATGGATACAAATTTCTTAAGTTTATAGAAACCATTTTTCTGTACAATCTTTCTGCATTCATCGGAAAAAGAACAGATAATAAGTTATTATAAATATTATAGGATTTAACTTTATTTCTTGCCCAGAGAAAATCTAATTTCTTTATTGTAATTATTGTCTTGAAATGGAATTGGTCGTAAAACTTATAAAATGGACTTTACATATTTAGAACATTATATATTGTACTTATTGGTACAATATAAAAATCTTATTTAGTTTTTATTTGAATGCTTTACTTCTTCCTTCCATTTTCCCCAAACTGTTTTTCTAATTCCATAAATTAGAGCAAATGAAATAAATTGTGTAACATTTCCTCACGCCGTTTATTGTTTCGTTTTTTTCTTAGTAATTGCCCTTGAATTGGCAGCATGGGGTTGACTGTTCGGTGTACTGCTGTAAACGGCAATACAACTCTTTTGCTCCTTTCTCTAGTTAAAAGATAGTATATTTTTATTCAATTATTAAAACATTGAGAATATCGAAGTTAGTAGGAAAAATAAAATATTAATTAGAAATTTAAGATATAGTTTTTATCATAATAGTTCAGTAAAATGAAATTATCGTGAAACTGTGTTATTTGAAAAAATATAAATCAATTGTGAAAATATAATATAATTAAAAATAATATATTAATTTGAAAGGAAAATAGTTTAATTAAAAAAATAATATTGATTTGAAATAAAAAATAGTATAATTAAAGAAATAATATTAATTTTGAATAAAAATAAAATTAATTTTTGAAAAAAATTAATTTCATATATAATAATATTTTTTCAGAAAAATCCTTCTGTTGAAATAATAATAGTATTATTCTAAGAAAGTGTTACTCATGGCTCACTTAACAGTCATAAATGAATGTATCTAGTAATTATTAAGAGAATAATTAGCATTGAATTACAATTGACCAAGGAAGAGATTTATCAAAAGACACTCGCTATGAATGACATCAATATATTTGTTTTTGCGGTACATTTCCATTGTTCCATTCATCACTTACCTTTTATATATTGGAATAACTAATGACTTTGTTAACCATGAACTCATTTACGCTATTTATTGACTTTTCTAATTGAATCGAGATAATAGATAATTAATAATATGTTAACCACAAGCTTAACTTTAATTAAATATACATAGTTACGCTTTAAAAAGCTGCATATTATAACACAATCTATAGCAGAACACTATATTGGAAGTATAGTGTAAAATATGACATATTTTCCGTAGTTCTATGTTTAACAGTTAAAGAATAATTGTAAAGTAAGTTACCAATAAAAGTAATGGTAATGGTCATGGTAACCACCATTGGGGTGTTACCCAGGGTATTCACCAGACTGACCCACCATAGAAGAATTAAGGTGGGGATTCATAGAAGATTAATTATTGTATCCACTCCATAAATTTGGATAACAGAAAAAAGGAGATTTGTTTTACTTAAAATGTTTAGATAATAATTACAAATGCAATTTACAAAAATGCATTTAGCGATACTAAAGAATAAAATTCGATATATTTAGCAGAAACTTGAACTCCAAACCGAAAAAATTTCGCAATAACTTTATATCAAAATTAAAAAAAGTTAAAAACAATATTGGATATTTTGAACTCACCAACTGATGTAGCTTCTTCACTGTGTAATGTTTCCACATTATTTCAGTTATTGTACGTGAATTATTTCTAATCCATTGTCAATAATGTTATGATATACATTACATATAATTTAACTAAACCTGCTATTTTGTGGAGTGATCTTATTCAATGAATACATTATCATATATTTAAATATTAAGCATTCTTAAAATACTTGAATAAAATTAATTATACCATCAAAGCAAACTTTCTAATTTGCATGATTGGAATTGATTAATTTTGAAATACGATGACAATAATTCATCAATTTGCTGTACATGAAAACTTTAAAACTTTATATCGAAATTAAAATGTAATTAGAATAGAAATAATTACAGAAACCCTTTCAATAACTAAATTTTAATTAACCAATGTAACAATACTTACCAAACTCAAACTAATTAGTGATATAATGGAACCTGTTCATTGTTTGGCTTTTTTTTAGGAACAAGAAATTACTTAATTGTTATCAGTTTACTATCATATATTAGTTACATTTTACTATAACTGGTGGTGTAGAACTAATATTATTTTCCTTCAATTCCGAGTGTACTGCGAAAAACTGAATTAGTCTCTTTTAAAAAAACTAAAACTTTATTGTTCTTTTTTAGTTTGATGTGAACATATATTTTCATCAAACTAAAACACATTAAAATAGATTAATTAGTTAGTTTATTATATTTCTTTTAAAGACTATATCCGTTTCTTTTGTGTGACACCCTGTAAACAGTAAGTATATATGTTTGTCTATATTTTACTAAGTAATTGAACGTTTTCAATGTTAATGGAAATACACATAGAGTAATTTACAATGTCCATCATGCTCAACTTAACACAAAAAGTGTCATTTAATGCATTATAACGCATTAATTCGCTAGAACAGTACTGAACGCTGTTAAGATTATTCGAGTGTAAAATAGACCTGTGACCGTACAGTCTTTTTAAATAATTAATGTGCTTATATTATTGGAATGTTTCCTGCTTTATATAAATGACTTTATAACAGTTAGATTAATGTAACAATAAAATACTTAGTTTGAAAGAGAAATTATAAAATAATGTTATTAAACTTTTATCAACTAAATTTGATATTATTAGTTCAATTATTATGCCTTAATTTAACAAATTGTCACATAAATAGGAACAGATCAGTGCTTGGAATGGTGTGTTTTTACTTACTGTTTAATATATTGTACCTACCCGTTCATAACTATCACATCTACCTGTTATCTTGTGTGACCTTTAAACAGTTAGAACTAGTTTTGTTTATAAAACTAAATAAATAAATTTAGATACTATATAACGAGTAAAATATATTAAATGAGTACCCCATAAATATTATTGTTATTTGCATATTTTAACTCTTCTAATTGTAATAAATACGTTTCTTTATCGTTCCTAATTTGTTATGCCTCGTATTCTATAACACAATATTACAATTTAACTATTGGTCATTTTCTACACGTTTGTAGTTCACTAATATGTATTTTATCATTTTTATATCATTTTTAAACGTCGGTGACACACCCAATTTGTTTACTTTACCAGCTTCCATTGTTTAAACAAATTAAAAAAAAACTTATAGACTTCCTTATATTCTTCTACTATATTTTTGACTCGTGACAACTATTGTTATTATTGTTATTGTTATTACAGGATGCTAATTAATTCACCTTTGTTATGCCAGGAAAAAGCCACAAGAAAATGGACTAATTTATTAGAGATAACAAAAAAAAAGATCAATATAAAGAAATAAATAATTTTTATATATCAGTATTAATCAAGCTAAATATTATTTTTCAATGTGTAACTTGTCTAGCTTTTTTTTATTTTACGTTTTAATAACATTAAGAATTTTGGTTGAACGAACTAAAGTAAATGCTAGAAAAAAAATGGGAAAATCCATAAACGGTTAAAAAAAATTGATGACAACAAATTGATAAAAAAAATTGACCAGTTATTTCTAAAGCAGTTAACAGTTTGTGACAATTATTTAAAATTCTGAATTCAAATCTTAATCCAATTTTAATAACGCCATTTAGATTAAATTTATTAACTTCCTTTATCAATAAAATAATAGATTAGAATTTACCACAACAACCTTTAAGTTTATTGTATCTAATAGAGAGTGAATACATTGCATGTCGAAGAAATCGAATCATAAAACAATTATCCGCCACAGCAGGAAATGGCTGCGATTTCACACCTTTTACTTTCTTCGTCAGAGTAGCCAGGTAAGACATATAACCTTGGCAGTGAAAGTGAGAGTCTAGGTTCTTATGTACTCTTTGTAGTATTTATGAACAGATGCTATAGACTGATAGATTTTATGGGACTGTGCGTATCCCTTTAGAAATAATAGTTTCGATTAGGTTTTTGGTTCCAATTAAGTATTTTTTTTTTTTAAAGATTTAGTAATTGAAATATTTATTGTTCATTGTTCATTAATTAGAGTATGAAAGTGAGTAAATAAGCGGCTATAATTTTTAGCCACAAATATAAAATACATAGTTCATTAAAAATGGGATGTAGGAGAATAAGCGGTAAGTGGGAAGAGTAGATTTCAGCCATAAGAAAGCTTCCCCCAATAACAGACTTCATCAGAGAATTTTAGCTTAGTCCAAAATTACAATCATCACATTAAATAGCTAGGCCTATATATTAACTATTCATACAAATATATATGGATATAAAAAGATACATTTGCTTAGATGGTATTTAACGTTTTGGATCACATTTAGAATCATTAGCTCAGTCGAGTATAAGTTTGCGGTGACGATAATACTGGAAACGGACTTTTCACCGCTGGATGATTTCCCTCCGGAGATTTCCTCGCCGGACTTTTTCCCGCCTGACATTTCTCCACTGGTGTTTTTCTCGCCGAACTTTTTTCCACCGGCTCCTCCCCTCCAGGATAATTACCCGCCGTACTTTTCCCAGGTGAATTTTTAAAGTAAACTCTGGAAGACTTTTAAGATTTGCGAAATTTTTAAATTTCGTTTTGACCAAAAAATCCGCAGTCTGCAGTCAAAAATAACATGACCTTTCACTTTACTCTGAATGCAAAGGTTTTCCAAAATCATTAAATTCAAAATATATAATTCTAAGGCGTTCATATTTTTTCTTTTTCTCTTCAATAATATTATTGACTGGAAATAGGTCACTAGTTCTCTGTGTGGAAAGAGTCTTTATCTGATCTATAATCGTAACGAGTTGAGTTGTTAATGTTGCATAGCTTTGTTCTAGATATGTACCAAAAAAACCTGTTACCAAAAGTAATTGAATATCAGTAACGCTCCCTTATTACAAGTGATTCCATCCAATTTACTTCTACGAATGTAAATAAATACGAATACTAAAACCTTGAATAGGAAATATAAATAATTTATGTTCAGTAGAGGTCCCCAATTACAGACCACGTTATGCCTAGCCCACTACATGTTTCATTGTGTTATGAATCAATAGTCATATTCTCTAAGGCTTTTACTAACAATAAAAAGTACGCATCACGATACAGATTGATTTACTACCAACTCTTTGAACTCGTTTTGTTTTGGTTACTCCTTCGATAATTAGTTTTTATTGGAGATTTTTGAAAAAATGTACGACATTATAATTATCTAAATCGTCTTTAATCCTGACTACATGAAAAGTCTTTATTTTTTTAGGGTAGAAATATTAAATTTGCATAATGGTCAATATTGAGCGCAAACTATCTATAGTAAGTTTCTAAATTATTACGCATTATAATAATTGTCAATTCAATAATATACAATAAAATTTATTAGTGCTCTGTAAAAGCATTATTGAACAATTAGTAAATAGATCGCTATTTATTATATTTGCTAAATTTCTCTCCCATACTATTTCGCACTCACTTCTATAGATAGTTTATTAGCGAAAGTTACGTGAATACGAACGATACATTATTTCGTAAAATGATTATTTATAATTTAAATAAATAAATGGCTAATTTGAAATAAAGTGTCACTGTGGTTGTACATTACACACACTTTAATTGTTTGGCCCACTCTAATACATAATATAGCAGACTTCTAACACTCTTATACATATTAAATTAATAATAACAAATACATTAAATTACATAATGATGAGAACAGAGTAATAATTACTTACCTTAAAATTCATATGAAAATAATTTCTTGGACTGATCTTGAGTGTTGTGAAAATGAAAGCCTTACTAGTTATAGGTGTTGAAGTATTTGTTTCTTTTGTTTCAAAACCATGAGGCAATCTAGGCATCTAGCTGCAGTGTTTCATCTGTTAAAATAAAAATCAATTCAAATGTGTCGCCAAATTGATAATTTTAGCTCATCATTTGGTAGGAAGATGCCATGTTTCATAGTGTAACTAGGTACCCCCCAAATAGTAGATATTGAATACAGAATGGCTACCGCAGGTATCATCTCTAAATTAACAAGTTATATATTTAGGGGTAGCCCTATTCTTAAATTATGCATGTAAATATAAATTAAGTTGATGGCAGGTAAAATGATAAAAGTAAATGCAATCTCTCTCATAAGAATTGCAAAGAAATTGAAAATAAATCATACTAATCGTAAAATTAGACTCAATTGTTTCACCTCATACATAACTTTGACTGACGCCATAATAATGTTAAAACCTTATGTGCATTCATTACATATCTTGATACCGTGAAAAGAGTAGGTGAGAGCATATGTCATCTGTATGCTCTACAATACTTTACTTAGGGTAAATACACAATATAGTCGATAAGACACAATTGACGACAGCAAGTAAGAAAAATATTTTCCTAGTCACCTCCTATCAAAAACTAAACTTATTTTTGTAACTTGCTGTTGGTTAATGTGTCCTATCGGCTATTGAGTATTCACCCTTCTGAGCCATTTCAGACTAGCGTTTTAAACGACCCGCGTTAGAAACGCCGAGACCAAGTCAAACGAGCGCTTTTTCGTTGTGAAAACGCTCGTCTGACAAGGTCTCGGCGTTTCTAACGCTGACAGTTGGAAGTAGACTGTGATTTGCAAAGTTAAATGGAATGAAACGTAATGAAAATCAGTTGTAATCACGGATGTCGTTTAAAAGGTAATTAATAACTACATATATATTATTTGTGCTTTTTTAATCAGAGTTAACTGTATATATTAACTTAATTCAAGACAATTGCTACTGTACTTATTTGGGTTGTATCAATATGCTTTTTTTTAAATATAATCTTTAGTATATTTAAAATAAAGAATATTCCTTATATGAAAAAATATTCTCGATATGAAAAATATTTTCTTTTTATTAGAACCTATAATTTTCATGAATAAATACTATATTTAATTGTTTATGAAACTACTAAATTTTTCTGTTCACAGATCTAAGTCATGTAAAAAAATTCCTAGATATAGAAGAACTCCTCTATAATGAACTTCTATGTGGTGAATAAGTTAGGATGTAGCAAATAGAAAATGATAATGTAGGTATTTTATAATAAGAAAAAATATGGCCACCTAAGATAAGCCAATATTATTTTAACATACAAGCCGAATGAAAAGTTAATGTGAATTTGTCGATATTTGTTCAGTGTTCAATTTGAAAAGTTTTATTAATTAATATTATAAAATGTATTCTCATAATATCATTTTATCCCAACAACTGTTCAATTTTTCTTAGTTCATTACAGATCAACCTTTAAAATTTACCCATTTTATTAATTTAATATTACAGTAACTGAACTTTGTCAGATGAGGTACACATTGGATCCAAATGAAAGATACAAGTTAATACGTGTTATTTAAACTATTCAAAGATTTCAATTACACCGAAACATGAGATTAGCTCCAAATTTGATTTAAGGGGGTTCTCTATTATAATCCTTATCAGGTTAATCAATCGAATTTACAGAACTTTTATTAAATGCGAATAAAAAGAATATAAAGCATTTTTTAGAGAGAATATATTTAGAGAATATTTTTTCAAGAGCATATACACTATACAGTACTGGAAAAATTATTGTGGATTTTTCAAAATCGAATTCTTGTTTACAAAATGGTTAATTAAATAAACCTATATTGTTGATTGCAATTAGATTTATTTTAATACACTGATTTAGTGATACGTCTTGATCATCCATAAACAATTAGTTTGCCAACATTTAGCATCCGTATATTCTTCAATGGTTGTTTACCCATTACTCTCACTTTCTCCAAATTCCCCATAATTTTCTCTGCAATCAACATAATTTTTTTAAATATTCACATCACTTTCTATTCATTCCTCATCTTATCTCTCTCATTTTTTCCACATTCCCCATCATTTTCCCCATTCACCATCACTTTCCAAAATCAAAAAGGTAAATTGAACCGTGGACCGACAGTTGGGCCCAGGACAATTGGGCTCCGACAGTTGGGCGCCGACAATTGGGCTCGCCGACAATTGGGCCCAAGACAATTGGGCCCAGGACAGTTGGGCCCCACGAAAATTGGGTCCCGGACAATTGGGCCCACGACAATTGGGCCCCGGGACAATTATATTATTTTCCAATTTTTTTCAGAGTTTTTTGTATTCCTCAATTAAAGACCCTTGCTACTGTAATAACTATGTTTGTGGCAATATGCGTTTTTTTATAGAAATATAGTCTTGAGCATATTTAAAATAAAGAATATTCCTTACATGAAAAAAATATCCTCATTATGAGAAAAAAAGTATTCTTTAATAGAACATATTCTTTTCATGAATAGATACTATTATTCTTTTAGACTACAATAATTTTCTGTTCCGAGATAGGTCATGTAAGCAATAAATTTCCTAGTTACAGTACCTCTATGAGTTTATATGTATAGTGAACTCCTGTAAAATAAATGAGTTAGGATGTAGCCAATAGAATAAGAATGTAGCTATTTTAGATGAAGAAACAATAGAAAATAAGGATGTAGGTATTTTAGAGATGCCGGAATTATTGGAACATACAAATTGAATCAAAGTTAACGTGAATTATTTGAATGCTCTTCAGTGTTCAATATTGAAGAGGCATATGAATTATTATTACAAAATGTATTCTCATAATCTCATTTTATCCAAACAACTGTTCAATGTAACGTATAACCTTAAAATTTACCCATTTTCTTCAAAATATTTGTCTTTGTCAGACGATGAGCACTACACATTGGATCCATATGACAAGATTCAAAATAATACGACTTATTTAAATACTTCAAAGTTTTCATTACATTGAAACATGAGATTAGCATCCAAATGTGAGTTAAGGGGTTTGCTAATATATACCTTATCAAGTATATGAATCGAATTAAAAAAATATAAACATATTTTTAGAGAATATAAAGCATATTTCAAAAATAAAATTGTCACTTCCCTTTTAAAAACAAGGTAACATTTCAATATTGTGTCTTCGGCCCAATTGTTTTCTGAGCTTAATTGTTTTGGGGCCCAATTGTCCTGGGGCCCAATTGTCCGGGGCCCAACTGTTGGGCCCCAATTGTCCTGGGCCCAACTGTCGGTGCACCAAATTAAACGACAGTAAAAAGAAGTGCCGGGCTGGAAGTTTTTTCCTCCTCCCCATTTAAAGTGGTATCCGGAAAAAAATATTTCGCTAATAAATAGATTATTTGATTGGACTGCAAAATATTGCAGAAAATATGACGAATATAGTTCTACTATAGAGTATACCTAACAAGGCCTTATCATACAATTTAAGCTTTTAGTTTTGTATAGAGTATTTACAATTTTGATATTGTAAAGATAGCTACAGTCTAAAAACTTTATATTTGTTTGTTCAAACCGTTGTAATTTGATACTTTAAGTACATTTTTTCTTTCTGATATTGTTTTTATCCTCTTTTTGTAGGTATTTTAGGGAAAAAAATGGATGAAAATAAATATTACATACTCTATTTTTGACGTTGGGATATTCTTTCTTCGTTGGATGTTTTTCGGGGGGATTTCTTCCTCGGGGGATTTTCTCCTAGACCCACTTAAAGTACGGCAGTTATCATAGTTATCATCCTTAAGGGCCGTACACACGTAGGGTTTTTTAAGTCTTTCCACCATACTTTTTTCTCCGCTTTTCCACCAGACTTTTGATTCAAAAGTCAATAGCGTCCACACGTGGATTGACTTTTGAATCTCGTGGATTTACATGTCGTGCAATTAACTACTCATATCGGCGACATAAGCCCTCCCCCATTTTTTAAACTAGGTACCTAACTAACCTAAGTAATTAGTAACTGTTAACTACCTAGGATAGTTAAAATTACTAATTACCTGGGTTAGTTATTTACAAATTATATATAGGTTAGTTACTTTTACCTAGATTAATTAATTACTAGAGAACTACCTACCTATAGATTACAAAGATTATTTAGTTACTAATTAACTTAGTTTGATAATTTTTATGAAGTTTATTTCAATATTTGGTAATAAACTAACCGAGATTATTTTCGCTTCATTTGATTTAATGATTAACCTAATCCACTCAACAAATGTAATTTATTTAATAGGTATATAAAGTTTAGGTAAAATTATTAATACGTATAGGTACTAGGTACCATATGTATTGCGTTATAATAAATAAAATAAAGGTATTAGCTAATAGGTAATATGTTGAAATAAATAAAATAAAGATAGTAATATGTTATTTTACTAAAATATACTATACTAAAAAAAGTTTAAAGAAACATTACTATTATCAATTTTACTGGCAGTCTTTTATAAAAAGGAAAATATGAGAATTCTTCACCTTAAAGGTAAAGAAATGGATGGAGCAAAGATTGGCTAATATATTTTATGAGTTGACAGAAGCTATACGAAGATTTACAAAATTGCATCTCTTGATTGGGGGAAATAATAGAACATGTAGGTTGTTGAAAAGTCTCGGACTTTCGGTGCAAAATT
This sequence comes from Caprella mutica, assembly GCA_947561585.1. Taxonomy (NCBI): domain Eukaryota; kingdom Metazoa; phylum Arthropoda; class Malacostraca; order Amphipoda; family Caprellidae; genus Caprella; species Caprella mutica. The sequence continues at coordinate 225,378 of CANNZV010001337.1, forward strand.
TAAGTCTCGTGGAAAAAGTGGGAGGAGCTTAGCAAAAAGTCCGGTGGAAAGACTGAAATAACCCTGCGTGTGTACGGCCCTTTAGAGTGGGAATTGAAATATTTTCTTACTTTGATAGGAAGGGTAAAGAGTGATGGGGAATGGGGAAAATTGATGGGGAGTGGGGAAAAAGTGATGGGGAATCGTAGAGAAAGTGATGGAGGATGAGGAGAAAGTGATGTGGAATTTATAAAAAACTTGCGTGACTGTAGAGAAAATGATGGGGATTTTGGAGAAAGTGAGAGTAATGGGGAAACAACTAAATGTTGTCAAACTAAGTGTTTATGGATGATCAAGACGTATTACTATATCAGTGCATAAAAATAATCTAATTGCAATCAGCTAAATTAGTTTAATTAACCATTTTATAAACAAAATTTCGATCTTGAAAAATCCATACTAATTTTTCTAGTACTGTTTATAGCTGCTAATAGAATATTTCAAAGATAATTTTATCACAACCCTATAGTAATAACAAAGCAACACTTCTTTATTGTGTCTGATGCCCAAATGTTTTCTATGCTCAAATATTTGTCTTGGTTCCCATTTTCCGGGGCCTTAGTATCGGCGGGCCCATTTGTCGACGGACTCAATTGTCGAGGTCCAATTGTCGGTGCACCCAGATTTATTACAGTAGTACCAGCTTCAGCAAGTTTTATGAACTGTATCATGTAGTCGCAGTGGTGTTGAAAGCATCTTTAAAACGTCATAAAAGCTTTCGTGTGACATACCCTGGCGCTTCTGAAAACGCCGAAAAAATGCTGTAAAAATGGTCATGTGACACCCCCGCTATTAACATGGATACATATGCAATGCAAAGAACAATAATTTCCTGGGCTTCAAAAGCGCTGTGCAAACGCCATGCAAAAATGCTTGTGTGACATGGCCCTATAGGTATAGAGGGTGTGCAGACGTTTCGTCGACAGACATTTCGTCGACAGACATTTGTCGACAAGACGTTTCGTTGACAGGACTTTTCATCGACAAGACGTTTCGTCGACAAATTTTCGTAAAGGGGATATTAACACACTCTAATATTTCAAAACATGGGTTCTAGGAATTTTCGGCGTGGGAAAATTCACCGTCGGAATTTTCGCCATCGAAATTTTCACCGTTGGAAAATTCGCCGTTAGGAAAATTTGCCGTAAGGAATATTCGCCGTGAAGAAGAAGTTATAGAGGACATACCTATTCAAATACCTATAAGCATTGATAAAAATATTAATAATTATAAAGTAAACCAATTTGTTAAATAACTATACGACCGAAATATTCGATAATTTGACAAATTTTTTATAAGAATTTATAATTGTAAAAATTAATTGTAGGTGCTTATATAATATGGTTTATACGATAAAACTAAGATTCCTAAAATTTATTTTAACTGTTCATAAATGGAATGTATATTTTAATCAGTAATCGTATAATTTTGTGTCACGAGAGGTCGCTGCATAACATTTGGAGTAATTTGATTGGTTGACTAAATACTCGAAGCTAATTTCTTTGTTAAAAATATGTTCAGTAAAGATGAATAAGATCACTACTCACTAGTGATAGTCAGCAGTGTTTTGACTAATCTTAGTCGGTTTGCATCACTTCCTCTTAAAAGTGTTATGTTCCTGTGTGTTTAATATTGTGAATGAATTGATAAAGCTTTTCTAATTATTGTACTATTCCGAGTTATTGACGGTTTCATACCTACCTAATTATTAATTAATTAATTTATTTATTCAGTATTACATTGTATGGTTTACCTTTTGAAATCTGAATTACTGTGCATGGCACAAAAATATTTCAAGGTAGTACACTGTTTATAATGCTACATTTAAAATATCTCTCCTGTGAGTGTATGTGATCTCTCTAAATCAAAATTCCATTCATTTCTATTTTAAAATCCATTAAAATCTTCGTTGCTGCGATTCTAACATAATATGAGGAATAAATAGGTATATTAATAATATTAATAATAATAACAATAATTTATTCAGAAAAAAGTTTGTACAAAGATATTATAACGGTTACAATATAATTTGCTAAACAAATTCTGATGCCCTTCCAGGTACCCTAAAATAGGGTATTATTGGGCAGTTTATTTATTGTTGAATTTCTATTAAAAACAATACAGCATATTAAAAGATAATCCTACATAAGAATACTATATAATTAAATTTAAGCATTATCATACATCAATTTTTTAAGTTCAGTTTTGAAATCTTTACACTGACTAATGTTCCTCAGATTTAGAGGTAGTTTATTCCACTCCAATACGGCATTGTGAAAGAATTGGTTTTGAGTAACAGTTTTCCTCAATTGAGGTATATTTAAATTTTCATTTGTATGAAAACGAGTTTGATGCGCATGGACAGGGGATAGTTCTGAAATTTTGATGTGAAAGTAACTACTGAAGTTATCATTTATAAAATATTTATGGAAATACAAGAGAATATTAAAAACAAAGAGTTCACTGAATGGAAGAGGCTGTCGTATAGCCTGTGGTGATTTAGAAATTAATTTCAAAGCAGCATTTTGAACTTTAGCGATTCTCAAACGATTAGTAATACCACAGCCTCCCCAAATAGCTATACCATAGGTAAGAAGTGACTGAAATAACGAGTAATATAACTGTTTCAAAGCTACAGGCGGTAAAATATTATACATTCTCCTCATGATACCAGATACACAAGACAGCTTTCTAGTTAGGTAGTTCACATGGCTACTGAAATTCAACCTATCATCAAGATAAACTCCCAAAAATTTAACACTTTTTTCCTGAATGACAGGATTGTTACCAATAGATATGGAAATTTTGTCAGTTCCAGTGCGTGCATGGCTGAATAACATGAAGGAATTTTTATCCGCATTAAGAGATAATCTATTTGCCTGAAGCCACACGTTAACCTTGTCCAACTCCATGCTAACATCTCGACACAAAAGTTGGAGATCATCACCTGACATATAAACGGTTGTGTCATCTGCAAAGTGCACAAATTCAAGCTTATCTGAGGACTTACACATGTCGTTGACATACAATGAAAAAAGATACGGAGAGCTGACAGATCCTTGCGGAAGTCCTATGCTCAGTGTTTCTGCACGTGATTTCACTCCTCCCACATCTACGGTCATGCTTCGATTAGTCAAATAGTCATCAAACCATCTAGATACTACTCCCCTAAATCCCAACATTTCTAACTTTTTAACCATTATCGACCTGTTTACCGTATCAAAGGCTTTACTTAAATCCAAGAATACGGCTATGGTATGAAGTTTCTTGTCAAGATTGTTAGCACACCTATCTACTATACTTAATATAGCATCAGATGTGCTATACCCAGCCCGAAATCCGTACTGTTCCCCACAAATGATCCCCTCTTTATCCAGGTAAGATAACACTCTTGACTTCATCAACTTTTCGATTACTTTTGAAAGTGTATGTAAAATAGATATTGGTCGATAATTATTTACAATATTTGGATTTTTATTTTTATAAATAGGGACAACACGAGATAGCTTAAGTACATTTGGAAACACTCCCTCAGAAACTGAACAATTGAAAATATCTAAGATTACAGGAGCTAAAAATGAGATAGCACTTTTATATATAAAGACAGGAACAGAGTCTAGATTACTACCTTTATTAGGTAAACCTTTCACAACACTAGTTATTTCTTCAATCGAAGACGGCAATACAAAAAACGAATTTAACCTAGGTGGAGGCATATAAGACATAGGGTCAACATTAGAGACAGGAATATTATTATCCAAGTCATGGGCCACAGACGAAAAAAAGTTACAAAAAAAGTTAGCAATATTTTCTGGTTCCGATATTTCATTTGAATTAAGGTCAGTCAATACTTTAGGAGAGTCATAACTTTTTTTTCGGCCCAGCAAATCATTAAGTATTCTCCAATTACTTTTAACGTTATCTCTTGTACCGTTCTGTTTTTCAGTATAATATAGCGTCTTAGCTTTTTTCAATTTTTTTGTTAAGTTATTTTTATAGTTGTTATAAATATGGAAAGGCACTATAGACTGTTTATACTTTTTAAATAACAAGTGCTTGTAATTTATTCAAGAAATTAGTTCATCTGTAACCCATGGACGCGAATATGTTTTATGTGATATGGTTTTTATTTTTATTGGACAAAATCTATTATAGCGAGATGAAAATTCATTGACAAAATAGTCAGTCTTAATATTAACACTCGCATATGTTTAGTCATATATAATTATTAATATTATTTCCATAAAGTTATTAACATACATAGAAATAAATATATTCAGTTATATTATTATTTAAAAATTATATAAATCTTCCTCGCGCCGAATCTTCCTCACGGCGAATTTTCCTAACGGCGAATTTTCCAACGGCGAAAATTCCAACGGCGAAAATTCCGACGACGAAATTTCCCACGGCGAATTCTCCGGTCACCCAAGACATGTACTCCGACAGAATAATGTATCACACGATCAAATTACAAAATAGAATAATTGTAAGGAGGAAAGCTATTCAATATATTTCAATCGTTTATCTACTTTAACACTAAACCAAAACTATTAAATAATAATAAATTATTTCAAAGTCATTTAATAATTTTGAGTCGAGTTACGTTTGTGATTATAAGAAAAATAAAACAATTTCCTCTCAATAATTTAAGCTTTATCTATACTATAATAAGAGCAGCGTTCGTAGAGGACGCTGCTCCATAGAGTTATGATAAACTACTCTAGAGAGAGGAAGTGTTGCAGCGATTGCAGGATGCTAAGGAAGACGGTATAAAACCTTATTTTGTTTCAGTTATATCAAACTGACGCTAGATTGCCAGTCATGTGACCCAAAAATAAGGATTTTAGCGCCCCGCAAGACGCGATATTATTTTGGCCACTGAATCACAACTTGAGAAATAAATATTAAAAGGAAAAACAAATCATTTGTGGCAGTATCATGACTACGGGCTACAATAATATTGACACTAATTATTTGAAAATTTAAATTCATATTTTAGCTTTTGAAAGATTTTTCTGTTTAATTAGAATATTGGTAACATAATACATACTTGAATTCAAATATAATTTAGATTCAATTAAAGGTACTGTACTAGTATCAATAAGATTTATGTCTTCGGATTTGTAATTGACAAATCATTTTCAGTTTGTAAATGTTCACTGTTCGACTACTGCGGGTTTTCTGTAATTGAGTGGTAATCCTAGATTAAACTCGCCGTTGAATGTTTATCGATACTTAGGTTATTGTTTTACCTAAAGATAACAGTAGTTGGCTTTAAAATACAAAAAGTTCAGAGTTATCGAACGATATCTCATCTTCGAATTTGTGATCCTCCAAGAAAAATAGGAGCTTATTGTAGAACTAATAAATTATTATTAATATTCTTAAAGTACTCGAAACGACACCTTTACCCAAGCCAACACTGCAAGATACTATGTAATAGGCAGTTGTGATACGAGGCTACTTATAGACAAAGAATTAAATTTAAGAATGCTCTTTGTGTGTGGATACAGTCATTTAGATTTCAATGATTTCATTATTTGATGTGACATATTTTTCAGTTTTGTCTTACATATATGTAAATTTTTTCAAATTACTTTAAAATAATTAGTTATTATTGAATAGTTTTCTTCCTTACCATTCATTATTCTATTTCATAATTTGATCGTGTGATACATTATTCTGTTAGAGTATGTACAGATTTTGTGACATTAGAGTGTGTTAATATCCATTTTACGAAAATTGGTCGACGAAACGTCTTGTCGACGAAAAGTCCTGTCGACGAAACGTCTTGTCGACGAAATGTCTGTCGACGAAACGTCTGTCGGTGATACGTCACCGACAGACCGTATAGAGTATGGAATTTACAGTTTACAACTCTACATTCTAGTGGTTTCGAGTTGAGAATGTGATTCTCAGCATTGGAAGGAATAGTCAATTAACACAATGATTAATTTAACATTTATTTGTTTGCTTATACTACGAAAAGATCATTTTTAAAGGCTTTTTCACACATGTCAGTGATCCGACTGGAACGTCTCCGGTCCATCTCCTCTCAGTGTTTCAGTGTCAGTGAAAAAATGTATCGTTACTTTAGTTTCAACGGACGCGTAAACACAGTACCGGCGGTTCCTCTCAGTGCTTAAAAAACACAGAGAAGAGCTGGACCGGATGGCAACCTTAAATTGTGAAAACAGACAATTCATTTATTGAAAAATAGTTTTTTTTTCCATTAGATCGTAATTCGACATAAATTCAGACTACTTAATTATATACATTAGGTCGAAATAAAACGTACATGTCGTTTTCATTTGTAATTATATAAATTACAAATGAAGTAAACTAAAATGTTCGAATGCAACACTAACAACTAAAATAAATTGAAGATCGTGTGAAAATCGTTGTCGGATATAAAGTTAATTTTTTCCTCCATTAGCTTGTAAAGATCATAAAAAATGAGATCCCTGGGTCCAAAAGCCTCCATTTCCATTAGTGATATCCTCCATGTCCTTTGCCATGTCCCTTACTGGGGCCAAATTTGGCCTTACCGTCGTAATGTACCTTGGGGTGGTAACCCCATTTATCAGCTGTGTAGGTAACCGTCTGCTTTCTGCCGTCTGGAAGATCAACGAAGTATTCTCCTGGAAAAAAGAGTAAATTTCAAATCTAAATCAGGTAAATTTATATTGAAGAATCTCTAAGTTAAGATACTTTGACTAATAGTTCATATTTAACGGTTTAATTACCTTTGGTTAGGTAGCCGTCTCTGCTCTCATGGTGGCCGAAATTGCCTCCGTAGTACTGGTCCTTGACATTGTATGCGAAATTGTAATGGGCAGGTTTCTGAAGAAATGAACAATAAGTTGAAATTGAAAATATGTTTATCATTTGTTTTCCAAAATTTCTTTCTTATGTTAAGCATCCTTTATGAACTTGTTAAGCCTCTATTATATGTGTATGTATATTGCAGAATACATAGGGATTATCTATCTGTAACAGACGGTACAGTTTGTGTGTTCGGTAGTTGACAGACCACCATTCCTCATACCCCGCGTGGTGGTAGAGTCATGAATAATCTCAAGAGGGCGAGACTGGTGTCTGTAAGGGTCTAAGGGACCATTCGGACGAGTCTTGTTCTTTTTCTTCTCTTCTATCTAATAACTTTAATCCATAAAGTAAATTATCAGTGACAAATTATAGATCACGCAATATTAAAGTCTTAAGAGATAATAATTCTGATAACTCATTTCATCGGACAACAATCAAATGTTGAGTACAAACCAATTGGATGATATTATCAACAGAGAGCTATAGGTTTGAGGAAATAAATAGGATATTGTCATTTAATTACTTTAGAAGCTAGATTCTTGATTCAGTATTAATTAAGGTTTAAAATAGTTTCTATGAAATCCCCTTTTGATTTTATAAATTCATTTTCGAACTACCTTAATAATGCAATTTAATAATGAATAAATTAATATTTAGTTAATTTTTTTGTAACTAACTCCAACTTAAATAGGCATTGCATTGAGAGAAAACAAATAGATATAGAATAATAAAATGAGAGATTAAGAAGCAAGTATTGGAATAATTGGAAAACATCACAAACAATAAATAAATTGAAATCAAAATAGGTAGCTTGTGTTGAGACCACAACAGCAGGACTCAAACATATTCTAATCGATATTTGTTGGTTAGGACTTACATGATGTCCGTGTCCCTTATGATGTCCTCCATGTCCATAACCATCGTGGTGTCCACCATGGTTTCCATGATCAGCCAGGATGCAAACTATGGCACTGACACCAATCAAGATACTGAGGCACTGCAACAAAATACAATACATTATTTTTAAGTTATTGGTTATTCACCTCAAACAAATAAATGTTGGTCCATTGATTTATGAAATTCTATGCTTTTTATAAAACAAAATTGTGAAACGTTTGAAGTTCGCTTTAATTACTATTTATGAATAAACAAAAAAAACATTCCAAAAGCAAATCTTCACCCTGAATGATAAGCTATCGATTTGAATTTAGTTACAGGGATTGGTACTGTAATATGGTACATATAGGACACTATATGGCTCATAATCTGGCACTTGCAATTTTCTGAATAATATTTATGTGAAGTACATTTAATTGTATGTCAGGCAAATTTTATGTGTCAACAAAATTTATAGCAACATATATTTAACTGTTATTTTATGCAAAATCCGATTGAATTTTTATGGGCATATTTTGCTTCACTTAACCAGAATTCTAAAGTACTTTAATTAATAACTACTTCTTCCTAATAGAGATACGAAAAATAATGATATTTATTATTTAAAGTAATAGTGTATAACTACTCAGAGACAGATGCTCACAATTATCAGAATGTAGAGAATTCTGTTGAACCTGTCATGACGCACGGCAACAACTACTTCCAAACAACTGTAAGCATCTGGTAATTGGGTCGTTACCCTGTATCATTTTTATATCTTCATCACATTAATATGATCTGAAGTAATTCACATGAGAAATATTTTGTAAATATTGAACTATAAATGTTTCATGCAACAAAAAGTTAACATGATTAATACAATTTTTTCTGTAATAATTTATTCCTTTTGGTAAAATTAAATATAAAACTATTCTACCAAAATCAGGTTTAAAAAGTTTCCGTAGAACATCGAAAGTCTTTTCTCTTTCTAAGATTGCAAACTGCTGTGCAATAATTAGGATCTCTTTAAATGTGGTGGTGCAAGACTAAAAACAGTCACTGTAGATATATCGCACAATTTATATCAAATACAATAGAGTTTTGCAAAAAATGTACTAAATTCATGATAATTCCATACACTTTTTATTTTCAGATTCTTACCTTAGAGATCATTTTTGTGTTGAATTCACAAGCTAACGCAGAGAAAGATGAGATGGAAGTGAGTAGGCTTAGTTTCTCACTCTATTTATACACCATTCAGATCTTGAGAAAACATTTCATTATGCAATCATTTAATGAAATGTTAGCACTTAAACCATACGCGTGAAGTTTATAATTATGCTGCTAGGTTATTTGCGGCAATGTAATTTACATGCTGGGATGCACTGTGAAATAACTCATGGAGAAATATTACACGCAACTTGACTTCTAATTGCTTATACTTCTCAACATATTGCATTCATTAATCATAAATGTTAATATGACTTTTTATTATATATATAAAATATAATAAACTAGGTTGTTTAAACTATAAACTTTATAAATATAAAATATAATAAACTAGGTTGTGAACAAAGTAGTTTAAATGAAGTCAAATTATTCCAAGGTAATAAATAATTATCCTTTTCATGATTTCTGACTAAATTACAAAGCATATTGATTATAAAAAAAACAATTGACATATTATGAATGTATCACAGTCCTCAACGGGCCTAGGTAAATTGATTCCCGGTCATTTGATTCCCGGTCAATTGATTCCCGGTAAATTGATTCCCGGTCAATTGATTTCCGGTCAATCGATTTCCGGTCAATTGTTCCCGGTCAATTGATTCCCGATCATTTGATTCCCGGTCAATTGATTCCTGGTCATTTGATTCCCGGTCAATTGATTCCCGGTCATTTGGTTCCCGGTCATTTGATTCCCAGCCAATTGATTCCCGGTCATTTGATTCCCGGTCAATTGATTCTCGGTCAATTGATTTCCGGTCATTTGATTCCCGGTCAATTGATTCCCAGTCATATTTTCTGTTTATAAACCTACTATTCATTTATTATATGTGAATATATTAATAATTATATAATAGAAATATTCACCTTACAGTCGATGAAGTTTTTTAAAGAAACTAAGCAATAAGAGAAAAAACAGCTAAGAAGAAATTAAATATTTTTTTTATTCAAATAAGTAACAATATATGCTTTTAAATATACATTCCGGCAACAAAAAATATTCAATGGTAAAATCAAATGTACAGGCATACCCCACACTTATTATAACTAGCACATATGACTAATCAAATTAATCAGGAGCATGTCTCGCAATTATTTCTTCTGGTATAGGAGCTAATTGATGAGTATAATTTTTTACAATTATATCGGTAGTTTTCAGTTAAGCTTTTTTGCCGTAACTATTACAATTACAGTAAAACTCCTGAGTTATGAAGTTCTTCGTTATGAAGCACTCGAGTAATGAAGGACCTGAGTTATGAAGTGTTTTCTATGTTAAAATTTTAGAAAACGATATACCTCACAAATGTTGTCCTATTTATCACTCAAAATCCATAGTTTTCTCCAAGATTTTAATCATAGAATACTATAAGTGCCCCTGAGTTATGAAGTAACCATTACTTCATAACACAGGAGTTTCACTGTATTATCATCATGCAGGTTGGAAAGATCAAAAATAATTTTATGGTAAAATAACTTAAGTATACATACAATTTACCATATAATGATTTTCTATCTACAGGATCATAATGGTTGGAGTCGCGAATGAAGTTTCCTTTCTATAAAACTATTCAAAGATTACTTAAATCTGCCTAAAATAGATATAATATGAGTTCTAATAAATGAGTAGTAATAAAGAGTTACGTTGCAGTCACAGTACTCGGATTTTTCGTTATTATAGGAACGAACCAATCTGACATTCATAACTTTTTGATTAACCGATCATAACTCCCACTTTGCGAGTACTGTGAGCCTGATTGAGTGTTCCAGTACGTACTGCCAAATTAGCCACTTTAACTATGTATCCAACTTTTCAGAGATCTATCCATAGTTCTATACGAACTATCAAAAAAAGAATAGCATGCATGTGTGAGTTCACCGATCGACTTTTCATTTGACTATTAATAATATTAATACAATCTTTATGAATTATTAATTTTTTAGTAAATATTTAAATAGTCTGAACGAATCAGAGAATTTTCTTTAATATATTTAATGGTAGGATTAATGTTTAAAAGATAACTAAGAATATATACTATTAATAGGGAGATGATGACCATTGCTTATCTTTACTAATCATCAAATGCAATATATTTCGAAAAGCATTAGCTTCGATGGTTAAAATTATAAAATCACACAAATAAACACCCAGTAATTGATTCACTATTCTAGAACTCAAAGTGGTATCTTTACTGTGAACCAGAAAATTCGCTCCAATTTCACTTATCGTAAAAGCATTCCACATCTGCAGAATGTATAACAAATGCATATGTATGACTGTGAATGGCGTATAAATAGAGTGAGAAACTAAGCCTTCTCACTTCATATCATCTTTCTCTGCGTTAGCTTGTGAATTCAACACAAAAATGATCTCTAAGGTAAAAAGCTGATAATAAAAAAAAAAACAATTAAATCTTTAATCTGAGCTGTAAATAATACCTATAATGTAGGTATGATAAACATTGATCACAAATAAAATCAATTGACAGGTTTTAATCCTACAAAATTTATATACTACAGTTTTTGCTCTATTTTAGAAGATGTCAAATTATATTGTACGATTGTTCAAGTGAAATGGGAAAGTATGAAACAATTGATAATGAAAATGCGTATAATCTTTTAATTTTTTATGATATTTTTACCCCAGTGCCTCAGTATCTTGATTGGTGTCAGCGCCATAGTTTGTATCCTGGCTGATCATGGTCACCATGGTGGACACCACGATGGTTATGGAAATAGAGGACATCATAAGGGACACGGACATCATAAAGGACACGATCACCACGTGAGTCCTAATCTAGAATCATAATACAACAATCGATTTTACATTGAATATTTTATTCATAAATAATTAGAATTTGAATTCAAAACAGGTCATTACCATTCAAATTATTTTTATTTCTTAAGAAACCTGCCCATTACAAGTTCGAATACAATGTCAAGGACCAGTACTACGGAGGTAATTTCGGCCACCATGAGAGCAGAGACGGCTACCTAACCAAAGGTAATTAATTGTAAATAATACAGTTAAATAGAAAAATTAGTCCAGGTAGTTCAATATAGTCATTAACTCAGAGAGTATTAAAATTTCAACACAAATTCACATTTTGTTCCAGGAAAGTACTTCGTTGATCTTCCAGACGGCAGAAAACAGACGGTTACTTACACAGCTGATAAATGGGGTTACCACCCCAAGGTACATTATGACAGTAAAGCCAAATTTGGCCCCAGTAAGGGACACAAATCACATGGTTACGGACACGGTGGACATGGAGGACATGGCAAAGGACATGGAGGACACAGTGGCCACGGCAAGGGACATGGAGGATATCACTGAAAGAAATAGAGGCTTTTGGACCCAGGGATCACTTTTCTGTGATCTTACGAGCTAATGGTAGAAAAATGTTAACTTATTATCCGATAAAAGAGAAAACGATTTCCACACGATCTACGATTTGTTATAGTTGTTAGTGTTGCATACGAACATTTTAGTTTATAGAACTGTTGTAATTTATAGTTACAATTAAGAAAGACTATTACGATTTATTTTCGATCGAATGTATATAATTGAGTTGTTTCTTTTAACTTTCTATATGTGTTCATCTTGGAAAGAAATATACTTTTGATAAAACACATGCTGATTTATTTCTAATCGTGTTCTATTGTTTTCTCGTGGAAACTTTCTAGTGAAGATAATTACTGTATTCCTTATTGTATATGATAAAAGCAGCCAACATATTATATAAGGTTCATTCCACTATCTTTACAGCTTGAAAATCCTTTACTATAGTATGTATACCATCAATTTGTGCAGAACAGGTCATCCTCTAATTGGAAAATTATAAATTCAAAGGTAACATTGCTTTCTTGGTTCATCGTAAATCTTGAGAGTTCAGAATATTTAAACGGTGGCATCTCTAAGGTTAGAAAATAGAAGCTTACTGCTATTAAGAATATAGCTTTGAAATATTGTTCTTTACGGTAATTTTTTTTAGGATAATGCCCTTAAGGTTACTTAAGGTCAATTCATAACTATATGCATGCAAGGAGAAAGAGCCAACAGAGGGCGGAGCTCTAACAGTTCAATACTCATCCATGTGTTGGCGTCTCCACCGTGCCAATCAATTATGGGATACTTATGGGATACAGACAATTTCTCAAAAAATTTATTCACCGTTTACTATATTTTTACAATTTTAAACGGAAAAAAACATAACCTTTTTGGGCACACCGAATATAAAAACAATATTTTTTTAATTTCCAACTTTTGGGTTCAAAAACATTTTAAAGAATAATTTTCGATGATATTTTCACTTTTTTAACAGTTCTCTAAGTTACGGTATGGTATTATCATACTATTCTATAATTCAAAACTCGAATTCCTCTTGCTGCCAATAATTTTTATCAAGAACTACGTATGTAACTCTGTCTTCAAATCGACGTAATTGGTGTAGATCTAATATCTTTAATTCTTTAGTAATTTATAATGGCATTTCATGTATTTCCACCACCATATTTTAAGAAGAAATAAAAAATATAATTATACATGAAAAAAAAATACAAATTAAAGTTTCTTATTTTGGAAACATCGAAAAATATTATTTTTAGAATTACATTGGCGATATGAGTCATTTCGAAGAATTTTTCATGAAAATCATTATTCCCTTCAAAGTTTAATGAATATGAGAATATAATCAAGGATGTGAATGAATTTGAATACTGAAAAGATTTAAGGGCAAATGGATTGGAGGTTATACATAACATATTTGTGAGTAAAGATTTCGAAGGTCCTCTCAAGGCTCAGAGGAAAATGAATTTATCATGAAATACAATCGTGGACCGATAATTGGGCCTAAGACAATTGGGCCCCAAGATAATTATAATACATGTGTTATTCTTTTATATCAGAGTCTACTGTATTGAATTTAAAGATCATTGCTATTGTAATAACTAGGGTTGTGACGAATGAAAACATGATCTTGAGCACATTAAAAATATAGAATATTCATAATTTGAAAAATTTATTCTCGTTATGAAAAATTTATTTTCATTATGAAAAATACATTCTTTTTATCATAACATATTCTATTCATGACTAAATACTATCTTTTATGAAACTATTATATTTTTCTGTTCAGAGGTAAGCAATGTAAAAAATTCCTAGATACAGTAGCTCCTGTATAGTGAATGAGTAATGATTTAGCCAATAGAAAAAAAAGAATGTAGCCATTTTAGATGTCTGTTGCCAAGCAAGACATACCAAATTTTTTGTAACATACAAGACGAATTAAGGTTAATATGAATTGGTCGAATCCGTTTCAGTGTTCATAATGAAAAGTTTCCTAAATTAATATTACTAAATGTATTCTCATAATATCATTTTAAACCAACAACTATTCAATTTTTCTAGTTCAATGTAGTGAATAACCTTAAAAATTTACACATTTTATATAACTAAATATTACTGCGATTGAACTTTGTCAGACGATGTACATTACACATTGGATCTATATGAAATGTTGAAAGATAATACGACTTATTTATACTCTTCTAAGTTTTCCAATTCGCCGAAACATGAGATTAGCATCCAAATTTGATCTAATATGGATGGCTAAAATATCCCATCATTTTTATCAATCGAATTACAGCATTTTTATGAATTGAGAATAAAAAGGATATAAAGCATATTTCAGAGTACAATATTGTCACAACCTAAGTAATTTATAAAGTAACAATTCTTTATTGTGTCTGATACCCCAATTTTTTCTGGGCTCAATTTCTTTGAGCCCAATTGCCATGGGGCCCAATTGTCGGCGAGCCCAATAGTCAGTTCACCAAATATAATAGATCTAAGGTTTAGGATCAATAATCTGCAAACCACATAGAAAAAGGTAACAAGTTCTTCATACACTTTATACAACAATTGTACTGAACAGCAAACACTAATATGACGCTGAAGAAAGAGATTATACACGCATGTCCAATTTGAAATCCATGAATAAAAAATACATGTTTGACCATTGTTTAGGCTGTAAATTATTCTCTGAAGTCTATAAATATTTCTACAATATGTACCTCCTATTCTATACCCTAGCACGAATATTAAATAGTGATTTGATTATACCTTGCTGACATTCAACACAAATGGTATAAATTATTTTTCTATGAATTGAAAATTAGCAAGTCTAGAAGTAAAACAATTTTTGAAGAGTTTTGAATATATAGAAATCTTTATATGTCAATGATATTAAATATATGCTATCAAATTTCCTGGAGTTTGCCCTCAAAAGCATAAGAAACATTATAGCCTCATAAATTAAAGCAATAAATAATTTGATTGGAGTGGGAGCTTTAAGTGGTAGGTAGATACTTCACTTGCGGAGATTGTAGTTTGAATGGAGAGTAAGGGGTCTATAAAAAAGTAATTAGATCACTTAATTAACCGATATGATTATAGAATATTATCAAAATGTTATATTGTCACTTGAGACTATTTTTCTTCGATATTAAACTATTGCATACCTGCATGCCCAGAGAAAAAGTTATGGTAAAATATTGGGAGATTAAATAGGGTATCATGATTATTTATATTTATCCACCATAGATATAACTCTGTGTGTTGATTTAGAATATGGAACATGTGAAAGAAACTGATGTCAATGGTACTCGACTCTTCTTAGCGTCAATTACACATTCTCTGAGAGAACAATTGAAAGAAAATCGGGAAAAAATTATTACTTATTAACTTGAAACCATTAAATTGGCAGCTAATTACACAGACAACAATTAAGATCAGTCACTTTTTGATACATTTTAATACTCTCTACTGCATTTTTCGTTCAAATTTCTTTTTAAAACCATTGAACGTTATAAAAATCAATATGATACTTCTAAGAAAAGAAGGCTTAACCATAAAATCTGCCAACTCCAAGTCACTTTTATTCAATGTAATTACTTTATTCCATGTCAACATGAAAAAATATTGTTTTATAAATTAAATATCTAATTAATTCTCTTGTAGCAAATAAATAACAGTTTACAACTGATGCAGACTTCAAAAAAATCTCTGACCATGAAACCTACCCTCTCTTGTTACTATTAATTATTTGTATATTCCACTGAAGTTGCTTCAGCTTAGAATTACTCAATGAGTTCCACATCTGCAGAATGTATAACAAATGCATATGTATGACTGTGAATGGTGTATAAATAGAGTGAGAAACTAAGCCTTCTCACTTCCATCTCATCTTTCTCTGCGTTAGGTTGTGAATTCAACACAAAAATGATCTCTAAGGTAAGAATCAAAAAATTAAAAAAACAATTAAATCTTTAATCTGAGCTGTTAATAATACATATAATGTAGGTATGATAAACATTGATCACAAATAAAATCAATTGACAGGTTTTAATCCTATTAAATTTATATACTACAGTTTTTGCTCTATTTTAGAAGATGTCAAATTATATTGTACGATTGTTCAAGTGAAATTTCAAGTAAAATGGGAAAGAATGAAACAATTGATAATGAAAATGCGTATAATCTTTTAATTTTTTATGATATTTTTACCCCAGTGCCTCAGTATCTTGATTGGTGTCAGCGCCATAGTTTGTATCCTGGCTGATCATGGTCACCATGGTGGACACCACGATGGTTATGGAAATAGAGGACATCATAAGGGACACGGACATCATAAAGGACACGATCACCACGTGAGTCCTAATCTAGAATCATAATACAACAATCGATTTTACATTGAATATTTTATTCATAAATAATTAGAATTTGAATTCAAAACAGGTCATTACCATTCAAATTATTTTTATTTCTTAAGAAACCTGCCCATTACAAGTTCGAATACAATGTCAAGGACCAGTACTACGGAGGTAATTTCGGCCACCATGAGAGCAGAGACGGCTACCTAACCAAAGGTAATTAATTGTAAATAATACAGTTAAATAGAAAAATTAGTCCAGGTAGTTCAATATAGTCATTAACTCAGAGAGTATTAAAATTTCAACACAAATTCACATTTTGTTCCAGGAAAGTACTTCGTTGATCTTCCAGACGGCAGAAAACAGACGGTTACTTACACAGCTGATAAATGGGGTTACCACCCCAAGGTACATTATGACGGTAAAGCCAAATTTGGCCCCAGTAAGGGACACAAATCACATGGTTACGGACACGGTGGACATGGAGGACATGGCAAAGGACATGGAGGACACAGTGGCCACGGCAAGGGACATGGAGGATATCACTGAAAGAAATAGAGGCTTTTGGACCCAGGGATCACTTTTCTGTGATCTTACGAGCTAATGGTAGAAAAATGTTAACTTATTATCCGATAAAAGAGAAAACGATTTCCACACGATCTACGATTTGTTTTAGTTGTTAGTGTTGCATACGAACATTTTAGTTTATAGAACTGTTGTAATTTATAGTTACAATTAAGAAAGACTATTACGATTTATTTTCGATCGAATGTATATAATTGAGTTGTTTCTTTTAACTTTCTATATGTGTTCATCTTGGAAAGAAATATACTTTTGATAAAACACATGCTGATTTATTTCTAATCGTGTTCTATTGTTTTCTCGTGGAAACTTTCTAGTGAAGATAATTACTGTATTCCTTATTGCATATGATAAAAGCAGCCAACATATTATATAAGGTTCATTCCACTATCTTTACAGCTTGAAAATCCTTTACTATAGTATGTATACCATCAATTTGTGCAGAACAGGTCATCCTCTAATTGGAAAATTATAAATTCAAAGGTAACATTGCTTTCTTGGTTCATCGTAAATCTTGAGAGTTCAGAATATTTAAACGGTGGCATCTCTAAGGTTAGAAAATAGAAGCTTACTGCTATTAAGAATATAGCTTTGAAATATTGTTCTTTACGGTAATTTTTTTTAGGATAATGCCCTTAAGGTTACTTAAGGTCAATTCATAACTATATGCATGCAAGGAGAAAGAGCCAACAGAGGGCGGAGCTCTAACAGTTCAATACTCATCCATGTGTTGGCGTCTCCACCGTGCCAATCAATTATGGGATACTTATGGGATACAGACAATTTCTCAAAAAATTTATTCACCGTTTACTATATTTTTACAATTTTAAACGGAAAAAAACATAACCTTTTTGGGCACACCGAATATAAAAACAATATTTTTTTAATTTCCAACTTTTGGGTTCAAAAACATTTTAAGGAATAATTTTCGATGATATTTTCACTTTTTTAACAGTTCTCTAAGTTACGGTATGGTATTATCATACTATTCTATAATTCAAAACTCGAATTCCTCTTGCTGCCAATAATTTTTATCAAGAACTACGTATGTAACTCTGTCTTCAAATCAACGAAATTGGTGTAGATCTAATATCTTTAATTCTTTAGTAATTTATAATGGCATTTCATGTATTTCCACCACCATATTTTAAGAAGAAATAAAAAATATAATTATACATGAAAAAAAAATACAAATTAAAGTTTCTTATTTTGGAAACATCGAAAAATATTATTTTTAGAATTACATTGGCGATATGAGTCATTTCGAAGAATTTTTCATGAAAATCATTATTCCCTTCAAAGTTTAATGAATATGAGAATATAATCAAGGATGTGAATGAATTTGAATACTGAAAAGACTTAAGGGCAAATGGATTGGAGGTTATACATAACATATTTGTGAGTAAAGAGTTCGAAGGTCCTCTCAAGGCTCAGAGGAAAATGAATTTATCATGAAATACAATCGTGGACCGATAATTGGGCCTAAGACAATTGGGCCCCAAGATAATTATAATACATGTGTTATTCTTTTTTATCAGAGTCTACTGTTTTGAATTTAAAAATCATTGCTATTGTAATAACTAGGGTTGTGACGAATGAAAACATGATCTTGAGCACATTAAAAATATAGAATATTCATAATTTGAAAAATTTATTCTCGTTATGAAAAATTTATTTTCATTATGAAAAATACATTCTTTTTATCATAACATATTCTATTCATGACTAAATACTATCTTTTATGAAACTATTATATTTTTCTGTTCAGAGGTAAGCAATGTAAAAAATTCCTAGATACAGTAGCTCCTGTATAGTGAATGAGTAATGATTTAGCCAATAGAAAAAAAAGAATGTAGCCATTTTAGATGTCTGTTGCCAAGCAAGACATACCAAATATTTTGTAACATACAAGACGAATTAAGGTTAATATGAATTGGTCGAATCCTTTTCAGTGTTCAATAATGAAAAGTTTCCTAAATTAATATTACTAAATGTATTCTCATAATATCATTTTATACCAACAACTATTCAATTTTTCTAGTTCAATGTAGTGAATAACCTTAAAAATTTACACATTTTATATAACTAAATATTACTGCGATTGAACTTTGTCAGACGATGTACATTACACATTGGATCTATATGAAATGTTGAAAGATAATACGACTTATTTATACTCTTCTAAGTTTTCCAATTCACCGAAACATGAGATTAGCATCCAAATTTGATCTAATATGGATGGCTAAAATATCCCATCATTTTTATCAATCGAATTACAGCATTTTTATGAATTGAGAATAAAAAGGATATAAAGCATATTTCAGAGTACAATATTGTTACAACCTAAGTAATTTATAAAGTAACAATTCTTTATTGTGTCTGATACCCCAATTTTTTCTGGGCTCAATTTCTTTGAGCCCAATTGCCATGGGGCCCAATTGTCGGCGAGCCCAATAGTCAGTTCACCAAATATAATAGATCTAAGGTTTAGGATCAATAATCTGCAAACCACATAGAAAAAGGTAACAAGTTCTTCATACACTTTATACAACAATTGTACTGAACAGCAAACACTAATATGACGCTGAAGAAAGAGATTATACACGCATGTCCAATTTGAAATCCATGAACAAAAAATACATGTTTGACCATTGTTTAGGCTGTAAATTATTCTCTGAAGTCTATAAATATTTCTACAATATGTACCTCCTATTCTATACCCTAACACGAATATTAAATAGTGATTTGATTATACCTTGCTGACATTCAACACAAATGGTATAAATTATTTTTCTATGAATTGAAAATTAGCAAGTCTAGAAGTAAAACAATTTTTGAAGAGTTTTGAATATATAGAAATCTTTATATGTCAATGATATTAAATATATGCTATCAAATTTCCTGGAGTTTGCCCTCAAAAGCATAAGAAACATTATAGCCTCATAAATTGAAGCAATAAATAATTTGATTGGAGTGGGAGCTTTAAGTGGTAGGTAGATACTTCACTTGCGGAGATTGTAGTTTGAATGGAGAGTAAGGGGTCTATAAAAAAGTAATTAGATCACTTAATTAACCGATATGATTATAGAATATTATCAAAATGTTATATTGTCACTTGAGACTATTTTTCTTCGATATTAAACTATTGCATACCTGCATGCCCAGAGAAAAAGTTATGGTAAAATATTGGGAGATTAAATAGGGTATCATGATTATTTATATTTATCCACCATAGATATAACTCTGTGTGTTGATTTAGAATATGGAACATGTGAAAGAAACTGATGTCAATGGTACTCGACTCTTCTTAGCGTCAATTACACATCCTCTGAGAGAACAATTGAAAGAAAATCGGGAAAAAATTATTACTTATTAACTTGAAACCATTAAATTGGCAGCTAATTACACAGACAACAATTAAGATCAGTCACTTTTTGATACATTTTAATACTCTCCACTGCATTTTTCGTTCAAATTTCTTTTTAAAACCATTGAACGTTATAAAATCAATATGATACTTCTAAGAAAAGAAGGCTTAACCATAAAATCTGCCAACTCCAAGTCACTTTTATTCAATGTAATTACTTTATTCCATGTCAACATGAAAAAATATTGTTTTATAAATTAAATATCTAATTAATTCTCTTGTAGCAAATAAATAACAGTTTACAACTGATGCAGACTTCAAAAAAATCTCTGACCATGAAACCTACCCTCTCTTGTTACTATTAATTATTTGTATATTCCACTGAAGTTGCTTCAGCTTAGAATTACTCAATGAGTTCCACATCTGCAGAATGTATAACAAATGCATATGTATGACTGTGAATGGTGTATAAATAGAGTGAGAAACTAAGCCTTCTCACTTCCATCTCATCTTTCTCTGCGTTAGGTTGTGAATTCAACACAAAAATGATCTCTAAGGTAAGAATCAAAAAATTAAAAAAACAATTAAATCTTTAATCTGAGCTGTTAATAATACATATAATGTAGGTATGATAAACATTGATCACAAATAAAATCAATTGACAGGTTTTAATCCTATTAAATTTATATACTACAGTTTTTGCTCTATTTTAGAAGATGTCAAATTATATTGTACGATTGTTCAAGTGAAATTTCAAGTGAAATGGGAAAGAATGAAACAATTGATAATGAAAATGCGTATAATCTTTTAATTTTTATGATATTTTTACCCCAGTGCCTCAGTATCTTGATTGGTGTCAGCGCCATAGTTTGTATCCTGGCTGATCATGGTCACCATGGTGGACACCACGATGGTTATGGACATGGAGGACATCATAAGGGACACGGACATCATAAAGGACACGATCACCACGTGAGTCCTAATCTAGAATCATAATACAACAATCGATTTTACATTGAATATTTTATTCATAAATAATTAGAATTTGAATTCAAAACAGGTCATTACCATTCAAATTATTTTTATTTCTTAAGAAACCTGCCCATTACAAGTTCGAATACAATGTCAAGGACCAGTACTACGGAGGTAATTTCGGCCACCATGAGAGCAGAGACGGCTACCTAACCAAAGGTAATTAATTGTAAATAATACAGTTAAATAGAAAAATTAGTCCAGGTAGTTCAATATAGTCATTAACTCAAAGAGTATTAAAATTTCAACACAAATTCACATTTTGTTCCAGGAAAGTACTTCGTTGATCTTCCAGACGGCAGAAAACAGACGGTTACTTACACAGCTGATAAATGGGGTTACCACCCCAAGGTACATTATGACGGTAAAGCCAAATTTGGCCCCAGTAAGGGACACAAATCACATGGTTACGGACACGGTGGACATGGAGGACATGGCAAAGGACATGAAGGACACAGTGGCCACGGCAAGGGACATGGAGGATATCACTGAAAGAAATAGAGGCTTTTGGACCCAGGGATCACTTTTCTGTGATCTTACGAGCTAATGGTAGAAAAATGTTAACTTATTATCCGATAAAAGAGAAAACGATTTCCACACGATCTACGATTTGTTTTAGTTGTTAGTGTTGCATACGAACATTTTAGTTTATAGAACTGTTGTAATTTATAGTTACAATTAAGAAAGACTATTACGATTTATTTTCGATCGAATGTATATAATTGAGTTGTTTCTTTTAACTTTCTATATGTGTTCATCTTGGAAAGAAATATACTTTTGATAAAACACATGCTGATTTATTTCTAATCGTGTTCTATTGTTTTCTCGTGGAAACTTTCTAGTGAAGATAATTACTGTATTCCTTATTTTATATGATAAAAGCAGCCAACATATTATATAAGGTTCATACCACTATCTTTACAGCTTGAAAATCCTTTACTATAGTATGTATACCATCAATTTGTGCAGAACAGGTCATCCTCTAATTGGAAAATTATAAATTCAAAGGTAACATTGCTTTCTTGGTTCATCGTAAATCTTGAGAGTTCAGAATATTTAAACGGTGGCATCTCTAAGGTTAGAAAATAGAAGTTTACTGCTATTAAGAATATAGCTTTAAAATATTGTTCTTTACGGTAATTTTTTTTAGGATAATGCCCTTAAGGTTACTTAAGGTCAATTCATAACTATATGCATGCAAGGAGAAAGAGCCAACAGAGGGCGGAGCTCTAACAGTTCAATACTCATCCATGTGTTGGCGTCTCCACCGTGCCAATCAATTATGGGATACTTATGGGATACAGACAATTTCTCAAAAAATTTATTCACCGTTTACTATATTTTTACAATTTTAAACGGAAAAAAACATAACCTTTTTGGGCACACCGAATATAAAAACAATATTTTTTTAATTTCCAACTTTTGGGTTCAAAAACATTTTAAAGAATAATTTTCGATGATATTTTCACTTTTTTAACAGTTCTCTAAGTTACGGTATGGTATTATCATACTATTCTATAATTCAAAACTCGAATTCCTCTTGCTGCCAATAATTTTTATCAAGAACTACGTATGTAACTCTGTCTTCAAATCGACGTAATTGGTGTAGATCTAATATCTTTAATTCTTTAGTAATTTATAATGGCATTTCATGTATTTCCACCACCATATTTTAAGAAGAAATAAAAAATATAATTATACATGAAAAAAAAAATACAAATTAAAGTTTCTTATTTTGGAAACATCGAAAAATATTATTTTTAGAATTACATTGGCGATATGAGTCATTTCGAAGAATTTTTCATGAAAATCATTATTCCCTTCAAAGTTTAATGAATATGAGAATATAATCAAGGATGTGAATGAATTTGAATACTGAAAAGATTTAAGGGCAAATGGATTGGAGGTTATACATAACATATTTGTGAGTAAAGAGTTCGAAGGTCCTCTCAAGGCTCAGAGGAAAATGAATTTATCATGAAATACAATCGTGGACCGATAATTGGGCCTAAGACAATTGGGCCCCAAGATAATTATAATACATGTGTTATTCTTTTTTATCAGAGTCTACTGTATTGAATTTAAAGATCATTGCTATTGTAATAACTAGGGTTGTGACGAATGAAAACATGATCTTGAGCACATTAAAAATACAGAATATTCATAATTTGAAAAATTTATTCTCGTTATGAAAAATTTATTTTCATTATGAAAAATACATTCTTTTTATCATAACATATTCTATTCATGACTAAATACTATCTTTTATGAAACTATTATATTTTTCTGTTCAGAGGTAAGCAATGTACAAAATTCCTAGATACAGTAGCTCCTGTATAGTGAATGAGTAATGATTTAGCCAATAGAAAAAAAAGAATGTAGCCATTTTAGATGTCTGTTGCCAAGCAAGACATACCAAATTTTTTGTAACATACAAGACGAATTAAGGTTAATATGAATTGGTCGAATCCTTTTCAGTGTTCAATAATGAAAAGTTTCCTAAATTAATATTACTAACTGTATTCTCATAATATCATTTTATACCAACAACTATTCAATTTTTCTAGTTCAATGTAGTGAATAACCTTAAAAATTTACACATTTTATATAACTAAATATTACTGCGATTGAACTTTGTCAGACGATGTACATTACACATTGGATCTATATGAAATGTTGAAAGATAATACGACTTATTTATACTCTTCTAAGTTTTCCAATTCACCGAAACATGAGATTAGCATCCAAATTTGATCTAATATGGATGGCTAAAATATCCCATCATTTTTATCAATCGAATTACAGCACTTTAATGAATTGAGAATAAAAACGATATAAAGCATATTTCAGAGTACAATATTGTCACAACCTAAGTAATTAATAAAGTAACAATTCTTTATTGTGTCTGATACCCCAATTTTTTCTGGGCTCAATTTCTTTGAGCCCAATTGCCATGGGGCCCAATTGTCGGCGAGCCCAATAGTCAGTTCACCAAATATAATAGATCTAAGGTTTAGGATCAATAATCTGCAAACCACATAGAAAAAGGTAACAAGTTCTTCATACACTTTATACAACAATTGTACTGAACAGCAAACACTAATATGACGCTGAAGAAAGAGATTATACACGCATGTCCAATGTGAAATCCATGAACAAAAAATACATGTTTGACCATTGCTTAGGCTATAAATTATTCTCTGAAGTCTATAAATATTTCTACAATATGTACATCCTATTCTATACCCTAACACGAATATTAAATAGTGATTTGATTATACCTTGCTGACATTCAACACAAATGGTATGAATTATTTTTCTATGAATTGAAAATTAGCAAGTCTAGAAGTAAAACAATTTTTGAAGAGTTTTGAATATATAGAAATCTTTATATGTCAATGATATTAAATATATGCTATCAAATTTCCTGGAGTTTGCCCTCAAAAGCATAAGAAACATTATAGCCTCATAAATTAAAGCAATAAATAATTTGATTGGAGTGGGAGCTTTAAGTGGTAGGTAGATACTTCACTTGCGGAGATTGTAGTTTGAATGGAGAGTAAGGGGTCTATAAAAAAGTAATTAGATCACTTAATTAACCGATATGATTATAGAATATTATCAAAATGTTATATTGTCACTTGAGACTATTTTTCTTCGATATTAAACTATTGCATACCTGCATGCCCAGAGAAAAAGTTATGGTAAAATATTGGGAGATTAAATAGGGTATCATGATTATTTATATTTATCCACCATAGATATAACTCTGTGTGTTGATTTAGAATATGGAACATGTGAAAGAAACTGATGTCAATGGTACTCGACTCTTCTTAGCGTCAATTACACATCCTCTGAGAGAACAATTGAAAGAAAATCGGGAAAAAATTATTACTTATTAACTTGAAACCATTAAATTGGCAGCTAATTACACAGACAACAATTAAGATCAGTCACTTTTTGATACATTTTAATACTCTCCACTGCATTTTTCGTTCAAATTTCTTTTTAAAACCATTGAACGTTATAAAAATCAATATGATACTTCTAAGAAAAGAAGGCTTAACCATAAAATCTGCCAACTCCAAGTCACTTTTATTCAATGTAATTACTTTATTCCATGTCAACATGAAAAAATATTGTTTTATAAATTAAATATCTAATTAATTCTCTTGTAGCAAATAAATAACAGTTTACAACTGATGCAGACTTCAAAAAAATCTCTGACCATGAAACCTACCCTCTCTTGTTACTATTAATTATTTGTATATTCCACTGAAGTTGCTTCAGCTTAGAATTACTCAATGAGTTCCACATCTGCAGAATGTATAACAAATGCATATGTATGACTGTGAATGGTGTATAAATAGAGTGAGAAACTAAGCCTTCTCACTTCCATCTCATCTTTCTCTGCGTTAGGTTGTGAATTCAACACAAAAATGATCTCTAAGGTAAGAATCAAAAAATTAAAAAAACAATTAAATCTTTAATCTGAGCTGTTAATAATACATATAATGTAGGTATGATAAACATTGATCACAAATAAAATCAATTGACAGGTTTTAATCCTATTAAATTTATATACTACAGTTTTTGCTCTATTTTAGAAGATGTCAAATTATATTGTACGATTGTTCAAGTGAAATTTCAAGTGAAATGGGAAAGAATGAAACAATTGATAATGAAAATGCGTATAATCTTTTAATTTTTATGATATTTTTACCCCAGTGCCTCAGTATCTTGATTGGTGTCAGCGCCATAGTTTGTATCCTGGCTGATCATGGTCACCATGGTGGACACCACGATGGTTATGGACATGGAGGACATCATAAGGGACACGGACATCATAAAGGACACGATCACCACGTGAGTCCTAATCTAGAATCATAATACAACAATCGATTTTACATTGAATATTTTATTCATAAATAATTAGAATTTGAATTCAAAACAGGTCATTACCATTCAAATTATTTTTATTTCTTAAGAAACCTGCCCATTACAAGTTCGAATACAATGTCAAGGACCAGTACTACGGAGGTAATTTCGGCCACCATGAGAGCAGAGACGGCTACCTAACCAAAGGTAATTAATTGTAAATAATACAGTTAAATAGAAAAATTAGTCCAGGTAGTTCAATATAGTCATTAACTCAAAGAGTATTAAAATTTCAACACAAATTCACATTTTGTTCCAGGAAAGTACTTCGTTGATCTTCCAGACGGCAGAAAACAGACGGTTACTTACACAGCTGATAAATGGGGTTACCACCCCAAGGTACATTATGACGGTAAAGCCAAATTTGGCCCCAGTAAGGGACACAAATCACATGGTTACGGACACGGTGGACATGGAGGACATGGCAAAGGACATGAAGGACACAGTGGCCACGGCAAGGGACATGGAGGATATCACTGAAAGAAATAGAGGCTTTTGGACCCAGGGATCACTTTTCTGTGATCTTACGAGCTAATGGTAGAAAAATGTTAACTTATTATCCGATAAAAGAGAAAACGATTTCCACACGATCTACGATTTGTTTTAGTTGTTAGTGTTGCATACGAACATTTTAGTTTATAGAACTGTTGTAATTTATAGTTACAATTAAGAAAGACTATTACGATTTATTTTCGATCGAATGTATATAATTGAGTTGTTTCTTTTAACTTTCTATATGTGTTCATCTTGGAAAGAAATATACTTTTGATAAAACACATGCTGATTTATTTCTAATCGTGTTCTATTGT
This sequence comes from Caprella mutica, assembly GCA_947561585.1. NCBI lineage: Eukaryota > Metazoa > Arthropoda > Malacostraca > Amphipoda > Caprellidae > Caprella > Caprella mutica. Next base: position 252,789 of record CANNZV010001337.1, read on the forward strand.
TTTCTCGTGGAAACTTTCTAGTGAAGATAATTACTGTATTCCTTATTTTATATGATAAAAGCAGCCAACATATTATATAAGGTTCATTCCACTATCTTTACAGCTTGAAAATCCTTTACTATAGTATGTATACCATCAATTTGTGCAGAACAGGTCATCCTCTAATTGGAAAATTATAAATTCAAAGGTAACATTGCTTTCTTGGTTCATCGTAAATCTTGAGAGTTCAGAATATTTAAACGGTGGCATCTCTAAGGTTAGAAAATAGAAGTTTACTGCTATTAAGAATATAGCTTTAAAATATTGTTCTTTACGGTAATTTTTTTTAGGATAATGCCCTTAAGGTTACTTAAGGTCAATTCATAACTATATGCATGCAAGGAGAAAGAGCCAACAGAGGGCGGAGCTCTAACAGTTCAATACTCATCCATGTGTTGGCGTCTCCACCGTGCCAATCAATTATGGGATACTTATGGGATACAGACAATTTCTCAAAAAATTTATTCACCGTTTACTATATTTTTACAATTTTAAACGGAAAAAAACATAACCTTTTTGGGCACACCGAATATAAAAACAATATTTTTTTAATTTCCAACTTTTGGGTTCAAAAACATTTTAAAGAATAATTTTCGATGATATTTTCACTTTTTTAACAGTTCTCTAAGTTACGGTATGGTATTATCATACTATTCTATAATTCAAAACTCGAATTCCTCTTGCTGCCAATAATTTTTATCAAGAACTACGTATGTAACTCTGTCTTCAAATCGACGTAATTGGTGTAGATCTAATATCTTTAATTCTTTAGTAATTTATAATGGCATTTCATGTATTTCCACCACCATATTTTAAGAAGAAATAAAAAATATAATTATACATGAAAAAAAAAATACAAATTAAAGTTTCTTATTTTGGAAACATCGAAAAATATTATTTTTAGAATTACATTGGCGATATGAGTCATTTCGAAGAATTTTTCATGAAAATCATTATTCCCTTCAAAGTTTAATGAATATGAGAATATAATCAAGGATGTGAATGAATTTGAATACTGAAAAGATTTAAGGGCAAATGGATTGGAGGTTATACATAACATATTTGTGAGTAAAGAGTTCGAAGGTCCTCTCAAGGCTCAGAGGAAAATGAATTTATCATGAAATACAATCGTGGACCGATAATTGGGCCTAAGACAATTGGGCCCCAAGATAATTATAATACATGTGTTATTCTTTTTTATCAGAGTCTACTGTATTGAATTTAAAGATCATTGCTATTGTAATAACTAGGGTTGTGACGAATGAAAACATGATCTTGAGCACATTAAAAATACAGAATATTCATAATTTGAAAAATTTATTCTCGTTATGAAAAATTTATTTTCATTATGAAAAATACATTCTTTTTATCATAACATATTCTATTCATGACTAAATACTATCTTTTATGAAACTATTATATTTTTCTGTTCAGAGGTAAGCAATGTACAAAATTCCTAGATACAGTAGCTCCTGTATAGTGAATGAGTAATGATTTAGCCAATAGAAAAAAAAGAATGTAGCCATTTTAGATGTCTGTTGCCAAGCAAGACATACCAAATTTTTTGTAACATACAAGACGAATTAAGGTTAATATGAATTGGTCGAATCCTTTTCAGTGTTCAATAATGAAAAGTTTCCTAAATTAATATTACTAACTGTATTCTCATAATATCATTTTATACCAACAACTATTCAATTTTTCTAGTTCAATGTAGTGAATAACCTTAAAAATTTACACATTTTATATAACTAAATATTACTGCGATTGAACTTTGTCAGACGATGTACATTACACATTGGATCTATATGAAATGTTGAAAGATAATACGACTTATTTATACTCTTCTAAGTTTTCCAATTCACCGAAACATGAGATTAGCATCCAAATTTGATCTAATATGGATGGCTAAAATATCCCATCATTTTTATCAATCGAATTACAGCACTTTAATGAATTGAGAATAAAAACGATATAAAGCATATTTCAGAGTACAATATTGTCACAACCTAAGTAATTAATAAAGTAACAATTCTTTATTGTGTCTGATACCCCAATTTTTTCTGGGCTCAATTTCTTTGAGCCCAATTGCCATGGGGCCCAATTGTCGGCGAGCCCAATAGTCAGTTCACCAAATATAATAGATCTAAGGTTTAGGATCAATAATCTGCAAACCACATAGAAAAAGGTAACAAGTTCTTCATACACTTTATACAACAATTGTACTGAACAGCAAACACTAATATGACGCTGAAGAAAGAGATTATACACGCATGTCCAATGTGAAATCCATGAACAAAAAATACATGTTTGACCATTGCTTAGGCTATAAATTATTCTCTGAAGTCTATAAATATTTCTACAATATGTACATCCTATTCTATACCCTAACACGAATATTAAATAGTGATTTGATTATACCTTGCTGACATTCAACACAAATGGTATGAATTATTTTTCTATGAATTGAAAATTAGCAAGTCTAGAAGTAAAAACAATTTTTGAAGAGTTTTGAATATATAGAAATCTTTATATGTCAATGATATTAAATATATGCTATCAAATTTCCTGGAGTTTGCCCTCAAAAGCATAAGAAACATTATAGCCTCATAAATTAAAGCAATAAATAATTTGATTGGAGTGGGAGCTTTAAGTGGTAGGTAGATACTTCACTTGCGGAGATTGTAGTTTGAATGGAGAGTAAGGGGTCTATAAAAAAGTAATTAGATCACTTAATTAACCGATATGATTATAGAATATTATCAAAATGTTATATTGTCACTTGAGACTATTTTTCTTCGATATTAAACTATTGCATACCTGCATGCCCAGAGAAAAAGTTATGGTAAAATATTGGGAGATTAAATAGGGTATCATGATTATTTATATTTATCCACCATAGATATAACTCTGTGTGTTGATTTAGAATATGG
>CANNZV010001338.1:0-163051 GCA_947561585.1 Caprella mutica
GATATAAATGTTGGAAAATTAATGAGAGATCAAATAAAAAATTATAATCCTTAAAAGTAGGTTTGTGACATTATTCTTTATGAAATGTGCTTAAATGCTTTATGCTCTTAGCTTGTTAGATTTGCTTTTATGTTTAATATATATGCTTTTTATGCCATAAAATATGTTTTTTATTCTTAAAATATGATTTTATTCTTAAAATATGATTTTATTCTTAAAATATGATTTTATTCTTGAAATATGATTTTATTCTTAAAATATGATTTTATTTTTAAAATATGATTTTATTCTTAAAATATGATTTTTTTCTTAAAATATGATTTTATTCTTAAAATATGATTTTATTCTTAAAATATGATTTTATTCTTGAAATATGATTTTATTCTTGAAATATGATTTTATTCTTAAAATATGTTTTTTATGCTTAAAATATGCTTTATATTCGTTCAGGTTAGCTTTTTATGTTCAATGATATGCGTTCAGGATAGCTTTATATTCTCTAGTTTCTTTGAAATAGGGCTAATTGTGACTGAGTGTTTTGAAGTCATGGTATGAATATTGAAATCAGGGTATGAAACTACATATGTCAAATTGAGACAGTTTATTCTGTATGAGGTAACCTATATAATAGATAGTGAACAGTTTTAAATTACAATTTCAATTAGATATCAATATATCTATATATAGTAATTAAATGAAATCAAAATCATAGTAATTTGCACAATAAAGAAATCTAGCATTTATTATATTTGATGATCATAGCTTGTTCTAAATTCTCGAAAATAAATCTACGTCTGATATGTGCTATAATTCGTAATCTATAACTCATTTCAAATTAAAAAAAAACGGATCGTCCAGGAACAAAAAATATGATAACAAATCGTTCTATAAAACGAAACGTCCTAGCCCCGTTTACAATAGGTACGAAAGCGTAACACAAAATAGCAGCTCATCAAAGCAGTTTTGCCAATTTGTAAACTGCTTATTAGAATTATTACCAATAATTAACGCCTTATAGGTTCCAATGATTCAATAAGGTAATTTCCTCACCAAGTCTTTTAAATTTAATATTTCTTAAGGGGACCTCCCCCAAATTTTGAAAAAAAATCATTATTGAAGTTATTGTTCTGAAACTTGGTATGTAAATTTAAAATTGAATTCTCGATCCTTTTTTTCAAGACATTTTTTCGATTAGACCTATAGAAAACGAGTTATTCGAGTTTCGAACAAATTTTGAACCATTTTCAAAAACCCTACTCCTGTTTTTTGGTTGAAGCTAGAGCATTGCAGTTTTTTGCATTCGATTCTCCATACTGATATCTACAATATCACTTTAAACGATTTTTGATTTTCGAATGGGTTTTCTAAATTTCGACTTTTTCATGAAAAGTGAAAAAAAAAATTAAAAAATAAAAATGTCGGAAAAAGTTTTCTACAACAAATCCGAAAATCAAAAATCGTATAACGTGAGATTGTAGATATCATTATGGAGTATCGAATGCAAAAAACCGCAATGCTCTAGCTTCAACCAAAAACAGGAATAGGGTTTTGAATTACATGATTTGCTGATATCTGAGTAACGTGTAATCTACAATTCAAAATTTGATAATCTAACACGCTGCATACTACTCTAGCGAAGGTCTGTGGGACACTGAGTAACATTTCTTTGCAAACCTAACTGGGCGTGTTATTAGTGGTAGGTAAGATAACAGATATAGCAATATAATTAATTATTACGAATTATAATTGGCTGAGAGATGGTTATTAGAGTACATATTGACTCCCTACCCCCCGGCCCCCTTCTCCCTTTCTCCCTCTCCCCAGGGGGGTTAGAGTTACACGATACCTCTGATATTTTGCACACACTATAAGAAGGATAAAAAGCAACTATTTACACAATAAAAAAAAATTTAAAAAAATGAGATTTCTTCGGGGGCGGTCCCCTTAAATCATTAAGAATTAGTTTGCGTTTCATTTGCAGTCACTTGGACTATTTGATTAGCTAAAAGCAGATTTTTCATTTTTTGAGAATATTCCTAATTCAAAAAAAAAACGCATAAAGAATAATTCTTCAAGCCAAAAGAATATTGCCACAACTCTACTTATAAGCGTATATTTCTAAACAAAAATTACACTATTATAGACGTTAAATTTTTCATAGATTCGACTGCTTGGAAACTGAGTTCAGAAGCAGTTAGTGGTAATGGGACAGAGATTGTAAAGATTTAATTGAATGGGAATGATCCAAATGGAGTTGGAATGAAATGAAGAGAAGAGTGTACAGTCGGGTCAGAAAATATTCGTACCGTACGATAAATGTAACATTTTCCTTTATAACTTCTAAAATATCAATTCCTGAATTCCAAATTTTTGAACACTTTTAGATCTGACATCGATTATGATACACAAAAAATTTCAAAGCAAATTTTCATCAATAACAAAAGTTACAGAGATTTAATTAGAAAATGGGGGAACGGAAAGTATTCATACGGCACGAAAAAATAACATATTTAATTGAAATTGAATATTTTTACGACCCTACGAAGGCGATAGGAAAATATTCATGAACTACAGTATTGTACCGAGCCTTTTTTTGTATACAGTCATTGTTATTCTCCCATATGTTGCAACCGTTGGCTTTGTTTAATAATTTGTCTTTTTATAAATCTTAAATCATGCCAAAAGCTGAAGAACACAGTATGGAGGTGAAGGAGATAGTCTTAGCGATGCACAATGACGGAAAGGGGTATGGCAAGATATCCAAGGAGCTAAAACTACAAAAACCCTGGTCCAATCCATTATTAAGAAGGTAAAGGATGTTGGTCACCTGGAGAATCTTCCTCGGAGTGGACGTCCGGTAAAGGTTTCCCCTACAGGTATCCGAAGAGTTGTTCAAGAGGTACACAAGAACCCCCGTGTGACCAGGGATGAATATAGCTCAATCTTTTTACAATCTGGAACAAGTGTCAGTCGATCAACTGTAAGCAACATTCTGCACAAGAATAACTTGAGAGGCTGCCGTCCTAGGAAAGCTCTTATACTGCGTTCTATCCATTTGAAGTATCGTGTCAAGTTTACAAATGAATACTCCCCTAAAGAATCCTCTTATTGGTACAGTGTTTTGTGGTCAGCTTAGACGAAAATAGAGCTTTTCAGTCATTCTAGTTCTCAGTATGTTTGGAGGAAAAAGAATGAAGCCTTCAAAGCAAAGAATACCATCCCTACAGTGAAGCATGGTGGAGGCTTACTGATGTTTTGGGGTTGCTTTTCGACTAAAGGTGTTGGTGCGTTGGTTTGAGTGAATGGTATAATGAAGAAAGAGGATTATCGCGATATATTGGAGGAAAACCTGAAGCAGAGTACGAGGAATCTTGGAATGGGACGTCGCTGGATCTTCCAACAGGACAATGATCCAAAGCACACCTCGAAATTTGTGTCCAAATGGTTAGCAGATGAACGTGTTAATGTCCTCCCATGTGTTCTAAAATTCAACATTAATTCGTTAAATATATGAACATCAACTTGCTGGTGGTGGTGACGACATCATTATAGCGCTCAAGCCTCATAAATAAACTGTATTCATTGATCTGGATTGAGACTCCAGCACTTCTCACCTGGCCATCACTGTGCACACATAACAGTGCGTAGCGCCTCACGTCACCACCAACCAAGCTCTTCTATATTTGAATCCTAACTAATATTGGCCCTTATTCCGCATGTTTATCCCTGGTACGGTGAAATCCGAATCTAAACCCACTGGAGGATTTGGGACACTGATCCTAAAATAACCCCTGTCGGATTTCGGATACGGAACCCTAAAAAACAACTTGGAATTATAGACACCGATCCTAAATAACCCCTGGCGGATATCGGACTACAAGCCTGAGCCTCTGGAATGCGGAGAGAGAGAGGGCGACTAGACTGGACTGACCACGGTTTCTTCCACGTGTATTTGGGTGCACTGGACTTCCTAATAGGTGAGAGGCTTGAGCGATCTTTATCTAAATATTAGTTTAGTCACCTTGTGGAATTGTTAACAAATAGATTGTCACTAACCTCCAGCTAGGAGTGAGGTGCAACATTAGAGTGTTGCACTTCCTCCAAAAAAGTTGCACTAAACTTATTTACATGTAGCCATTTTATTTCTATTAAAATTTAAATACCTACTTTGTTATTTCAGACTAGGATACCTTGAACGGCAAAGAGAGAGAGGATGGCTGGAATTTAATTATAGATAATTTATATAGGTAATTTAGGTAGGCTATTAGTTAATCTTGTACAGTTAGGGCTTGTCAAATTAAATATAGTAAATACTCCAATTGTATTTCTGCCCTTCTTGTTCTGAGATCTAATGCAAAATTTTTGTATATGGTCCTTCGAACCGGATTGGTGAATCTATTTTGTCCCCAGTTTAGTTATTGCCATTTTCTCTCTGCTGCTGCTTTAAGGGTTTGTTTAGTTAGGAATGATATTTTTGCTTGTTGGTGTGTTGAATGTTGTTGTAAGTGATTTGGTGCCTAAAAGAAGCTTTTAACAGTTGCGTTTAAAAGGTTTATTAAAAAAGTATATTTACCCTATTACAGATCCTAGAGTATATTATGCCATGAACTGGTTGTTTGTAACGTCAAATTTAAAAATTATTAATCATATTATTAGTCTGTTAAATTGATAAAATTTTAAACTATTTATAGTCTGCTTTAGGATATTAATCCTCCTTATTCGAGATTTGGAACTTTGTCTGTTGAATTATGAAAATGAAAACTTTAATTAAATTACGTTCAGGCAAGCGTCAATCCGCCACTAAGTTATGTCAAAAAATTAGTACTAATATGCCTGACGATATAGTGGAGTTTCAGTTTTACCATCAGAAGACCGTAGATCTTAAAAATAGCTTATTAGCATTAGATGATAAAATCCAATCTCTGTTGCTGGAGAATGGTGATACCGAAGAACTTGCATATGCCGATGACTGTGAGAGGAGCGAGGAATATTTAGACGAACTGAATAGATTATTGATTAAAATTAACATTATCATTAGAGATTATTCTGTTGTAGGTGGGAATTCTAATGATAATAGTAGGGCTCCTAAAATGAAATTACCTAATGTACAACTGCCTATGTTTAGTGGGAAACCGGAAGAGTTTTCCTCATTTAAAGCTAGTTTTGAAGCTATTCTGAATAAATTTGATCTTTCTCAGTTTGAGAAATTTAGTTACCTTTTACAACACTTATCAGGTACAGCCAAAGAAATAGTTAGGTCAGTTCCTCCTAACAATACTAGCTATAACAATGCCATGTCATTACTCGAGGATGCTTTTTCTAGTAAGGTATTGCAACAATTTTCTGTGATAGAAAAGCTCATTCAGTTAAAGTTAGATGATAACACTGATTACCATCATTGGGTCAATGAGGTAAGGATGATAAGCGAACAGTTAACTAAGCTTAAAATTGAAAGTTTGATTTTCGCACAATATTTCTTGTGGAATAATATGAGTCTTAAATATAAGCAAGCATTCATGTCAATTACTAACAATAACAAACCAAATGTGGAGGAAATCATTAGGAGTGCTTTTGAAGTCTCAGGTCGAGTTAATGAATCTAATTTTAAAGTTTCGAGACCTGTAGAGAATAGTTATGCGATGGCTGTATCTGTTAATTCTTCTAAAAAAGATAGTAAGATTAACATAGGTTGTCAATTATGTGAAAGTGTTGGAAGTTCGGACGCGGGCTCTCATAAGATATACAATTGCAGTAAATTTGAATCTCCCATGAGTAAAGTAACTAAAATTAAAGAACTTAACGGCTGTACAAGATGTGGTTGGTTGAATCATACCATAAGTAACTGCACTTGGAAATTTAAAACAAAGTGCCGTCAATGTAACTTGTGGCATGCATCTTTTCTATGTATTGGGAGAGCTGCGTCCGAAACTTCAGATAGTTCTAAGCATAGTGCTTCCTTTAAACCAAAAAATAGAATTTACGAGTCTAAAAATAAAACGATGAAAGGTGATACCCATGCTATTGAATTCTCTGTTATGAATGCACAAACTTGTAATGATGTAATTTTGCCAACCTTTTCTGCGCCTTTAGCTAAAAGTAGAGGGGGTAAACTGAATGCCCGTACACTGTATGATCCTGCTTCACAGGTAACCTTCATAGCAGAGCATTTGTTAAAGTTTGTAGAACATAAGATTGTGAGGGATAATGTAAAAATTAAGATAAGCGGCTTCGATGAGTCAAAGCAAATAACTACCAAAATAATTAGATTTGAGCTACCTGTTCAAAATGAGCTTAGAATTGTACAGGCTGTTATTGTTCCTGAAATTAAAAGTAGGATAAATATCCCTTCTCTAGTCGGTATATGTAAGGCTTTCAAAAGTCACTCTGTTCCTCTTGCTGATAAGATGTTACATACAAATAATGATGGTAAAATTGACCTGCTGCTAGGCGCTGATTATGCCCACGTGTTACCTGTTCAATCTTGTAGATTTGGTGGAGAATTTAAATCTCTAATTTATCATACTGGGTTAGGAGTGATGCTCACCGGTAACGTAGGTACTCTCACGAATAACAAGACTTACTTAAATTCTGTTAAGGAGTTTTGTAGGATGATAACTAATAAGAAATGACTAGGTAATGTTTTTACATCTAGTGTGACTGATGTTGAGAATGATTGTGATAACGCATGTGATATGGACTCTATTTATCGTGAATATTTGCACTGTGAAAATGAAGCTGAAGCTCCATTCTCAGATACCGATATAGGGCTGTCTGAATTTGTTTTAGATAATATATCACGGGCGGAGGATGGTAGGCTGATTCTACCTGCATTATGGAATAGAAAGATTATGCACCTACTTCCAAATAATTATAATTTGGCTTCTAATTTTTTGCATAGTACGATTAAAAAATTAAGTAAAGATAAAATTAATTTGTACGATGAGACAATAAAACAACAAATTGAAGAAGGAATTATAGAAGAGGTGCCTCAACCTTCTAAATTAAAAAAGGATAAGTCCATATCATTTTTACCTCACAGTGCTGTATTTAAACCTTCTGCCGAAACAACAAAATGTAGAGTTGTTCTCATGTCTAATTTATGTGAAAAAGGTAGAGGCAACAATTTGTCTCACAACCAGATTTCTCTACCAGGTCCTCAGTTGAACTATAAGTTGTTTCTAACATTAACATTATATCGATTTAATAAGTACCTCATTATAGGCGACATAATAAAAGCTTTCCTACAATTGTATCTTCGTAAGAATGATACTGGTAAACTACATTTATTGTGGTTCAGGGATATTTCATCAGGTTGCCACGAGGAAGTAGCATTTAAATATACCAGGGTGCCTATGGGTTTGCGCTTCAGTCCCTTTCTTCTAATGATTGCTTTGTATTTCATTCTTGTTGAGAGTACTTCAGGCGGTGAGAGTTCTGATACATTCAGAATGGTGTACAATTTGTCATACATGGATAACATTGCGTTTTCTGCGAGTGACATTGGTTGTGCAGTATCTGGTATAGGAATTCTCGCTGATCTATTTTCTAATTACCAACTTAAATTACAGAAGTTTCATTCAAAATATTGAAAATTTAGTGAGTAATAATCCCCAAATTGGGGAGGCAAATGTGGAAGAGACTGATGAGTGCGACCTTTTGGGTATTACTTGGATAAAGAATACAGATTCATTTAAGCCTAAAGTAACTGGGTTAAATGTTGAGGCGAGGACTCGTAGAGAAATTTTAAGTTCTATTAATGCTAACTTTGATCCTATTGGAATAATTTTGCCTACGCTGAACAGAGCGAAGTTGTTTTTGCATGAGATTACCTTAAATATTAAATCTGAATGGGACAAAGAGATTAGCGATGACAATAAAAAGATTTGGCGTAACATTGCTCTTCAGTTCAATAATAAAAGTATATCTGACATTATTATCCCTAGTTATGTTGGGGAATATGAAGAGTCTTTTAGATTGATAGCGTGTGTCGATGCAAGTAAAATGTTCTATGGTGTAGTAGTTTATATACAGGCTATAAATTCTACAGAAACTAGTTTTTTGTACGCCAAGAATAGAATTATATCGAAATCCCTTAAGGTTAAATCTATACCGATATTGGAATTGATTGCCTGTCAATTTGGAGTAAAATGTCTAGCAGAAACGAAATACGAACTATCTTCTGCTACATGTCCCATTGTTCTGACTGAATTGCATGTGTACACAGATTCTATGATCACATTGAATTGGATTCACTCTAAGGCGGTTAGATTTGGTAAAATAGAGAAGAAGAGTCTCATTAACAACAGATTGGATTCAATAGTGGGACACTGTGAGAAATTTCCTATGATTTTCCATCATATCGATGGCAAGCTTAATCCTGCCGATCTGGTTACCCGCACATTGTCTCCTAGGTTGTTGATTGGGAGTAATTATGTCTCTGGTCCCAAATTTGATGGTCTGGGGGATATTGGATTCAGTGTGCCCTGTATGTCTGGTGAGAATTCTCACAGTTTGTGTATGAATATTAATACAAATTACAGTGTTCCAATTATTAACCTTAAATATTTTTCTTCCTTTCGCAAGATTTGTAAGATTATTCATGTTGTTAGGTTGTATATAAACTATTTGAAAATAAAGGTTAATAAAAATAAACCGGAGTTGTTTTCAAATGTTATACCTTGTAACTATGTCGATTCTGTAAACTATGTGGTCTCTGTGGACCAACATAGCGAGTTTGGAGATGTATTAGAGTACATGAAAGTTCCAGATAAACGAGCGCCGCAGATTATCTCTCAGTTGAACTTGTTTCTGGACTGTAATTCTATTTTGAGAGTAAAAGGAAAAATGGACAGACTTGACGCTCCATATGAAACAAAGTATCCTATTTTGCTCCACAGAGATTCGCACCTGACTAGATGTATTATAAGTGACTTGCATGAAAAAACCCATCATGCAGGAGTATATAAATTGTTGAACCTTTTAAGGAAAGATTTTTATATTCCCAGTGCTTATAGTGCTGTAAAATCATTTATCCATTCCTGTGTTTTTTGCAAGAGATTTAATGGTAGAACTATTAAAATTAATCAAAATTCATTTAAACAGTTTAGGGTAAATCCTTCACATCACCCGTTCAGGGACATTGCTCTGGATCATGTCGGACCGTTCACTGTGCGAAATTCTATTAATCACAGTTCAAGAATCTATTTATTGCTTATTACTTGTCTCTATACAAGAGCAATAAATTTATTAATATGTCATGATATTAATAACAAATCTTTCCTGCAAGCACTTCAGATTCACGTTCACGAGCATGGGATTTTTCAAAATGTTGTAAGTGACAACGGTAGTCCCATAGTAAGTTCGTTAGAGCAGATTAAAACTTATTTATCGTCATTGGATATATCAAATTACTTGAAAGAGCACAACATAAAGGTCTTGGAATTTGCTCCATATCCACCTGGTTCAAGTTATTTAGGTGGCATTGTTGAAAGTTTAGTGAAGCAAGTTAAACACCTTATGTATAAAGCGACTAGCCGCACTATTTTAAAATTTGATGAATTTGCTTTCTTAGTTTCAGAATGTAAAATGCTAATAAACAAGCGTCCTATTGCTTACAAGAATAGTCTCTCTAACCCGGAGGTGGATATGGGTGTCATTACTCCGGAGACTTTATTGCGTGGCTTTGATGTTCCTTCTCTATCTATTGTGCCTCACATGGATAGCGAAGAGAGAGATTTTGCTTTGGAATTGCTACCGAATGAAAGTAAATTATACAGTAGTCTAGAAAATTTAAGAAAATCTAAACTAATGCTTGATCGAATTTACTATGATGAATTTATTCAAAATTTGCGCAGTTCTAGCCTGAATAAATCTGGTAGGTACGAACCGAAAGCACATGAGAATTTAGAAGTAGGTGATCTTGTATTAATCAGACAAAATTTAATTAAACCGTATTTTCATCCCATGGCGGTGGTATTTGAAACTGAGGTGAATAGCTTGGGAGAAACTAATACTGTGGTTGTTCGTAAAGGCAACGGTGAATTGGTAAGGCGTCATGTGACTGATCTAGTTTTACTAGAGAAAGTCACTGACCAGTCTGATGATGAGGTACCTTGTAATGTTCCTGTGGTGAATAAAAGAGTTAAAAGGAAGGCTGCTGTAAAGTGCAATAAAAATCTTAAAAACTGGACAGCGGCTAACCTGATTTGAACTCTGACTATTTTGTAAATATGTTGATTATTTCTGAGTTTAGAATTTTTTGTAGTTAGTTGAGTTTATAATATATTTATTTGTTAAAGTTTAAAATGTATATATGTTGCGTTATTAGTAGTTTGAGTGTTTTAAATTTCTGTTAGATATAGGTAAATTAGAAGAAATCCATACCTTTAATATGGATTTTTTCTTTTTCATAATTTAAAATTTTACGAAAATTTAACGCCCCTCGCCAGTGTTCTAAAATTCAACATTAATTCGTTAAATATATGAACATCAACTTGCTGGTGGTGGTGACGATATCATTATAGCGCTCAAGCCTCATAAATAAACTGTATTCATTGATCTGGATTGAGACTCCAGCACTTCTCACCTGGCCATCACTGTGCACACATAACAGTGCGTAGCGCCTCACGTCACCACCAACCAAGCTCTTCTATATTTGAATCCTAACTAATATTGGCCCTTATTCCGCATGTTTATCCCTGGTACGGTGAAATCCGAATCTAAACCCACTGGAGGATTTGGGACACTGATCCTAAAATAACCCCTGTCGGATTTCGGATACGGAACCCTAAAAAACAACTTGGAATTATAGACACCGATCCTAAATAACCCCTGGCGGATATCGGACTACAAGCCTGAGCCTCTGGCATGCGGAGAGAGAGAGGGCGACTAGACTGGACTGACCACGGTTTCTTCCACGTGTATTTGGGTGCACTGGACTTCCTAATAGGTGAGAGGCTTGAGCGATCTTTATCTAAATATTAGTTTAGTCACCTTGTGGAATTGTTAACAAATAGATTGTCACTAACCTCCAGCTAGGAGTGAGGTGCAACATTAGAGTGTTGCACTTCCTCCAAAAAAGTTGCACTAAACTTATTTACATGTAGCCATTTTATTTCTATTAAAATTTAAATACCTACTTTGTTATTTCAGACTAGGATACCTTGAACGGCACAGAGAGAGAGGATGGCTGGAATTTAATTATAGATAATTTATATAGGTAATTTAGGTAGGCTATTAGTTAATCTTGTACAGTTAGGGCTTGTCAAATTAAATATAGTAAATACTCCAATTGTATTTCTGCCCTTCCTGTTCTGAGATCTAATGCAAAATTTTTGTATACCATGGCCATCTCAATCACCAGACCTCAATCCCATCGAAAATATGTGGGCTGAATTGAAAAAAGAGTAAGGAAAAGGCAACCAAGAAAATCTGGCAGAACTTGAGATCATTACAAAAGAAGAATGGAGTAAAATAGACAAGGAAACCTGTCAGAAATATGTGGGAGACTATTTTGGACGCCTCCAGAAAGTAATCGAGAACAGAGGATTCACAATTGACTATTAAAACAATATTATTTACATTTTCTTGTTACAGTATGAATACTTTCTGTCCCCCAATTTTCTAATTAAATCTCTGTAACTTTCATTATTGATAAAAATTCGCTTTGAAATTTTTTGTGTATCATTATCAGGGTTGTGAGATTTTTTTTAAATATGCTCATAAAACTATAAACTCCATGAATGTTATAAACGACATCAAAATTTAGGGTATTGGAACTTCCTATAGCTAAACCAGAAGGTTTCTACACAATACTTTTCATGTTGCGCTCAGGATTACATGGAATTTATATTTTTAGAGCATATTTTTTAAAAAATGTCACAACCCTAATCAATATCGATGTCCGATCTAAAAGTGTACAAAAATTTGGAATTCAGGAATTGATATTTTAGAAGTTATAAAGGAAAATGTTACATTTATCTTACGGTACGAATATTTTCTGACCCGACTGTAAGTGAAGATCACAATATGAATTGGGATCACCAGATTTCAATGAATATATTTTTATATATTTAACCCTGAAAAGGCTACCAGGACTGGAAAGCCATGTTCGGCGTGAATTCAGATATATACATAAAAAAATGAATGTGTCTCTGTCTCAATGAATGTGTCTCTGTCTGTTCATTTAGAAAATTTCACTCAAAATGTTCCTTCGGTAGATGCATATGTTAACTAAGGTATGAGCTGACTTTGCTAATTAATTTTCAAGATCGTCTTATTGCCTGGTTTTTCTGCATGTAATTTTATATTAGCTGTGTTGTATATGTCATGCAGGCTAAATTAAGAAGGCTACTTTTTTTGCATACGATTATAAAAAAACTCCTTGTAACCTATAGAACACTTTTATTGTGTTATCTCGTGTATCCCATTGTAATATATTTGGGTGTTACTTCGTATAACACATTACTATAACCCTCTATTGATGTGATATATCTTGTGTCCTCTATAGCGAGACCCTTCATCATATATAATTGCTGTTTGATAAAGAGATAGATATAAAGATTTATCAAATATTATACTTGCAGTCATCAAATTAAAATAATATTCTGTTACATACGATTCAATCGGTTGGCGCCGTAAAGATCTCGGAAATAATATTTGTGAGCTTTGTAAAAGCGAGTTCATTTTAGTCCAATATACACACACGTTTCACATACATGTAGCCAAAAAAAACAGCAACATCCAATATTAATAATCAGCAAAAATAAAGTCGGTAGTAACTTCAAGATTATTGCCCTGATGTAGTGGGATTACAATAAGATACTAAATTTTATTTTATATTCCCTGACGAATCACATTTTGTTCTCTTATAAAATACTGGTTGGTAATGAGGTATTAGGATGCAAGAGGATAAACTTGAATAAATAAATGAGATAAGTTTTATACATAATTACTGAAAAAATAATTGAAACTATCTCCTTTACCTTAAACTGCTACAAATATAAAAAGTATAGTACCGCTTATATAAAAGAATGGTCAACAAATAAAATTTAACATAAATAATTAAGTGTACTGTACAGGGTGATTGAAAAAAATTGCAACTGGGTTTTTGAATGATAATGTTTTCCGAACTATATACGAGCCACTTGTTAAAGCTTTATTGCATCTTGAAGGTAATCTTTCAAACCAAAATAAAAATACATCATCATAAAAGTGAAATTTAAACTGTTAACCAATTTCTAAATATATTATTTCATTATTAATTTTAATTTCCATGTCCTTCCGTCATTCAATTATGAAATAAGCATGCGCAGAGAGAGATCATCGGTGTGGGTTGCTTTATGCGGAAACGGTATTATGATTTGACCCACTTTTTGGATGCGTCATCTGAACGGAGAAAAATATTTAGATATGCTTAATGATTTGATTATTCCTTATCTAAAAGAGGAATTTGGTGAAATATTCAACCAAATATGTGGCCAAAGATAGAGCTGCTGCCAATCGCCGCATTATTGTTCGTGATCACTCAGTATAAGGTGTTCCATCAACGATTGAAAGAAATTGGAAAAGATACTAAGTGACCCCCAAATTTAACCCCATGTTAATTCTTACTTTAGGGGTTACATAGAGAATAATTTATTTACCACAGCTCCATGAAATATTCGTAAATTGAAGTCCAATATAATTACAGACTTTGAAGAACTAAGGAAAAATTAAAAGATTATTAACAGATCTGTACGGGCAAGGAGAACAAGAGCAGAAATTTGCACCGATAGAAATGGAGGGTACATGTAAGGACATGGAGATTACAATTATTAATTGAATATTATTTTTTTAACTGATTAACGGCATAAATTTTACTTTTATGGGGATGTATTTTTATTGTGGTTTGGATAAAACTCTTAAGCGAGATAATAAACTCTTTTTCAGCGGGATTTATTCGCTGACCAACTTTATTATAATTGATATCACACCATTGTTCGATATCACAAATTAAAATGAATTTATCGATTCACAGACAAAAAGATTATTTTCAAGTTCCAATGAGGCATTAACAAGTAGTTCGTATAGTTCGAAAAATATTACCATCCTAAAACCCGGTTGCCTCTTTTATTAAATCATCCTGTATCCCAGGTAACAAAAATTATTCCCGGGATATTCCGGAGAAACTTCATGGAATTATTCCTTCGATATCACCTGCGTTATCGAGGGGATGCCCTTTTTACTTTTTTGCGATATGGGGATATCCCCAAATGATATCGAGGGAATAATGATGGGATTTAAATATATTATCCAAGGAATATTCCCTCGATATCAAGGGAAGAGCAAGGAATACCTAAATTATTATTCCCTCAATAACAAGGGAATAAAATTGGGATAGTGAGAGGATATTCCCTCAATATCAAGGGGATCAAATGGGAATAATCACTGAATATTCCCTGGATATCTAAAATAGGGGAAGGTTATAAATAGAAGGATACCAAAACTTATATTTCCTAGAATATACTGCATTTGCACGTATACGTTTGACTTTATATGAATTCGTTGAGTGATACATATTTTTATATGCAAATTTAATAGGAAGAAAAGGAGTGGTGCTTCCGGGTCTCGAACCTGCACTTCGTTGACTTCTGCTTGCAACGCTAACCACTCGACCAACCTGGACACAGAAGAAATAGGTTTTTAATGAACTTTATGCAATATGATAACTCAAGTGCATCTTTAAGCTATCATCGATAAATATAGTTTCATATTTCATAGATTATTTCTTTTTCTCTTTTATAATTGTTTCTTTTATAATTTTTAGGGGATCAACTATTTTTCACTAATTCCTGGAATATTCCTTCGATATTGTTTGGGAATCAACTAATTTTTAGTTATTCTTGCGATATTCCCTCAGTATAAATAGGAGATCAAAAAATTTTCACTAATTCGTAGAATATTCCCTCGATATAGTCAGGAGATCAACCAATTTTCAATAATTCATGAAATATTCCCTCGATATCGTGAGGAAACAACTAGTTTTCATTAATTCCTGAAATATCATCTCGATATCGCAAGAGGATGGAGTAATTTTCACTAATTCCTGTAATATTTCTTCGATATTGTTAAGGAATCAACTAATTTTATTTATTCCTGGAATAATATCTCGATATCGTTAGGGTATCAATAAATTTTCAGTAATTCTAGTAATATTCCCTCTTTATAATTAGGGGATCAACTAATTTTCATTTTTACCTAGATCATTCCCTCGATATCGTTAGGGGATCGACTAATTTTCAGTAATTCCAGGAATATTCTCTTGATGTCGCTTGGGATCAACTAATTTCCACTTATTCTTGGAATATCATTTCGATATCGGTAAGGGTTCAAATAACTTCACTAATTCCTGGAATATTCCCTCGATATCGTTAGGGGATCATTTTTTTCTCTCTAATTCCTGGAATATTCATCTGATATCGTTAGGGATCAACTAATTTCCACTATTTCCTGGAATATTCCTTCAATATCGATAGGATATCAACTAATTTTCACTAATTCCAGGAATATTCCTTCGATATCTTTAGGGGATCAACACGTTTTACTAATTTCTTGAATATTCCCTTTATATCATTTTACGATAGCGGATAATGAAGGGATATATAGATATCGAGGGAATATCCTGGGAATATCTCAATGTTATCTGGGATAGGGGCTTAATTGAGGATGATGTAATTAATTTACATATTCGTATTCTTATCTTATCATAAATAACGTACAACACTAACATACTCATATTTAAGGATCTACAAAACAACGAATGATAGTCAATCATAAATTATGCAGTACATAACTAAGTGACTATGAAATTTTGCTTTTTGTTCAATTGTCTCAATTAGCAGAGTTCTCAGTGCTAAATATTACGTTTCATCAGCTATTCTCCATTGAGCAAAATTGCCAGACAAGTGTGTGTGACACGTATCCCAGCGTGACTGGAAAATTCATCCACGGAATATTCGTCCTCGGAAAATTCATCCAGGAAAAATTCGTCCATAAAATGCAAAATAAATAATTTAAATGGTACAAAATGTTATGATTATGTTTTGAGTACATAGTTCATGTACTTTGTTGTATCTATTAAGTGTGCAGTACTGCACAGTGCACAATTCATGATTGTTTAATGAAACATCATTCTTGATGGATATGTAATCATTTTATTAATTTTATTTAAGATAAAGTGTTTGGAGCCTAAGCATTCTCAACACCTGAAGATGTTGTTGGCGTTAATAAAAAATTATGCGAGGATGCCAATTGAGTTTTTTAACTACTTTGAAGCTACGTATATTGGAACAAAAAGGGGAAGTCGAAACCAACGCGAAAACTCTTTATATCCAGTTGAATTCTGGAAGAGCAGGAAAGAGCATCCTAATATTTGAGATGAAGGAAGAAGATTTAACCCAAACTAAAAGATTTCCAACAAAGAGAGGTGACACCCAGTGTAAAAAGCCAGAAATCGAGATATTGACGAACGAATATGAAGCTAGAATTGCAATACACTCTGAATGGAACAATTTTTTTTGAAAATTTTCTGAAAAAATCGAGCTTTTAAATTTATATATTTGAATAAGTATTTTTTTTTTTAATTTACAATAATAAAAAACATACTATATTAGCTACAGAGAATGAATTTTTCATCACCAGTTATTACTGCTGTGTATATGTGTTATTTTCATCCAACCAGATTTTATGCGATCATAATTATCTATTACATATATTGTTAACACACAATAATGTCTTTCTTTCTATTCATTCCTAATTTAAGAAAATGAACGAAATTTTAGTGAACGAATTTTCCATTATCGAATTTTCTGCGGAAAAATTGTCCTAGCCCGTATCCCAGAGATGTCAGTTATAAGAATTTAGTGGAATACTCAGTATTTCTTAATAGTTAAATACAAGGAGGAGCAAAGACAAAATTAGTAAGTGCCGCAAATACCAGCCTTCATTCTATTGTAATGCATCTCATAAACATACAGATATCTCAGAGCTGTCAAATGGGGATATTGACAAATAGGCAATTACCAGGTGTCGCAAAGTCCTTCCTGTACCATACGGAAGTATGGTTGAGTGAAAGTTTGTGGTCCTGGAGGTGAGGCGACGACTTGCCAAGAAAATAATAAAACCCAGGTAAAAAATTAAATATGGAAAAAACAAAAGTTTATAATATCACTGAAAATAAAACAGCCACAATACCAAGTGTTTTATTTTTAAACATTGACAAAGAAGCCACCAGTGTAACACCAAACATAATCATTATTGTTATCATTCCAGCGAATTAGATTCTATATGATAAATTAACTATAAAGGAACGGGAATACTTGGTTTATCAACAGCAAAAGTAAACCTTAACCCTAATCAGTTTGAGGTGTATTTTCAAGGAATATCTTTTTTAAATTTTTATATATCTCACATGTCATTCCATTAAATTTACCAGCCTTTCCTGACTTTGTTCTTACATAAATACCAAATATATTTTTGTATTTAAAAGCTATAAATATTTACGTATCGGCGTAAATCACGCAAATTTGGAAAATAAATACCTGAGGTGATTAATTTGCAACGGGCTGCAACGTAGAAATACAGTTTGGTTAGCCTATAGACACTCATCTGTTCCCGTTATCATTGACTACACACACAAGCCCGAGCTGTGATTGGGCCACACTTCACCCAATCACAGCTCTGCTCTCTGAGTTGCCAATGTCTTATAAATCTATGTATTTCTTTTTCTTTATATGTTCAATATTTTTACTTGAGCTCGGGTACACCTTAGTTTAGTATGTATATTGATAACTTGTAGAAAATAGTGTACCGTAGGTTGTTAATCAAGACGTATATTTTTTCAATGCATAGTTAAACCTTCCCTTTCATTCCGGTAGTCAATCCGTAGGAATTAACAGATAATGATGACACCGCGTGTTTATTGCTGAGAGATAACTCATTTTACTAACCAATCTTCGCCAACAGAGGAAGCTCACTACATAGTGTTTCTAATAATTCCAAACTAATTACCAATATTTCCTGCATCAAATTTGATACTAATTCGTCGTTAAATATTTTACTGTGAATTTCATTAGTACAAAAAAAGGAGAGCGTTTATTCAATCACCGTCATTGACAGACCTTTACGTAAATCTACAGTGTTATAATAGTAATTAACTCAAGGTAGGTGGTAAATGGAATATAACTATTTCCCTAACCTCTATGATAATAACATTCAAATCAATCGTACAATATGGTTTATGATATCAGATGAAATAGAATTATAAATTAATAATACTTCATACGATAAATAGCAACACAAATACAATTTTTTTAATTTAAAACCCACAAACAATTTCTGTTGAAACTAAGTCCTGTGGGAGTTCATTAGGAGCAAATAAAGATAACGGACCAGAAATGGACCAAGTAAAGTCAACGGACCAGAAATGAAGCTGGTAAAGATAACGGACCAGAAATTAAGCTAGTAAATATAACGGACCAGAAAATAAGCTAGTAAAGTTAACGGACCAGAATACATTTTTAGTTTTAAATATTTGCTTTAGTATTTTGTAAAAATACAACCTTATAAATGATAATACATTAATTTTGCATATTTCATTAATTGTAAGAATTGATAAAAAATCGTGATCCACTTTGAAAAAGGGAAAAAAAGTCTGCTTAAATCCTTTAATGTGGTATTTATGATTCCAAAATAATGTTCTTATCCCAATTCCCAGGTAACATTGAGATATTCCTGGAATATTCCCTCGATATCAATATATTTCTTCATTATCCGCTATCGTAAAATGATATATAGGGAATATTCCGCGGATTAGAGAAAATTAGTTGATCCCTTAAGAAATCGTGTGATTATTCCAGGATTTAGTGAAAATGAGTTGATCCTCTAATGATATCGAGGGAATATTACAAAAATTAGTGAAAATTAGTTGATCTCTATCGATATCGAGGGAATATTCCTTTAATTAGTGAAAAATAGTTGATCCCAATAAATTATAAAAGAAATGATTATAAAAGAAAATAAGAAATAATCTATGAAATATGAAACTGTATTTATCGATTATAACCTAGAGATAAACTTGAGTTATCATATTGCATAAAGTTCATTAAAAATTCTACTTCTACTGTGTCCAGTATGGTCGAGTGGTTAGCGTCGCAAGCAGAAGTCAATAAGGTGCTGGTTCGAGACCCGGAAACATCACTTCATTTCTTTCTCCATTTCTTTCCATTTAATTTGTATATAACAATATGTTTCATTTAACTAATTCATGTAAAGTCAAACGTACATGTACAAATGCAGTATATGCTAGGAAATAATAATTTTGGTATTCATATTTTTATATCCTATTCTAGATATCCCTGGAATATTCAGGGAATATTCCCATTTTATCCCCTCGATATTGATTGAATATCCCATCACTATCCAAATTTTATTCCCGTTATCGAGGGAATAATAATTTAGGTATTCCTTCCCTTGTTATCGAGAAAATATTCCAAAGATAATGTATTTAAATCCCATCATTATTCCCTCGATATCATTTGGGGATATCCCCATATCGCAAAAACGTTAAAATAGGGCATCCCTCGATAACGCTGGGGATATCAATGGAATAATCCCAGGGGATTTCCCCGGAATATTCCGGGGATAATTTTTTGTTAACTGGGTTATTGGTCAAATATTAATAATTTAACACAGGAAAGTTAACGGACCAGAATTGAATCTAGTAAAAAAAACAGACCAGAATTTGAACTAGTAAAGTTAACGGACCTTGGTCCATCATCTTTACTTGCTCCGTTCATTATGCTCCACATTGGTTTTGGACCCATGTTCTTCGATTTTCGGCCAACAGGAGCAACCACGACTTGTTCTCCTATACAAATAAAGTCCAACAATTCTGCAATTGTATAAGATTTAAAGCTATTCTATTAAATGTCAGTATAACCCTATTAATTGAATTAGCATCCAACATTTTAATGAGACAATAAGATATCTCAAGCTATGGTTGACTACAATAAGTTCAAATATAATTATTATGATAAAATGTTGATGTTTCATGTCTCGTGAATCCCCTGAATAATATCATTAGAATATTAGTTCTGCAAACAATTTCTCTTCATCCGATCATCTGAAGCCAATCATTTCTGTAATTGGATACATTTCGTCTCGCCAATTGCTGGATCAAATCCATTAATCACCTCTTGTCATTTGTCAAAGGATGGCCACAGTAAACAACACCAATGTTTGTTCACTCACTCGGTTGTGCCTGTGTTTGGACAGTACAGCAGATGGCAAGAGGTGTGAGTTCGAATCATTCGAGAACCAGACAGCTCTGGTTTTATTCTCTAAGCTTTTCAAACTATTTAAATGTAGTAAATAAGATGCACTGTCAGTTGTACACATTATGATATGGAATGTAAACAGTTGATTAGTAAACTAAATTTCTATATTGTACTTGGTTTGAAATGTAATTGGAATATATTAACCATTTGATATTGATAAAACATAATATAATTTGGAATATAATAACAAAGAAAAGGTCTCATATTCGATATGATACCAATCATATTGATAAATAGATCAGCATGATATAATAATGTGTTTTAATCTTTCAACAGTATACAATAAATTGTTTTTCATTGTATAAGTAACAACAAACAGATCAAATTATACAAATACCCTTCTTAATCATCATAATCAGACCAGTTGAATAAATTCCCCCCACCAATTTTTCAGGCATGTTACCAAACCTACAATACACCCGTGGGCCAACAGTTTGGCCCAAGGCAATTGAGCTTGACTCCGTCAGTTGGGCCCGCCGACAATTGGGCTCTAGACAATTGGAACCAAGACAATTGGGCTCCACGATCATTGGACCCCAGACATGTGGGTCCCAATACATTTGGGCACACGACAATTGTGCCCCTAGATAATTATACTTTTTGTACTTTTTTCAGAGTCTACTGCATAACTTCATTAAAAAAAATGATACTGTAATAACTAGGGTTGTAATAATATGCCTTTTGTATAGAAATATAGTCTCGAGCAAATTTAATATAAAGAATATTCCTTATGAGTAAAAAATATTGTTTTTATGAAAAATAAATAGTTTTTAACAGAAAATATTCTCTTGTCCAGAATAAAATATAAACGTTCCTTCAAGGTATTAAGTACGGTCCCTCAGTTAGCGTTCCCATGCAACCACTAAAATATCACTTATTAATTAGGGATATTAATTATCACTAATCTAGTTTGATGGGTGTAAACCGTTTAATTAATTATCAATTAATCTCCAAACATGTAATATTATGTCAATTATCAATTTTAGTTTTTTGCCAACAAGAATAGGTGTTCCTCCAGCCTTTTTCTTTTATTTGTTTACGTTTGTGACGTCACGAAGGACAGCTCAACGTACTATCTACCGTGTCTTCGAGTTCCACGAACCGTGATTAACGTTCTTTGTCACGGGAACGGTTGGTTCTCGTAGAACTGAAGGACGTTCTTCGGGTTCTTCAGCACTGGAACACACCATACGACATGATGAAATTATTGGAACATACAAATTGAATTAAGGTAATGTGAATTTTGTGAATCAGTGTTCATTATTGGAAAGTTTTATGAATTATTATTACAAAATGTTTTCTCATAATCTCATTTTATCCCAACAGCTGTTTGAACAACTGTACAATGAAACTCATAACCTTTAAAATTTACCCATTTTTTTACCGAATATTTGTCTTTGATGATCCACATGACATGATTCAAAATGATACGACTTATTTGAATATTTCAAAGATTTTAATTACATTGAAACAAAAGAATAGCATCCAGATGTGAGTTAAGGAGCTTGCTAATATATAACTTATCAATATCAAGTATATCAATCGAGTTAAAAAAAATGTAATCTATATTAGAAAATATAAAGCATATTTCAAAGATAATATTGTCACTTCCCTAGTGATAACTAAGTACCATTTGTTAATTGTGTCTTCTGCCATATTCTTTAATGGCTTAATTGTTTTGAGGCCCAATTGTCGTGGAACCAATTGCCCGGGGCTTAATTTTCGTGCCATACTATTACCTCCTCGTCTGAGTTAAGCACAGAGACCGGAGCTATCTCCCTCTCACCCTAACCGATATAGACTAATATTCTTCCAAGTCTTCTCATATTATGATCTCTCGATTAATAAAACTCTGAGTAAATTCTATGTTTTATTTTTATTTCCCTCTTATTATTTTCCACCAAGTCCAATCTCCCAGACATTCCATTACGATATCTAATCCTACCCTGCCTTCCCTCCCCATGACTCCTTCTCCTCCATAGCATAAATCCAACGTTTGGATAGATCACCTAACAGAACTAGGACAAAATGGCAACTAACAAACGCTTACGGAAAAAAAGCCTAACGGACAAAATGCATAATTGACAAAATA
Organism: Caprella mutica; assembly: GCA_947561585.1. NCBI lineage: Eukaryota > Metazoa > Arthropoda > Malacostraca > Amphipoda > Caprellidae > Caprella > Caprella mutica. The sequence goes on from CANNZV010001338.1 coordinate 22,468, forward strand.
CCTTACAGACAAAAGACCTAAGTACAAAATGAATAACGGACAAAACAATTTATGTACAAAATGGTCCTAGGTAAATTGCTCGATAACAATTGCTCGAAAGATAATTGCTCGAAAAAAATTGCTCGAAAAAACAATTGTTCGAATGAACAATTGCTCAAATGAATAATTGCTCGAAAGACAATTGCTCGAAAGACAATTGCTCGAACGAACAATTGACCGAATGAACAATTGCTCGAATGACCAATTGCACGAAAGATCAATTGCTCGAATGATCAAATTGGTCACAGTGTCCAAATTAATAGTATCACTTCAATTAGCTGAATCACTTCAATTAGCTGAACCTAACCTTCCTGGTTTCTAATTAGTAATCTATAATAAATGTAATTCATATTTTTAATCGCTAATTACTATCAATAAAAATAATTTTTTTTATTTTAATCTTCCGGGTTTTCTTATTTTTAGTGAACAGGAATACTGCAGCAACTTTGAGTACTACGATTTTAGTTTTTTGTCAGTTAATAGCTTCACTGGATTCTGACGAGATGTTTTCGAGACTTAGGTTAGAGTTGTTAGGTTTAAGCAACTCGGGTTATGGGAACTGCCGATAACAGGAGGGAGCGGGTTTTCGCAACACATTTAGCATGACCTCTGGTAATCGCGGTACTTTATAATTTTTCTCTTTTTGGTAGCCATTATCTGGTTGACTTTTCCTTTTCTTTTACATTAAGTAATCGATTATTCGAAATTTGAATATTTGAGCAATTAATAATTGATAAAATGTCGAAAGTCAGAAAATCAAGAAGTAAAATCTCTTCAAATAGCTACACATAACTGTCCTTGTTTCTAATAAGTAATAAATAATAAATGTATTTATATTATCTAAACGATTGATCATTCAAACAATTGTTAATTCGAACAATTGGTCATTGGAGCAATTGTTCAGTCGGTCATTTCGTTCAAGCAATTGTCTTTCAAGTAGTTATCTTTCGGGCAAATGTTCATTCGAGCAATTGTTTTTCGAGCGATTGTTTTCAAGCAATTGTCCTTTGAGCAATTGTTTTCGAGCAATTTACCGGATACCGTACAAAATATATGAATATAGAATAAAAAGTGAAATAATGACGTAAAAGAATAAACTCAATATGTAAATAAAAGGCCAAAACAGATCATATTTAAGTGATACCTGCAATGAACTACTTATTGGTAAATAATGAACACTAAACACTAGCTAAATAATTGTAATAAAATTGTGATAAACTAGTATCCTTTATAATATAATGGATACATTAGTACTTTTTTCCAACCGAGCTTTAGTTAAATATTGAAATTATATACAAAAACAACTATAAACATCACTGTAGATTAATAATGATTTTAGCTTTATAATAGAAATAGAAGATGATTATACCTATCATTTAAATTAACGCCATTTTAAAGTCATTATATAATAAGATGATCATATATATCTAATAAAAAAAAAGTCGAAATAGAGGAAAATGATTATATTTAATTGATTTGTTCGCAAATGATTTGTAACACATTACCAATGAATCACAAAGAAATAAGATAGTGTTTATGATAATAGGTACTATAGGTACGCTGAGTTACAATTATTATTGAAGTTAAATTTGGCAATGATTTAATAAACTCTCACTGAGACTAAGCTCTTTGTTTCTATTTGGTCTCACTTATTCAAATTATGAATATTTTTCAATATATTTATAATGGACATTAGTTTACAGTTTAAACATTTCAGTTATTTTCTCCGTTAGGCATTTTGTCCATTAGTCGTTTTGAACGTTATGCATTTTATCGCTTAGGTATTTTGTCCTGTAGTTATTTTGTCCGTAGGCGTTTTGTTCAAAGGCGTTTTGTCCGTAGTCGTTTTGTTCAAAGGCGTTTTGTCCGTTGGCGTTTTGTCAGTTGGTATTTTGGCCGTGGGCGTTTTGTCCGCAGGCAAATTGTCCGCTCACGTCAATTGACACCAGAGGAGCCTCAGTAGATTGGTTATCGATGGTGCCCTCGCCAACCATATGTTTCAGGAGGTTAGCAGGCTAGATTGGCCAGCATTCCTTTGTAGTCCCATGGAGGGTGCATGGTCTCTCCTCTCCCTAGTTCTCCACCCCTAACATAACCGAGTGCCATTGTCCGTGAACAGATAGGACGCCAACTCTCCAGGTAGATGTGTATTTTATCGAGCGAGGCAAATTATACACACAATATATATATATTTTTCTGTTGAACTACACTATCAATATTTCATCGGTTCAGCATCAATAAAATTGATCTATAACTCTTTATCACTTACATTAATATATTGAAATCATCTGATGAATCAATATACTATATTTTCAACATACTGAATATTGATTAAAAATGATATTAAATTTCTCTCATGAAAATAATATTATATTTTTTCTCCTATTCATGTATTCGTTTCATTCATTATCAATTTTATTCTGATGTCTCTCACTTTTTTATTCATGATAACATCTTCAATATGTGTATCATTTAATTGGAATCACTCCATAAGAATACCTTTAATTTGCAGATTAGTGGACAATTAGATTTTATTGGGTATGATGAAATTATTGAGAGTTAAAATTGATATTAAATACGTTCATACTTGATAGGAAGTATTCGATAAAATGAATAAAGAATCTCACTTGGTGTGGAAATTAATTGACACATCAACGAAATTGAATATCACTATTTAATGTCAAAACTAGGCATCACATACAATGTACTTTTGGAGTGTTTATTTTATCTTTAACAAATGAGAAACTATCCTCAACATTATATTAATTAAAAGTAAGTGGAATTAAATATGGAAGAAGAAATTTGGAGATTTTATAGCCTGCTGTGCCTATTGATTATAAAGGGCATATTGATTCTTTATGAATTTTGGGTAAATCATTCATTAATCCCGGTCCAGAACTTGATAGCATCAGATGTTCGTGTACAGCTTGACTGATGTTTTTTTCTTCTAGAAATTTGGCAAATTGTACGACAATTGGAAACGATTATATAATGTTGTTAAAGGCGATGATAAAAGGTGACACTACCTAAAACGATATATAAATGTATGAATATATTCCGATTATTTTCATTTGACATCTCTAATCATACGGTTATAATCTCCGCCCCCTTTTCTGGTATACATTTGATGCCATGCATTGCAGATGAATATGTCATGAGAGAAAGTGCACAATTCATTGTGATATGAAACAAAATGTGAAGATGAATGAGTGTACCTTGCAAATAATATGAAATAAAATATGAAGGTGAAGTTATATTCAAGAAATACCATTGAAGTTGATGTCTCAAAATTGGGAATTACTACTACATGTTTGAAGATTCAAAATTGTTTAGTAATTTTTTTCCGAGTTAAAAATTCATATTTTTATTTATAAAATAATGACCAAAAATTGTATCATATGGATTCAATAAGTAAGTGAATTGCTAAAACAACCGTTTAGGTTTGATTGCTTCAATTGTTCTTTTGGATTGTTTCAGTATATGTCAAATATAATTCCATTATTCAATTTGAAGAGTGGCGGATTTTTCTGGCAGTACATTTATATTTAAAAAAATAACACTAAATTCATTAAAGACCTTGGTTTGTGTCACTGCCCGGAAAATCCTCACCACTGAAATAATCTTTTCCCTGAGATCCTCAGCAGGTGATTCATTATAACAGAACTTTGACGCGGGAATCCGGTATGGAAAATCGAGATCATGGTTTGCAGAGTGAGGAGAGAATAACTATATCTATATATCCACTAAGGCAATGAGAACTTAGCCACTGGTAGAATCATGCACAATATGCTCGTCTAAAGATTGGCCCATCTAACAAACATCTTCAAGCTACGTGTCAGGATTATGTGTATCGCCCTGAAAACTTCCTTCCTCAGTAACAGGGTAATAGCTGGTTCCTGCGATATGGGCTAAGATGTAGCGACTACGCACTGATTGACTGATGGCGGCTCCCTGTTCTTACTCCTATGGTCCACTAAATATGGGTATGTGTATACAAACCTCGTATGGTCTTGTTTAGTGTTGTTATATCCTTAACGTCCCAAATTTCACTCCTTCCCCTATAAAATTTACATAACTTTAAATATCCAGAAATCTCCGCTAGGTATAATCACTTTATTAATTAAAACTATAACTAACTATTCATTTATAACTAATCTAGGTTGTATTACGAACTGTATATTATATGGGTCTACCTGATCCTTTTGGCTTCAATGTGAAATTAATTTTGCCTATACTTTGAGCTAACGGAATTAGGAAATGGACCCTATATTTTATACTCGTGTTCCATGTGTAATTGAGTTCGATAACTATTGAGTTCGATAACTATTGAGTTCGATAACTATTGAGTTCGATAACTATTGAGTTCGATAACTATTGAGTTCGATAACTATTGAGTTCGATAACTATTGAGTTCGATAACTATTGAGTTCGATAACTATTGAGTTCGATAACTATTGAGTTCGATAACTATTGAGTTCGATAACTATTGAGTTCGATAACTATTGAGTTCGATAACTATTGAGTTCGATAACTATTGAGTTCGATAACTATTGAGTTCGATAACTATTGAGTTCGATAACTATTGAGTTCGATAACTATTGAGTTCGATAACTATTGAGTTCGATAACTATTGAGTTCGATAACTATTGAGTTCGATAACTATTGAGTTCGATAACTATTGAGTTCGATAACTATTGAGTTCGATAACTATTGAGTTCGATAACTATTGAGTTCGATAACTATTGAGTTCGATAACTATTGAGTTCGATAACTATTGAGTTCGATAACTATTGAGTTCGATAACTATTGAGTTCGATAACTATTGAGTTCGATAACTATTGAGTTCGATAACTATTGAGTTCGATAACTATTGAGTTCGATAACTATTGAGTTCGATAACTATTGAGTTCGATAACTATTGAGTTCGATAACTATTGAGTTCGATAACTATTGAGTTCGATAACTATTGAGTTCGATAACTATTGAGTTCGATAACTATTGAGTTCGATAACTATTGAGTTCGATAACTATTGAGTTCGATAACTATTGAGTTCGATAACTATTGAGTTCGATAACTATTGAGTTCGATAACTATTGAGTTCGATAACTATTGAGTTCGATAACTATTGAGTTCGATAACTATTGAGTTCGATAACTATTGAGTTCGATAACTATTGAGTTCGATAACTATTGAGTTCGATAACTATTGAGTTCGATAACTATTGAGTTCGATAACTATTGAGTTCGATAACTATTGAGTTCGATAACTATTGAGTTCGATAACTATTGAGTTCGATAACTATTGAGTTCGATAACTATTGAGTTCGATAACTATTGAGTTCGATAACTATTGAGTTCGATAACTATTGAGTTCGATAACTATTGAGTTCGATAACTGTTGATTAAAGATAACTGTTGATTAAAGATAACTGTTGATTAAAGATAACTGTTGATTGAAGATAACTGTTGATTAAAGATAACTGTTGATTAAAGATAACTGTTGATTAAAGATAACTGTTGATTAAAGATAACTGTTGATTAAAGATAACTGTTGATTAAAGATAACTGTTGATTAAAGATAACTGTTGATTAAAGATAACTGTTGATTAAAGATAACTGTTGATTAAAGATAACTGTTGATTAAAGATAACTGTTGATTAAAGATAACTGTAACTATGTCATTACGAATAAAATTACCATTTTCTAATTTCATTTTGTCTAATTTATTTTCAATATTAGTAAAACAAATCTGCGTTCAATTTTCATCCTTGTAATTTCTCTCATCTATCATTTTCCCATTTCATTTACTATGTGTTCTATCCCTCAGGTTGCAAGACTGGTGACATGCGGTGCGGTTTCTTCCCGCTTGCCCAGGTGCTCACTCGTTTGCCTCAATGACCGCATGGGACATATCCATTGAAATATTCCATTTTAAATAGTAAATCCAATTCTATGAATAATCGCAATATTCAGTAAAATTACAGTTTAATAATTTTCTTTCGTATCCTTATCTTATGGAAATTAGGCTAGTTCAAGTATATTCAGTTACATTTATAACTTTTTCTGTATAGTATATATTTCATTATAACCTCAACTTTGATGTACCGGTTCACTTCATTCATTCTCAAAATTCAAATGTATAGCAGCTTTAGCTACAACAATTTATTCGTTGGTAAAACATATATATTTTAAAGTACGTATATTTCTGTCTAATTTAGACTTTAAATTAATTTGTTGTGGAAGATGTTATAATGATTATTGAATGTTTTATGAATTCCGTTATTTAATTTTCCTCTATGATTCATATAATCGATCGTTATCAACTTAATTTTCAGTTTGCATGCAAATTGAAAATAGGAGGACTGTTGGTATTTCTAAAGTAGTAGTTGGTCCTAGTGTCAATTTTGAAAACCTAAGTTTTCACCATAAACTGGGGATATTATTACCCAAAGCAGTTCTAATTGTGTTACAGTTATTTTTCAACAAATGTATACTGTATGTAGACTGTTTTCACATTATATGTAGTTCAGATCCTGACCTCCTTTATCATTAAATACTTTTCGAAATGCTAGAAAAATACTAGAATTCAAACTCCATTCCTCTGCACGAGTCCCAATGCATGTGATACATCATTATATTTCTGTCTTTGAAATTAATTGCAAGTGAATTTTATTGTTCAATACTGAATGTTTAAACTCTTTGATTTGTCCTAGAATGACAGTAATTATTGTTATCATATTAATTGTATCAAATAGGAGTATCATTGCGTAACATAACAATGCTGTATTAGAGCAATTATAATGAAATTTGTGTGTTCTTTCGTTGTACAATTTATTTCATTGAAACTGACAAGTTGAAGTCTTCCACTCGATGAAATTATGCAACGGTATATTTAATCGATGAGCTCTAACACGTGAATTGATGCATGCGACAGAATGATATATTATTCGAATTACAGGTGCAATATTCACGGTTTGTTATTCCTTTACGCAATAGAGTAATGAGTGAGCTCACAAATGTTACACCTTTACGTATTAGAGTAATGAGTTATCAGACCCATGTTATACACTTATGCATTGGAGAAATGCGTGAACAGATCAATGTTATTCATTTACGCAGTAAAATAATGAGTTAGAAGACCAATGTTATACCTTTACGAAATAGAGTAATGAGTGAACAGATCATTGTTATTTATTTACGAAATAGAGTAATGAGTGAGCAGACCAATGTTATTCATTTACGCAGTAAAATAATGAGTTAGAAGACCAATGTTATATCTTTACGAAATAGAGTAATGAATGAGCAGACCAATCGATGTGAGACGCAAAGGAATTATAGTGGCAATTAAAGAATCTCTTCATCAATATCAACACTACTACACTAGTTATACTAAACAATATATTTAGTTTTATTGTTAACCTAATTAAATGTTATTGATTGATTGCATTAGTAAAGTGAAACCCTTCATCAACTATTTTAGTGAGTATATAATATCATTTATTAACGTATGTAACATAATGGTTTTATATGTTTTAATAATTAACATCCTAAAATGTTGTTTTTGACAATCATTAAAATTGAATAGTAGTGTTTGAGAACGATGGCATATTAACTATATAAGGTATGACCGCAAAAGATACAAAAAGGAGTTTCTTCTACGTAAGAGACTCATAGACGATGATATTTTGTATTGTTGTTAATCATATGGCAAATTAATGTTCAAAAGTATCATATTATAGGTTCCCGGAAAGAAGCCCACAGGAAAAATTCCAACGGGAAAAAAGCCCACAGGAAAAAAGCCCACAGGAAAAATGCCCACATGAAAAATGCCCACAAGGAAAAATGCCCACAGGGAAAAATGCCCACACGGAAAAAAACCCACAGGTATAAAGCCCCACAGTAAAAAAGCCCACAACTTCCTAATTTTTAAAATACAGAAAAACTTAAAGGTGTTTTTAATAAGGGCATAAGTTGACGCAAATAATCTAAAATACAGTACTGTTACAGTATTGTATAATTTAGTATAGGATTTAACGTTAGCTTTCAGCCATTTCGACTATATCGCCGACGTCAAAAATAAATTTAAAAAAGTACTGGAAGAAGCAGTCAGAAAGAAAAGTAGCTCCATGAACAAAGTCACTTACCATCGTCAGTGACAAAGCTAGTGAATGCAAAATGAACTTCACCGTGAATGCAGTCAGTTAACAATGAATGTGACGGAAAGAGACACGAACAACAGTGGCTGCACTCACGGATGGAAGAGGAAAATGAAGAGCATAAACCTAGATCTATCCTCTAAAACTGAAAGTAGCATTAAAAGTTATAATAATGGAGAATATGATAATAGTTTAGTTAATACATAATCCAAATTTCAACAGTTCGAAACCCAAGGGACACTACCCCCCTTCTCTTTCATTCACTTCAAACTGCTTCAGGATAGAGCCCTTGGAGGAAAAATATAATTGAAATGGTAAATTTCAATTATAATTGAAAAATGAGACAAAAGGTGCAGGACATTGAAAACTAATTGAATATTCGTACCTTTGTAAACTTATGTTCTTATTTGAAACACCTTTATGTTTTCTGTTTTTTTTTTAATTATGTAGTTGTGGCCTCTTTTCCTGTGGGCTTTTATACCTGTGGGCTCTCTTCCTAATGGGCATTTTTCCAAGTGGGCATTTTTCCCAGTGGGCATTTTTCTCTTGGGCATTTTTCCTATGGGCTTTTTTCCTGTGGGCATCTTTCAGGTCACCCATATTATAGTATCTTTTTTTAATTGGGTTAGATCTATCTATGTATAACAAATAGTCTCAGTGAATTAATAACACCATGGGTTAATATACTTCACAAGTCATATAATAATATATATCACAAAAGTATGAAAACTACATTCAACTTTCTGCGATAGCATACAAAGTTGTGAACAAAAGGTTAATATTATTTTTATGAACAGCATGTAATATTTATGAATTATATTTCTAATCTGTTTATATTTATATAAATATATATATTCACTAACTCTGAAATAACATTTGTCTGTAAAAGATTTCGAATTTAGATAATTGCTTACATCCTGTTTTATCCTCCCTAAATATTAAATTGTCAAAAATTCTTTACACTCCATCTAAGGAAAAGTATCTTTCTATATCCATACATATAGCTATATACTCCTAGTTATTTAATGTGTGGTGTTTTCCCTTCCGAATAAGGTCTATAACCTGAGTTTTATCTTGTTTACAGAATTCCCTTTGACTAATATTCATAGACGTGAATTTTACTGATGAATTATTTTCCGATATGGTAATCCTCCCCTTTTCCGATCATTCACCTGAAAGCCCATTTTTGATTAATTGTAAATTTGTATATTTGTTCAAATAATAATAACTATTTATTTACTCGCTTTTGCTTCCTGTGTAACACATGAACAATAATTACTAAATCATTGAAGCTCAATTATAATATTGCTTCTATGTAGAGAAAGAATTCAAATGTGTTTTTCCATAAAATTAAAACGAAGCGATATATTTGTTTCTAAGTCATAGGATGAAGAAGAATCAGTATTATAAACTTTCTTATTGCTATAAACAATACATGTTTATCTATTTTAAATTCGGCTTACACACGCAAATGGATTCACATGTATGATAAAACAAAGAACGAAATAACAGAACTTGAGCATACGTTTGCAACTTAATATAAAACCTTCGACAAACCTAACAGATATTGAAAACTCGAGAAACTGATATGATAACTAAAGCATGGTCTCTAATTACCTATAGAAATAAACGCTTAAGTATTTTCAGAATTTAATGGCGTTTGTCCGTGCTCCAATGATAACTTATTTTGATAATACGTACGTTTTTAATCGTGAAACATAAACCATGATGTCAATGAAGGAACAACCTCGGACAAAAACTCCCACTTTCATATATAGCGTATTTACATTTCATTTCTTGAGTAATATCAAACTACATAATATTCCTGAGTCATCTGTAGATTCTGTTTCCGTAATATCTTATTCTAGAATATTAGGAACTGAACTCCCGTTATGACTGGAATCGATGGCTTAGAATATAATTTTGAAAGAAATAAAGAGGATATGACAGATCAAAATGTAAGAGAAGAAAAAATATTATAATGTTATAAGATTTTTCAATCTGATAGCCATATTGGATACCCCGTTATTGCCTATTTGCCTCTACATTGATCATTTGATATCATATCTAATAGGGTAACGACAAAACTACATAATTACCGAATCATAAAGCTAAAAATAAACATAAATTCTCTTGACAATTGTCAACACCCACTTTATTGTAACTGAAAGCAATCAATAATTTGATCGTTAGCCTAAATGACTAGTTACACTTTTATGTTTCTATCTTACAAATATTATCTAATGAAACAAACAATTATTATTGGAATATTATGTTATATTTTTAACTATGACACCTTGGGCATTAATTGGGATGATTATTTATGATTGAAGTTGTTTAATTGATTCCAATTTTATGATATTGCTGATATATAAGGAAGTACAATATGTACGAAATATTATTAGAATATATCAGAATTATTGAGAAATGTGATGAGAAAAAGAAACGTGATAAACTAATATAATCATTATTCAATTGTAATTATAATTTCAGAAATGTGTATACATAATTCGATCGTGTAATTTTAGATTTCTTTAATTTATAGTTTTTTAACAAACCAATTCCAATTGTGAATATTAAAAAGAAATTAGGATTTTAGTGTAAATCTATAAAAATAAATTGTGAATAGTTAAAATAATTATTTCCATGAATTAAATGGAAAAATATCTTATAATGGAGAAAAATTGAAAGTTAAATGTTACTTGAAAAAGGAGCTGTTAAAAAAAATGAAATATAATCTACCAAAGTCGAAAAATAACAGAAAACTTAACCTTCCGAACCACTGGTTAGTTGCTTGATTTCTCCCACCAATGGCAAACATTGAATAAGATAATCTAGAATCTAATTCAATCCATATTATCATTGTTGCCATAACTATGTGATTTTTTCTTTTTTCGATATTGAATTGAAGAGTAAGAGAACTCATCTCCGCCTGTAAACTCAGACCACTTGATGGAGAGAATCACAAATGAAGTGAATTTACTTTAAAAAAATCCTGCATTAATTAAAAGAGTTATGGCAGCAATGAGAACAAGGATAAAATTAAATAAAGAAATGGAGGACATGTGTAGAAATCAAGGAAGGAATTAAGACTAAATATGTATTTAATAATGCTTTGTTAAGGATATATTGTGATTGATTGTTGTGGTAGGTTATTTTTTTGCATCAATATTGAAGCATCAATATTTTTGAATTTTTCAATATTTATGCAATAAAGTAAGCAAACATAATGGTAATCTTAGAAATATCATAACGTTAGTAGTTTCTGAGATATATCAAATCAAAGTTGGGTTCCGGTATTCTTGACCCACCCTGTATAGATGATATTATTTGTATCTCGTTACTTGCACTAACCACTAGTATAACTGATCCTCTCTTTGTTTAAATCTATTTATATTGGCCACTATAAGCTCTATAATACTTATTTATGACTTGATATCAAAATTCAAACGTGAGCTATTGAAAAAATCCTCGCATCTATCCTTTACTCTTATTGCTCACTATATTCATATATTTGATATTTCCCTAAGGTAGGAATTCAGTTTCAAATTTCTCTGCAATCTCTTCACTATTTCTATTCCCTCCAATCCATTGGTCGTAAATTGCAGGTAAGAGAGAGACGTGTTCAGAGTATCAAGATAAAAAAAATGCCAAGATGTAAAAAACCTCGAATTTTCATGAGATCTACATATAAAATACTATACTTTTTTTTTTAAATTTAGTCATGTATATTGACGGTAAATTCATAATTTTTTGAGAAAGTTCAAGTACTTCACGTTTACACTATAAGCTTTATCACAAAAACTCATCAACTGTATTTTTGAAATACTTATGAGTTAAAGTAGCTTAAAATGGTTTCAATCTCTAAGTATCCGTCGTTCCGATGGTCGAGTAGACTTCCACAGATCTTGAAATAAACAGGTACACATATCAAATTTTTCTGTGAAGATCACATTTTGTGACCATTTGTGTTTCACTTGAGCGTCTCAGACAAAGATGGTCATTCTTCAGTGTACATGAAAATTACTATGATTTCAATCTCATAAATAATTGTATATATTTGATACATTTAATGTATATTAAATCTATGACTTTGTGGTAATATGAAAGTAAAGAGTAGCTTTCACGACATTTAATTAAGCTGACAAATAAGAAAATGATGAAAACACAACTGATTAATTCATTCATGATTATGATTAATTCGTAAGAAATTAAATATATAAGAACGGAATTATATCTATCAATTATTATAAGCATATAATATGACGATATTTTTAATGAGCTTGTCCTCGAACAGAGTGTTTTATACTGAATCGTTCTTTTATTTTTTATTTACAACGAAAATATTATCGAGCTGTAAAGTTGGCAACTTAATGAGATTTCTTTCTAAAATCGATCGGATCAGTAATCCTTCCAGGGTAAAAAAAACCCTAAATCAAGATTATCGGATCCAAAAGTTACTTTGATTTATGTCCGAAAAAAGTGAGATTCTAGATCAGTATTACGAGAGACTGATGAGCAAATATCGCCCTACTTAATGTGCGCCGTACCAAAATAACAGATGAAAATTATGTTGATGTAGACTCTCCTATTATATGGATAATTTTGTTTTGTTTTTGAAAAGAATAATAATGAGGCTTCAGTTAAATTATCTTATTATAATTTCCATATTGTATGCCCACTAAGATCCAACAATATTTTTCCAAATTACAAATTTATATATTTTCTTTTTTCTATTTCATGGAGAGAAATAAATGCACCATGTCTACTTAAATATTTATGACTATATCTAATCATTCATGGAGGTGGTTCTAAATTTATTTGCCGAGCTGCTCACTGACTTAATTTTTAAATTGGTACTACTGCCCAATTGCAAATAGGAGCAGGTTCGAGAAAGCGGTTAAGCCAATCGGGGTAGTCACCACGGCAGCGAGTGAGCAGCAAATGCGCAGTTAGGGATCCAAACTAAGCGCTTTGATGGCTATTTCTACTCCGGCGTTACTGCGCAGAACTACTCTTGGCACCCGCTCCTATTTACTTACTCACTGATTAACTGAGGATGCGCTGTCCCTTGCCACGACTGTAATATTATATTACTTTGATAGCAGTTTTGGATAAGGCTGCGTATTCGAAGTTAGACAGCGGGCGCTAGGCATATAAGAGCAGGTGGCAGGAGTAGTTCTGTGCAGTTACGCCCGAGTAGAGTTAGCCCCAAAGCGCTCAGTTTTGCTCACACGCTGCGCTATCGCTGCATCCTGACTGCCATGGTGACTACTTCGATCGGCTTAACTGCTGTCGCGAGCCTGTTTCAATTGTCAATTGGGCTAGGTGGTAAGGAATATGTACCACAAGACTAGAGAGAATAAATACAAAATACTAAATCAATTAAGTATATTGGAAGACTGAAACTCAAGTCTGAAGTGTTTTCTCCTTGTTTTTCTGCACGTGTTTCTGTCTCATTGCATTTTAAATTATTTTCACTGAAATATTCTGTTAGAATTAAGCACTGCAATTTCGAAGCTGTGAATAATTTATCCTTCGTGAATTGAATTTTGAATTTCATTTATTTGTTTCTACTCATCGTTAAAAAAATAATTACTTCAATTAGCTGATTTATGTTAGATTTAATTACTCAAATGGTTCAAATTGTTTCCAAATACGTTAATATTTTTCATCAATCGAGACACACAACCTAGATCCACGTAGTTAATTCTCTAATCAATTGATACCTGACGACATTTAATCTCGAATACTATGAGAAATTCATAATTTATTATTGGTAGAATTGAACATCAGCTTTACAATAAATAAAATTGAGAGTATTTTGATTTAAAATTTTTTAAATATATTTTAATCATGATATAATATATCCTCTCAGTTTTTTTCATATTAATCACAATATGTTTTTATCATATGCTATAAAAAATATCTGATATGAATGTATATAACATAACTTATTAAGAAAGTGTTGACATTTAAAAGAATTGCATGTGTTTACAATTTTTGAATGAAGTTTTTAAACACACAGTAAAGTTACCATCATGAATAATATTCTCATAGAAGTGCCGCTTCACTTTGCTAAATTATTCTGTAATCTTTTCAAGCCGATACAAAATCATTTTAACTTCTGAATTGCATCGGGTATTCTAAATTCAGTAAATTTTTGTAATTCTAAAGTCATTCTTTCATTGAATTCAGGATCAATTTATTACAGTGAACCGGATTTTTGTTACCTAAATAAGTGATACAAGTTATATAATCAAATTATTACTGATCAAATGTAAATCGCAGGGAACCATTCTACTTTTTAACTGTAGTATGTTCTAAATAATATGAATTTTTCTCATTTTTTTCAAAATGTGACATGATTTCTAGGTATTTGTCATTTACTGCCATATTTGTCATAAGCTAAACTTTCAAATTCAATGAAATTATTATAAATGATTGCTTATCGATAACAGTTTTATATCTAATGAATTAATAACTAATTCAATATTTTGTTCATAAATGACACAATAATTAAAAAATATCCGTTTATATTATTGGCTCTGTTATAAAAAATACAATATTCAGGAAATATGAGCCGTTGTGATAATAATCGGAAAGAGTGTAGGACACTTTTTGACGAGGCATGCTGCTCCAATGCTAACCAGGCCTCCTCTACCATTGAGGGAAGTCTTTGAATCAGTACAATAAAATTTGTCTTATATGTACAAAACAACAACGCTTAGATTAAATAGTAAATATTTTGATAGATTGACCTACCATATATATTATACAATAGCCTAGGATTTAGGTGGTATTTCAACTGACTTTGAGAGTTTGGTATTTGGGATTTTTAGGCTCAGTAACCTAACCCTCAAAAGTTTGATTATTAACCTAATCACTGGCATGTGCCCGCCGGTCCTCAATACAAAAAATCGTAACCAATTGACTTTTCGATATTTTTCTTCAGAAAATCTTTTTACTTACACATCCATTGGTAAATACAAAAGAATAATTTTCCATTAAAAATAACAAACAAGCATAGATAAATAAATATTTCTTAGATATTATTGTACGGGCGGGGCTTATCACTTTCTAAGTTCCTAAGCGAGGTGGGAAGTATCAAATTCAGTAAGCCGCTATAAGGGTTACAGTTATTGATCATAGTTAGATATTCGTCCCTATGTTATCATACATACTCATGCATAGCAAGACTAAAGAGAGCTGTGATATACTTCATATATATTTTAATACATGCTCATAATATGATTATTTTATCAATTATCACCTTCTTTATTTATATAATCGTATGTAATTACGTGAAAAAGAAAAAGTCATGGAAAGACATCGGTTTAAAATTAAAGATATCATTTTTTCGTGAGAACCAGTGCTCCTGGGCCAGCGACTAGGCGCACCAGGGTGCGCCTAGCCGCTGGGTTAAAATAAAGGTTTTAGGTCAATTCACCGAAAACGGTTTCGTCGAAAACACATTTGCCAAAAACACATTTGTCGAAAGCACATTTGCCGCACGACACATTCGCCGAAAATATGACAATATTAAGAACACTAAGGTTTACTACAAAAATTTAAGTTTATTGAACATCCTGTGTTAAATAAGTATTCAATTTTTTTCAAATTTTGTATTATCTATAAATTTAACGGTAATTAATTGTATGGTTTTAATGCCTTACAAATGCTTGTTCTTAGTCCCATTATTAAATGATGAATATTTAATCCATTTATTCTAACATACACTTTTCTTTTTCTAAACTTCTTTTTTTTTAAAAAGAGTAGCCGAACAAAATAGACTTCGACTTCCTTTTTGTACTCAAATACATTTCTCCATAATGTCAATATATTATAAAAGGAATAGTCATGAATATGAATATTCTTAAAACCTAGAAATAAATCTGTTTTAACTGTAACTTCAATAGTTGTTGAAATATACGTATTTAAAGTTGGTAGACTTTTTTGTGGGTCACCCTGTATAGTGAAAGCTTCACGAGCGTTTCACAGCAGCAAACTGATTCTAAAATGTATATAAAAGGATTAAAGTAAAGTGAGACCAACACAAAAAAAAACCTTTTTCTTCTTTAACTGATAATTGTACACAGAAAATAGGATTAACATAGAATTAATAAACTGTCACAAATAATGAAGCAATAACATTATATATGAGTCAATCAATTAAGTTAACGTCAATACCATAAAGTTTAACAAATAATTATGTTGAATATTGTAAAGTAATTTATACACTTATATACAAGTTCATCTACACTGCGAACCGAAAGAGTTTACAAGTCTACATTTTAGTTTGTTTTCCAATATACGAGTGGTAAATTTTAAAATCGTAGAACCTAACTTATTATTTATGTCCAATGATGATAATTTGTGTTAACTTTAAAAGAATTATTTCTCTTGCAGGAATTTACACTATAACATTATTTAAACTGAAATTCAAGTGAACCATTAAAGTTTGCAAGCATCCTAAAAATGGCAGAAAGAATTCAGTTATCGGTAGATGAAACCAAACAAATTACAAAGCTATTATCTGTAATTAGTCTACATGCTTCATTGCCAAACAACTGAAGAGTGATCATCGCACTATTAAGAAATTTGTTGAGCACGGTGGCGTCATGGATGGACCGGATGGTTGGGCAAGAGAATGGGTTTTGAATGGAAGACAATCCCGCATTTGGATGAGAAGACAGCATGGCTAGGAGTGGGGAGGTGTAATTTTTTGAGCAGGATTGCTTTGAAATTTTATTGTTGGTCCATTCAGAGTTGATCAAGGTGTTAAACTTAACTCTCAGTCAGAACTACTGTAGCTTCCTAACAAAAAATTCCCTTCCGTGGTATCTTAGGCTATCAGACGAGGAAAAGGAAACCTTCATTTTTATGCAAGATAACTCACCTTCACATACTTCCAGGCATTCCAGAGCATGGCTTGGCGATCAGGGCATTGATGGTTCAAAGCTAATGATCTGGCCACCTAATTGCCCTGACTTAAACCCAATTGAGATGCTGTGGTCGCTGATTAAAAGAAAGGTTTATGAGAATAACAGACAGTATTCAAGCGTAGATACATTGTGGGAAGCTGTTTGCAAATCATGCAGAGAAGTTTCTGAAGTACACTTGAATAATCTTGTTAAAGGTGTTGATAAGAGGCTAGTGAAGCTGATAAAAAAACAAAAGTGGAAGATTTGAACATGTGAAATGAATCTCTTAGTTGATTTATAGTTCAATAACTTGTTAAGTCATGGTATCATGATTATAAATGGGAAAAATATTTTATATTCATTATGACATCAATGTGCATGATAAAATGTGCAAATATTAGAAAAAGAGAAGACTATTTGTTATTTTTAGTTAGAATTTTGAGTTTTGCATACTGTATCGGTTCACTGAAATAATGAATTTACGTGATAACTTGTGATATATATTTTTTTATATAACTTAAATATGAAAATTTTGTTTTCTAAATGAATTTTATTATTAAAAAATGAGATCTACTGTATTATTTTCCTGTTTGAAATAATTCAATTTTGTGCACTTGCAAAGTTTTTAGGTTCACAGTGTATATTTAATTTCATGTGAATTTATGAGATTTACTGGTTTACCTTTTTTACATAATCAAATAAAATTCGGCGAATGTGTTTTCGGCGACAGTGTTTTCGGCGAATGTGTTTTCGGCGATTTGACCTGTCACCAATATAAAAATTATCGAGATTCAACATTCTTCAGGAATTTTTCTAATTTCGATATTGAAAGTTCTTAAAATATTCAGTTGTGTGAACATATCAATAACTTTCGATTATTATTCTAAATACTGATTCCCTCCGAACCATGATAAAATGCAACTGTAATCTGAAAGTGAATAACAATATTGAAATACAGTCCTAATCAATGCATTTTTTATTGATTACAATTTAACCTCATGTTTTATAATGAACTTAATAAGTTTGTAAACAATAAAAACATTTTTTTTGATTTGTCCCTCATTATATCAATTCGTCTCACTATATACCAATTAATAAAGTTCAATATGAGATGAAAACAACTAGCATGGCTTGGAAATTAACTTTCCATGTTAGTCAACCAAGTTTAAATTTCTGTTCTTCAGTTGGAGAAACAATTATTAAAAGTTTGAAGTGGCTTTTATGAAATCAACAATTTTCTGTATTAATTAAAATCATAAATTTTGCTCAAAAGTTAAAACAATTATTGGCAATCGTTATGAAAATATGAATAACTAATTAATATAAATGAATAACTAATTTAAAGAATAACTAATTAATAAATTAGCTTTATCAAACACATGTTATTATTATTTTGTCAGTTACAGTTTTAATTTTAGCATTAAACCTTTTTCTCACTGATCATTGAAAAAACCAATAATGAACTGTTTATTGACTCACTATTTTCCGAATACCAAATGAGCCTCATTGTTTGCGTTTCATTTGGCTGTTTGAAAAGTTAGGAAATGTCTTTATCATTCATGTGATTTAGTGACTAACTTAAACTGAATATAAAACTAATTTGCTGGAAGATAAAAGAATAAATCACGCTAGGTATACTCCAAGAGTATGACTATCATTATAATCATTTTGAGAATTTTAATTGCAATCAACAGTATGAAAGGTTTATTTCATAAATCAATCTCTAGAATCTGTTTGCCAACAATTGATAGGCAGACCTATTACAAGAAACGATTTGGAAAGTATTGCAGGTATTCTGTTCGTAATTGTGGATTTTTTTTAATAACAATATTATAATTGATTCGGAAGTTATTTATTTAAAATTTAAAATTTTCAAGCTTTATCGTTTGCAATACTTACAATAATTGGAATATTCAATAAATATACATAGATATATACACATATGTACGTATTTATCACTACGTATATATCGAGCAATTTATTAATTGGACCCAATTTAATAGATAATATTTGAACATTATAATTAGCCATATATTTGGTAAAAGATCTCTCAACTAATTAGAGAAATTACTCCCACTAAATTATGTCAACTCCGCTTCTATAAGAGTAAATGATACTTTTTGCAACTGACCCTTTAATGTAAAATAGACTATTCAAACTATTTTCATTATTTTTTCTTCAATAGCTAAAGACTAACTACATGCTAACAAAAAAAAAATGTATACAAAACTAATTCCCGTAGAAATATTCGTCCAATATATAAAAATTTCTTTTTAGTTCATAATTTTTGAGTACTGATTCTCTTACAGGACACAGATGGAAATATTTTGTGTCTTTTAACATAGAAGCTGCAAATAAATTTCACACACCGATAATCTCTTCAGTTTATGAGAGAATGGACAATCTCTTTTCCTGACTTAGACGTAAATTGTGTAGGGTCGGACAGGGTATCACTGCGCACAATCCCGCTAACTCTGTATTTACTCGAAAACTAAAGATACTAGATAAACTTTTTTTCTCGTGATGAAATGGTAATGAATGAGGATGGTTCTCACCCAGTTTTGAAATAATAGCTGAATAAATAAAATGCTTATTGGCAATTTTTGTGCATAACTTTTAGTGAGTGCATCGGGGTATCACTGCGCACATGATGGGGTATTACTACGCACTGGATAAATACAGCACTTCCCTCCCCCACCTAATTACCTCCTGTCCCTATTTTAATGCCCCTCCTCCCACCTATCTAAACCTCTTCTTTTTCCATGTAAATATCCCTCTCCTCCCATCTAAATCCCACTCTCTTCCCACCTAAATCCCCCTCTCCTACCATTTTAATCACACTCTCTCCTCATCGAAATCTCCCTCTCTTCCCATTTAAATACCCCTCTTCCCCATCTATTCCCCCTCTCCCACATCTAAATCATCTTCCCCCTCATCTAAACGTCTGTGTTTCCCTCTCTACATGCCCTCTCCCCAATATACTTGTCTGTTGTTTTTTAAACACATATTTAATGGATCTGCAACAAATATTTAACACTTCAATTTAACTCAACTAATTAACTACTTATATCAAGAAATATAATACGATCGTAGGTTTATCGTTAATAAATATTTGATTCTGAAACCTCTCACCACCCCCCCCCCCTAAATACCCACTTTCCCTATTTTAATACCCCCACATCAAGTTGCATAGGGTGCACGGACAACTCGTACCTGGACAACTCGTACCCGGACAACTCGTACCTGGACAACTCGTACCCGGACAACTCGTACCCAGACAACTGGTATACAGGACAACTGGTATACAGGACAACTCGTACCCGGACAACTGGTCCCCGATTCCATAATTTCGTGTTAAATGTACCTGATTAAAATAACTTTTAAAGTTTTAATTTCATCTTTAGCTGTGCTAGGTTACTTAATATTTAACTTTGCTAACTTAAGTATATTAAAAGAGGTTAATTTAATTAAATTAGCACTGTTGGTTCTAATATATTTTTCGCGTATTATGTTTGAAAATATATATCATGAAATGGAAGACTCTTGAAGTGAGATCATACGAATTTTGTAATGTAATCTATATTGAAGTCTGTATAAAAGTTCCTATTTTATCCTCATTTGAATTTTCAGTTTATGTATGTATCAATGCAATAAAAAAGAAATTGGTTATTTTATTATGCCTTTAATTTTTATTATGATTATGTATATTTAACTAAATTTTGAGAATCGGACTTGTATTTTATTCAGTTATTATAATTAGGTACATTTAACACGAAATTATGAAAATCGGGTACCAGTTGTCCGGGTACGAGTTGTCCTGTATACCATATGTAAGGGTACGAGTTGTCCGGGTACGAATTGTCCAGGTACCAGTTGTCCTAGAACCGTTGCATAGATACTATACGATCGTAAGTCTATTGATAATCAAACTTATAATTAAATAAAACCTTATTCAATATTTATGCCTTTATTTTGAGCTAAAAATTCATAATTTTTATATTTATTCACATACAAATATGGTAATTAATCTCTACCTCTAAATTATCTGGGGTATCACTGCGCACAGTTGTGGCAGGAAAACTGTTAAAACTGAGAAGTTGAAAATTTGACATAATGTAACTGTTATTGTTTGTGCTAACATTTTGAAACAATATGAATCTATAAATCTTGGTTGTAGAGTTATTGGAGAGATTGCGGGATTTAGAAAATCATCAGCGGAAACTTTTTTTAGATCATTCTGAGAGCACTACACATATCGCGACTCAGCTCTAGAAATAATAATAGGATAATGGTGCTTCATGATGTTTAAGGGGGAAAAGAAGATGCTTAGAATGATGGTGCAATCAGATTTATGCTAAAACAAGTGGTTTCAAAATTATAAGGGGTGCGGAGTGATACACCATAAACAGGATATGCGCAGTGATACCCTGTCCGACCCTATATATTAATAACTCGCATGATATTGGTAGATATTGTGACTATGCTATTTTAGTAGGGGAGATTTTGCTCATATATCTTCATTTGTTGGAAAAAAAGGTAACAAGCTGAAATTTGGTTCAGACCTCTCATATAATATGTAGGTTAACCAAAAAAAGCATCATCAATTGGACATTAGGAAACCTCATTTTCGGATCCCCAAATTTGTAGTCGAAAACGCGAATTAGTCAAAATTCAATTTTTCCAAATAAGGTCATGTTAGATATCATTTTTTAGCATTATTTATAATGATTAACTTTCTACTAGAACTAACGTATCAAACTAAACATATGAAGAGTTACACTAACATTATTGGACAATAAAATCATTTGAAATTACAATCTCTTTCAACATTATAGGAAATATGTCAAAAATATTTTTGTCATCTTCAGTTTCCGGTTCATCATCACTGTTGTAATCATCAACTGTTGAGATTACCTGCAATATACATCAAAAAAGTACAATCATTTTATTATTGCGCCCTAAAAATCCTTTAAATCAACATTTTTGCCACTATTACTTGTGCGTTTGAGCATCAGACTCCGCGGCATTCGACACATGTTTAAACGCTTCGGACACCGTACTTCTGATACGAGCATGTTTTCCAGACACATGAGTTTTTCGTTCCTAGCTTTAAAAAAATCGGATTCATTCTCTTTTCATAGTTAGGTTAGTTGAAAAATTTATAAATCCATGTAATAAAACTTTAAAGTATAAACAACTCAGGGTATATAATATTATACTTGCATATAGATCTATTGACTTTCATCAGTGACCGTGGTGCGATTTGGTCATCTGTCATCACCGGAGCAATAAAACCATTTTCTAATATCTGTCCCAACTTTTTTTGGCTGCATATTGAAATCTTGATCATGGACCATTGTATGAGTTAATAATGGCTTCATGGACCGTGCTAGTGAGCTCTCTTTTCGGTTGGCGGAATATTTTCGGGAGTAGTGATTCCCTTGCATGCCAAATCAGCATACTTCTGATATCTACTAACTGTTACAATTTCAACACCTTGATTTCTGCTGATCAACTTCAGATTGATCACTCTATGGGCAACAGAATATTCTAACTTACTCCTCAATGATTCAGATTTGGTGCTCAAATTATGAATATTTGATCTCCCCTTTCAAACCATTGACAACATTGTATCACAAGCAATGAAGGCATATAGAAAAATCAAAGGTTCCATGTAAATTTTATTTCGCAAGGATGCATGCATGTTTGATATTCAGGCAATCATCATTTTTCAAAAAGGAGATGTCAAGATGGTTCTCACTGTTCCAGGTGAACCAACATTACAGTGATATCTTTGTCATCTGAAACAGCAAATGTAGTTGTGGACTTTGCTTATCAAGAGTTGTCTTTGTAATATCAGTATCACCAGAACAATTAGTTTCTTCGATGTTTGTCCTCCTAAGTTTGATTTACAGAAAATGTATCAATCTTGCCTTGTTCTTGGTGAAAAAAATAAGAGCGCTCTTGTGTAAACAGAAAAGGGTCGTCTTCTTGGAACTCAACATTAAACTTTGTGGTATGATGTTTCAGCACTCGTGCTCTTGACTTTTGATTTTTCCGTCTTTTAACCAACAAATATCAGCTCAGCTGAATTATCATAATGTTTCTTCAAAATGCATTATGTAAGTATAAGCAATTGAAATGTTTGAGTCTATCTATCTTTTGCCAACTGACTCTTTATAGCGAATAACAATGCTCCTACATCGATGACGAAAGGGATATTTTGTGCAATATCTTTCTTTGGCATTGCCTCTTATTCTAGCATGATGACCTTTTCAATTTTGCATAGTATCAGTTTATTAGACTTTCTCATCATTCCTTCTTTAAATCTTTAATTAATGACAAAGGTTCGGTTGTTGCCGTTGGTTCATATCGAAAGAAATGCTGAATGTTCCCTGCTAGTTCGGTGATCATTACCATGAGATGGAAGAGAGCCCTTGGTACAGGTAGCCTCTTACTTTTCTTTTGGCAGATGTTGTTACGAAGCGATGCAAGAGATTTCAACTGTTTGTTCCTTTTGAGTGAGGCTTCGTTCAATTTTATTATACATGCTCTACTGAATGTCATTATCGACTCTTACCATGGTCCGTGATCAACGACTTTAAAATTCAGCCAAAAGAGTAGAGACAGATATTAGAAAATGTTTTTTTTTTTTTTTGCTTCGGTGATCACAGATGACCAAATCACACCACAGTCACTGATGAAAGTCAATAGATCTGAGTTGTTTATATTTCAAATTTTTATTCCATGAATCTATAAATTTTTCAACTAGCCTAACTTTGAAAAGAGAATGAATCCTATTTTTTTAAAGCTAGGTACAAAAACTCATGTGTCTGGAAAACAGTCTCGTATCGAAAATACGGTGTCCGATGTGTTTAAACATGTGGGGAATGCCGCAGAGTTTGATGCTCAAGCGCCCAAGTAATAGTGTCAAAAAGGTTGATTTAAAGGATTTTTGGGGTGCAGTTCCATCCATGATAATAAAATGATTGCACTTTTTTGGTGTATATTGCAGATAATCTCAACAGTTGATGAGTACAACAGTGATGATGAACCGGAAACTAAAGATGACAACAATATTTTTGACATATCTATAATGTTGTAGGATATTGTAATTTCTAATGACTTAATTGTTCAATAATGTTAGTGTAGCTCATTATATGTTTAGCTTGAGACGTAACTTCTCTTAGAAAGTTAATCAGTATAAAAAATGGTAACAAATGATATATAACATGACCTTATTTGGAAAAATTTATGCGCACACTTTAGTGAGTTTATTATTTCGAAACTGGTTAAGAATCATCCTCATTCACTATCATTTCATCACGACAGAAAGAGCTTCTCTATTACATTTATATTTTGAGTAAAAACAGAGTTTGTCGGGATTGTGCTCGGTCGTAGAGTCCCCTACCCTATATTGAGTAGCTACAACACACGAGATACTCCAAAACTTACCATTTAATGACTGTTGCCATAAAACTTCTCAATTTTACAAACAAAACAGTGCCACATTATTTGTCTAATTTGGAAGGTTTTCTCATGCATCTGACGAGTGACAGAAAGAGAGAGGGATTGAGGTGGTGTATGGAGTGAAGGGGAGAGGTGGGTATGGTTATGGAGAGAGGAGTTGGGGTATGAAATTTAATAGAAGTAGGGTACTGGGGTGATTAACCTACTTATCATAACCTATTGTCCTAAATTTTTAAATACGTATATGAAAGATGACAAAATATTCTTTTCTATCAATTGTGAAATATGGAAGGATTGAAGGATCACAAGTACCAAGTATTTGGAAATTTATAGTCAGAGCTACTAAATATAATGTAAACCACCAAGGTAATCAAAATTGATAAAT
Source organism: Caprella mutica (assembly GCA_947561585.1). Lineage (NCBI taxonomy): Eukaryota > Metazoa > Arthropoda > Malacostraca > Amphipoda > Caprellidae > Caprella > Caprella mutica. The sequence goes on from CANNZV010001338.1 coordinate 47,442, forward strand.
TTTGCCTAAAAGTAAGATATAATTCATTTCCAATGTATCTTCAAAACGTTCTTATATAGTATAAAATTTTAGAGTCACTTCCTCTGCTCTTGTTTTGAAGTGAAGTAAATATATAAGAGTTACACCTAATTGGAGGAGAATTTTTGACACTATCTAGTGGAAACACTGCAGATTATACATTGGGAATACTGTATATATTCCAGAGAAAACTTTGAAGCTAAATAATACTAAAGAAACAATCTATTCAATAGCATGTTTATGCAAGTCACCTACAATATATTTTAATTGTACTTACTAATATGAGGGGGTTGTGATTTTATAGACAGCAGTTCTTCGTTAATGGGAAAATAGAAAATTTTGTTAATCATATCAGTTAAAATCAATTTATCCGTTTTTTTGCTTAAAAATAATCATTCTATAAAGCATTTATTTTAGAGGTTTCTTGGCAAATTTTATTTATTTCAGTGGAGTCAATTGCAATTATTACATTTCAAAGCACTTGTAATTATTTTCAGTTCATTTGATTTTAGTATGAAAAGAAGATAACTGAATGATAAATTGATAAGCATATTTTTTCCGTTTACAAGTAACAATAATTTTTATTGTGTATGATTCAGAAGCAATAAATTCTTTAAAAGAATTGTGTATAATTTTATCGGAAGAATATCAAATGCTTCGGCGTGTAATCTCCATAGACTGTTACTCCCATGCATTCACAGATGTTTCGTATTTTTCTCCAATCAACTACTAGGCACAAAATTAAACAGAATGTTTCGAAAGTGTTAAAAGTTTTGTGCTAATTAGTTAAAGTTTTAGTTAATTCCAGTAGATCTCCAAACACCTTTCTGAGTTTCTTCACAAGCGCCAAAATGATTAAATTAACCTATTCATTAGGAATGATAGTTAGAGAAATAATTGAGGCTGTAATTTTGATGTGAAATGATGGCTAACAGAGAATTATTAAATGTATTTCCATATGATGATAAATTTATGTAATTTATCCTCATTTTAAAATTGATCTTCATGAATGTGAACTCAATAATTTTGAAAATTTATTTCAAACAATTAAATATGTAATACTCATAGTAGGTTGAAATGGCTGTCAATCAGATGCAATTCACAATGTTTATTTTATGTATTGTAATATCATATATATTATACTAAAAAAAAAATATACAACACTCACGAAAATTTCTGTTTCAAAAAGTGTTTATGCAACCATTTGGATTTCAAAGCGATAAATAGAATTGAAATAAAGAAAGGACATTATATGTATGTTGGAGAACTCTAAGACAATAATTAATGAGCGAATAAATGTATGAACAGTTTATTTGTGGATATCATAACAACACAGTTCTACCTTTATATTCAGATATTTAAACTGCTAAACTCCTAAATCCTAGGTGACACCGCTTGTTACCGTTTACAGAGACTGGTCCCCGTTAAAGCATTACTGTATACACTCGGTCACTTCTTATGTTCCTCCACCGATCTAAAGGTTTTAATCCCCACAAAATAATGCGAGCGTTGATCAGCGGTAGTTTTCCACTCCACAACGTTTATCACCGCCCAAACAACGGTCAGTCAAAGTTTGACGCCAATGGACGCAAGTTCGTGGACGCTTTGTTCCGCTAAGGCAATGCAGAAATCCTGAACGGTGTTTCGACAGCTTTACCCGGGTGGCGATTAATCGTTGCACAAGCTTTGGTAGATTGTTGTTATTTTATTACGAGTTATAAGCTTCGTAAGAACGGTGTTTAGCCGTCAGACAGCGTCAATTGCAGTGATGAACTCGTCATCAAGTATAAAATGCACATATATGTTTATTGGTGTCCAGGAAAATTAGTCGCCGTGTAATTCGTCACCTGTTTAATTCGTCCCCGGAAAATTCATCCTCGGACAATTCGTCGCTAGACCATTCGTCGTCGATTGAAGTAAAAGAGATATCATTTATAATGTAAGTATAACTTTTTGAAAATTGCAAATAAAACTAGTAAATATAAAATTACATTTTTTAATATACTAAAATTTTCACTGAGCTTGTTATTATTGCAAATATTAAATAAATATTAGAATTTAAAGAAAAATATATCACCTTAAATACTCATGAAGACAAATTAGAAAACAAGATATTAACCAACATTGCTTGTTTTTAGGAAAGACTATGTTAAAATTCATGTATAAAATCAATGAAACAAGACTATACTGTAATAAAATGTTAACTGCTTCTCTTTGTTGGCAGTACAAACAATTGATTCATTATTTCAATGCCAATTAAAAAAAAAGTAATAAATTACAAATTATGCTAACAATTTGCAAACTCTAGGCAATAATATTTCCGAATTGAGATATGAAAATTAACGAAATTTAGATAAATTGTATATTGTGAACAACGGTCTCCAAAAAATATATTTTATTATCTGCATTGTAATTGCTAATCACATTTGTATGTTTATTCTTATCCCTGTATTTTCTTTTTTGATAGATTTCAGCACTTTGAGAATGTAATAATTTGAAATTAAGCTTAGCTATGTTTTCTTTTCTATTTAAATTTTAAGCATCAATTATTATTCGTATAGTTGGATGAATTATACTTAGCGAACCATTCAATAATGATTAGAATGATAGTACTATTCTTTTCAGTAAAAATATTATTGTTATAAAAATATAATTATATATGTGTATTAATTATATTGGTTATTATCAATATATCATATGATTATAGTGCATTATAAAAAATACTTTTTTTATTGAAAAAAAATCAGCTCCCTTCAAGTGAATGCACTTCCACCAATTAGAATTATAATATAAATTACATTTCATTGATTTCCTATCGGTGACAAATTGTCCGAGAGAAATTGTCTGGCGACGAATTATCCGGAGACCCAAACAATGATACATACATGTTAGATAAGTTAGAAACTCTTACAAACACGATCACTCAGCTTGTAATACCCCGTACTCCTACTCGTAAGTTCATAATACCTCTGGTTATGAGGTGACACCCAAATTGCTGTACTTGTCATGAGCTGCTTAAGATTAAAGAAATGGTTTAATTAACATTTTTGAGAATTTCATACCAACCTTATGAAGTTATTAGCAAACGTGTACAACTCTACAGTAATCATGAAACTACATATGAAACATTCAAAAAATAAAATGTAATCTTTTATAGTTTGATAAAGCAATACTTGAAAATCATAGGACAAGCAAAAGTATTTGCTTCTATTAAAAAATTATATTATCTAACCCTGATTAGATCAAGAAATATGACACCTCCTTTTTGATGAATATTTTTCTTAAATTATGATAAATCATTATTCAGGAAAATAAGTAACATTTCAACACAGTGCTTTTAATTAAAATAGTGTAGGACTATAGGTAAAGTATATACAGATGTATATTTATATATGTTAAAAATAAAAATAACTTTATTTCTGATTTAGAATTTGAATAAATATTTAGTAAACGAATATCATCTTATGAAATAAACCAGAATTGCCAAAACAAGATAAAATTCACCTTAAATACTTTTACTATCCATATAAGGCGAGGATAATGAATACAATTCTGAGGGAAACTACTGATAAAGTAATAATGAGTAAGTATGAGGCAATATGCAGCATTAGATATGTTCCGTCTGTGAGATTCTTTTTACGCGATAGGCAGCATATTATTTGATGATCTCTCCTCTCGATATTTATATGCTGCACAAACTATGCAAAACATCACTAGTATATATGGAGGACAAGAATGCATATTGGTATTATGTAGAGTGCATATAATATGTCAATATTTATTCAATATAGTGTACATATTGTATGCTAAAAGTGAGTTATGGAATTAAGTTCAGTTTATCACGAGCAGTTGGTGTGATACGAAGGATAAATTATCTTTTTTCCGAACCATGTTTTGTTTATTTTCTATTACATTGACGTTTACCCAAATACGACAATGTATTTTAGTTTGGGATAACCGTAGTGTCGAAAATTTTAATTATAAGATTTCTTGACTACAACCAGGATATGCATAGATACCTCACATGAGAGGTCATGCTGAGATGCTCTTTAAATTTCGCTTGCTGTCATTCGAATCTCTTTTTAAATATTTTCCGTTTTTGCAACTGTATCTATTCTTTAAATTATTTGACATGCATATTTTGGAGAGATAGTTAATAATCTTATACCAACCCATGGTTACAAAACTTTTTTCATGTACCTACCACAGTAATATTTTGTTCCCAACATCTTCACTTTCTTTAACTCACTAGAAATTTTTATTTGAAGCTATAAACCATTGGAACTCACTTCCTCCATACTTGAAATGGATGAATTCATACAATATTTTGAAAGCAAATGTTAGGAAGTATTTCTTAAGAGACTGGAATATTATGGTGTAGATACTCCCATTTGGATGTTCAATAAGGTATTTTTTTAATGTGTAAATTTTAATGTTTAATGTATTGAATATGTCCTTTTTTTGCATTCAGGGTGAGAGTTGTGTTCTATTTTTGCCTTGTTATGCAAGTTCAACCCAACGCCGATCTCACCCTTACTGTGGCCGGAGTCGTTCCATATTTGACCGGGTCGACTCAATTAAATTGTTTCACTTTCAGGATTCTGGTTCTGATAGCCGTGAAATTTTGTAACTAACATTTAATGTATTCATCTTTAATACTGGTGTATTTTCCTGATGTATTACATATTAAGCTATAGACGTATGAAGTGTAAAGATGTTTATGTAGGTTCGATAGCCATGACTTAAAGTTTAAACTTTAACTCGTTTTAAACTCTACTCGTGGTATATATTTTGATATGCTGGAGCCATGTAACAAATCTTTTGAATAAAATATCTTTATCAGCAATCTATTACTGGATAGTATATTTTGAATCCCGAACTCGAAAATCATACACCATTTTGTTAGACTGTTCTATGTTCAAAATTGACCAAGTTGTGCATATTTCCCTATTGATGAGATTACAGGCATTTGTACTTCGATTCTGTACTGAATGTGAAGCTACAGAATTTTATTTGTATTATATTTGATCATATCGTATAGGAAAAAATATATAAATTTATTCATTACATGTTAGAGGCTACCTTACACGAAAAACCACAAATTTAATAAAAGTTTTGTTCATATATACAATTAAAATAAAAAACACATTTTGTTACTCTGTACAGAATCAAAATATCCAAAAATTCAGATCCCACGTGCAGGAAATACTTTTTGCTTGAAAAATCAAAGTACATCAAACAAATTTGTTAATATATTGATAGATTTATCGAATTTTTGCACCATGCTAAAATTTCAAGCTCGATGAAGTATCGAACATTGTTTGATAACAAATATACACTATTTACTTTCCATATTACATAAGAACATCTTTGAAAGTTTTTAATTGGTCTCCTACAGAAAATACTGACGTGAACTTTCAGAGCAAAAACAGAAAATAAACTTTTCTCAACCGTGTTGTTTTCTTCCAATTAGAAACTCAGATAGGTCGTAATAGTTAGCATAAATTATTGAATGGTGTGCATGAGGGTGTAATCAGTTGATTCACTAAATAATATCCATAAAAACAATTTTAAATCGTGCAATTTTCATATTGATTTCCTAAATATCAGCATTGAATTTTATATAATAATAGGGGCAAATAATAATTGATTGGAGTCCCTGAATAGAGAAGTTACATTTTTCCTAAAATAGGAGATAGCATTTGTAGAATCGTTCGTTGTAGCAGTTTCACGTTCAATAAATTTCCATTTGTTTCAAGTTCAGTGATGAGAAAGAATTTAGTTCAATATCATCAACAATTCAAGTTGAAATCCAATACTTCACATATTCTCAAAAGTCTTGTATATATGAAAAATGAATACATAGTTGTCTGGGTTACTCAAATTGTCTACTAAAATAATTGTTCAAATTATTAAAAAAACCTCTATAGAATTTTCTCCAAAATCCTCCATTCTAATATCAGATCTCAACAGACATATAGGCAATGAATGCCACAAAATAAACAGAAAAGTTAATAATTAGAGGAAGCAGAGCAGAAGACATGTTCTTATTGTACTTCTCCCCAGTTACCGTTTGAACTTCTCTGTGATAAAAAGAAAAAGAGACATACTATTATAATTTAAACATTCAAAATATGTGACTATGTTACATTATTTCGATTTAACTATATTTTAAAAAGCTGCACTAAAAATAGAATAGAAAAATACATTAAACATACCAGAACTATATGTCAGATGAAATAAATATCAGAGACTAAATTATTGTAATCACCATACGTTGCCTTGTTGTTCCAAAATAATTCACTATAAGATATTCCTTATTCCACGATAAATTTTCACCATAAATTGTTCCCATGTTTCCAGAAGTAATTTCAAGCTCCACCAGTTTGCATTTGGGTGCGTCGCTTCTGGAAAATGTTCCACTTCCCGTCAGTCGCTGGGAAAAGAACAGCTTTTTTCTGATAATGGAATACACAGACTAGATATGTACATTGGACAGGATTATCAGCATTGCAGACTGTACTCGATCGATGAATATTTGGATTTATACGTTGATTTTTTTTGAGAATCAATTACATTTGCATTATATTTCTGTAAAACAATTGTTTCATCTATATTTGAATGCAATGTACTAAATTGAAGTAAATCAATATTCTCACCATATTCACCGAAAAAATTATTCATATTATCCTGTTAATTACTACCAATTAAACAACATTAGAAAGCCAGATGTAAAGTATTGAAAACTAAAGAATATAAAGTATTGTGTTTATTTGTACATTTTATATGAACACTTTGAACAGTCTTAAACAATTGTAAGACTTTTGGATACTTTAAAGGATGAGAAATCTTCCTTTTGAAAAATGTGCAAGCAGCATTTCCACTTTCCAAACTTTACGAATATTGATGCTTTTTTCCATCTGAGATTCGATTCCCCATGTATGAATATCACAGTGTGTTGAAAACTCAAGTTTCGTCAGGGATGAATTATTAAAGAGGTTAAGTTTGGAAAAGAACATAAGAAAAGAATATGTGTACCTATGTATGAGATGAAATCAGTTAGCATGTAAATAAGATTATCGATTAAGAGTAATAGTAATCTGCATTGACCATTACAGAGATTGCAGTAAAACTCCTGAGTTATGAAATTCTGAGGAACTGAAATATGAAATGCGCTTGAGTTATGAAGTATTTTGCTATGTTTAAATTATAGATTTTGGTATGCGTCAGGAATTGAATTATCTCTCAATAACATTGTTCTCTATGATTTTAATCATAAAGAGCTATCTAGTGCACCCAAAATATCAAGTGACTCTGAGTTATGAAGCAACCAATACTTCTTATTTCAGGAGTTTCATTGTACAACAATATAATACATGAAGAAATATTGGAGGAAGTAATTTGAGTGATTAAAAAAATATTGTGATTTAATTAAGAACTTAATTGTTGTCAGTTTAGAAATAGATCATTTTAAATCAGTAATATAAGGTCTTACAGTAATAAAAATAAAAATCGCCATAAGCCATTAATTCATCATTTTCACGTTTAACGATAGTTCACATTGTCCAGCAACAGCACGTGATGAATTCTTTGAATACTTTGGAAAATTCTATTTTGACTACAATAAAATGATGTATAATTTAATCAATTAAGAATTAAAAAATTGCACCAGTACAGCTGCACGATTTATTGAACCAAACTGATTGTCTATCATAGATCCGAATCTGCTCAAAAGTCATGAGTTTCTCTTAAACTGTTCACTTAATCAAATATTCAATAATCCAGTAATTAGAGGATATAGAATTATTACCGAATTTGAATATAGTCTCAGTTATCACATTAATAGAGAAAATATGATCATGAAACACATTTCCATCAGTACAAAATTTACTATTATTATATGTATCAAAGGTTCTTATGTTTCACTGGAAGATAAACTCTTTGGTACTACTTTCATTTGAGACATATATATATATATATATATTTATATATGTCCTCCCACTTATGAGCATCCTCCATAAATCCACCAACAAATCCGAGCTACAACTGGCAGAAGCATTATTCATCATAAACGAAAAACCACCCATTAATAACAAGAACGAAGGCGATACAAGAATAATTTCTACATATATTTTAACAAACATCGCCTACCTAATCCTAAAGTTGTCATTCTTGCTCCTCTTTCAGTCATTTAAAATTCACCATCATACACTTAACATGTTTCCCTTGTACTCAGTTCCATATCATTTAGTTTGTATTTTTTATTAATCATTCCATATTATAGTTTTTTTTTCTCTCTCTGTCAATCTTTCTATTTTACAGTATGTAGTTCACTTTCTTTTCTCCTTTATAATATAGTTTTCATTATGTCAGCTCACATATTACCGATCAATCCATATTACCGATCAATTCATATTACCGTACAATCTATATTATCATTTTTTTTTCTCTACTTAATTTTTTTTCCATATTCAATCCTGAAATAACTCAATAATTTAGTAAATTCATTCATTAACTATATATTAAACTCTTCATGTTATTTCAGATAAATGTTTTTAGCCTGATGATGAAAAGAGTATTTTTTCGAAACGTTGCAACATTTTAACTCTTGTCATTCTTATTTTTAATAAAAATCTTAAATGCCCACTCAAAAGTTTTTAACCATCTGGTTGTCGAAAATTATTCTAAAAATATCAACTAATGAAATTAAACACCTATTCAGAAACTTGGAAAAAGCATCCATAAAATTAGTAACTCTAAAGGCTCATCGACGTTTCAATGAAACTTGCATCAATATATTTAAACGTATAGTCCCTTAAAAATTTAAATTGAATTAGAACGCCGGAATTCGTTCCAATTGTAGAACAGGAATAATATCATAAAAAAAAATGTGTTAAAAAAAAAGGCCCTTGCAGAAACAATGTTTCAGGGACATCCTATATAGACTGCATAGGCTTGTGTTATCATAGAGTATACTCCGTTACAAAATTTATTTAAAAAAAAACAGCATATCTAACAAAACTTGATAAGCTTCAGGAACAGAATAATTTAAAACTACAAAGAAATCAATATTAGAGAGTATCATCATTTAGATTTGGCAAAATTAATGAATAAAATGAAAGAACAATACAATAATCATGTAAGGGCACAAAATGTCAGTGAAAGAGCAACGTAAAGAAAAATATTCACATAAAATGCTTTCTGTAATTCTAGTTTGAAGAAGTGTAAACTTTTGTCTGAATACGAAATTTGAAAGTCATTCCAGATTTTAACTCATATATAAGTTATATATTAAAGGGAGCGAACTTTGCTAAAAGTAAGAATAAAAATTCTATTATTGAATTTTTAGTAATGGTGTAAACAACTTTATTTCATTGCAATGTGCTGATATTGAAGAAAATTGCATTATAAACATTTAAATTGGGCAATGGTAAATATGAATGTTTTTCGATTGCAGGAGATAATCATTTTTAAAGAACTGTTTATTAGCAAGAAATGTAATGGAACACAATAATTCATGGTAGGTGTATGGTTATATTGCCTACTATTGTTATAAATTTCGGTTAAAAATACGGATAAATGAAAAAATAGAGAAGATATGAGAGCCTGCCTACTTTTTAGGGAAGGAATGATGAATATTATTGAGAAAACCTATATAAAGTATTGCATAATTTGGTGCAGATATGGTTGAAATTTGGGTAAATATTGAATGATTATCAATTAATTCTTATTAACTCGCAATAATGAGAGGGAATGCCTTTATCCTCCTTACTTCAGCTACAGAGGATTGAGAAGTTCTAGAGGGTTGGGTCCATCTCATCAGGGAACTCAAACCCTCACTCGTAGTTACTGAAGGAATTTCTTCTTCTGTACAGATTGTAAATTTGTTTTAATGAAGTAAATTTTTCTTATAAAATTTGGTTATTTTCGTAAATGATATATACTGATGGTTTAATCTAATATTTGTGACCATTAGATCATGTTTATACGATGATGCATTATAAATTTGTTTGTTATATTGGGTGACAATTTCTATACCAATATCCCGTAATTGACAACATAATATAATTAAAATTATATCATTTTATGAATCAGAGGCAAATTACTCCTATCAAAAGATAAGATCATATTACAATTAATGCTTAGATTAAATAATTTGATATATTTGTCGACTGAATACATACACTATGATTTTTACTGTTTAAAAGATCTATTGATTCATGGTTAAAATATTGAAATGGATTACTATACATTGAATTTATCCAAAAAATTCTTTTCCTCTAGTTTTCTAATTTTAATTTCAGAGAGTATGGCAATTGGTTGATTCTTAGAGCGCGATTGAATCTTAGTCACAAATAAAACAGATTTGTTTCAAAATTCATTTTTTTCATTCTTCTTACCAGATGCAAGAACAAAAGATGAAACAAAAGATATGATATCAAATTACAAGTACTTCTATATATATTCTTGCTGAAGTTATTTAATACAATCCCCTATTTATTACTAACAACTTCACTTATTGCTTGGAGAAATGTCCTCAATTCTTCATGACCTTCAGATATTTTTAACTTCGTAGATGTTTAAGGTAATGTTTTAGTCAGCATTTGTTTTTTATATATAAATTTAGCAAGCTCCACAATTATAAATGTAGAAAACATATCATACATATTTCATTTTATCCCTTTCAAATATACAACTTCAGGTTTCTTACATTCATTAAACATTTTTCAAATTACTTTAAAATAATAAGTTGAGATTAAATAAACCGCAACGTATTTGTCTAAATTTTTTTCAATTATTTTAGATTCACTGTGAAATATTATTTGTTGTTCCTTCATTCCTAGTCAAATTTAAATCCTGAAAACACTCTCTAAAAATGTCACATCTCTATTAAGCCAGATTGTATCACCTCGCCTGAAATCTTCTTAATTGTTGTGGATAAGAACGAAAACTCTTGCCACGAAGTGGCTCTAGGACAACTGCCATGCGGACAACTGCCATGCAATATATTATATTATTTTTTTGTTTGGGTGTTTGTAAAGCATTTGTGAACCTAAGATTTCTTGGAATTAATTTGATGTGAAGTATATTATTATTTTAACCTACAATTTTAGTATAAAAATGTAAATTGCATAGTAAGAAATTGTGAATGAAGAAACATTGAAATTAATACTGAAGTAATACTTGATTTCTTTCTTTGTTACAATCATTTTCTTTCACATTTTACGCCTTAAATAATCAAATAATTGACAAAAAGATTGAAATCTATAAAAACAAAACTATTTTTTCAAACATTTCAGAATACAAAGAATAGTACAAACCTGTAGGCTTTACAGGTTAAAATTTTCAGTGAGTGTGGTTTTGCATCTTACTATTTTTATAGAGTTGCTATCACACAACACTGGGCATAAATGAGTTAACTAAAATTTTGATTCGTTATTAGAATATTACCAAATTTAATAAAACGTAGTTCAGTAATAATTATTCTCATATTTCGACACTTTTCAAATATTTATAAGACATGTTTCTAATCGGTGGGAGCTAGAAACAAAGAAACTATAAAAAAACAAATTCAAATTTCAAAGTTACTGAGTAAAGTGTTCTTTGTAAGAATTTTTTTAAACATAGAAATAAGATAAATACTACTTCTGTTTCTAGCAGAAACGTTTGTTTATACAAAAAAAAAATAATTAACCCAATAAAAATTCTTAAATAGTAAAATGCAAAATCACACTCACTGGAAATTTTAACCAGTAAAGCTTGTGTTTGTACCATTCTTTGTATTCTGAAATGTTTGAAAAGAAAGTTTTGCATCTATAGATTTTCCACTTCTTGTCAACCATTTGATTGTTTAAGGAGCTTAATGGGTTAAATGGGTTAATATGATTTAAAAAAGAAATGAATTTAGTATACTTCAACTTTAAATTCTGAATCTACTGTCAATACTAATTTCTATACTTCTTTATGCAAAATTTCGGACTATTCGATTAATATTATAAATAATTGTTAGGTTGAGATAATAACATACTTCACATCAAATTAATACCATGAAAGCTTAAGTTTACAAGTGCATTACAATTCACCAAATATAAAATTATAATATATTGAATGGCAGTTGTCCACTTTGGCAGTTTGTCACATGGCAGTTGTCCACTATGGCAGTTGTCCACATGGCAGTTACCCGCATGGCAGTTGTCCGCATGGCAGTTGTCCGTACACCCCACGAAGCCATATAAATTCAGAGCGATAATTCTGATATTATTTAAGGGAAAACTTGTTAAGCATTTCCTTTTCATATTTTTAGAGGATTGATCTAAATTGATAGAAAACCAATTAAGATATATACACTTCAGGAAACAATGCACAGCTATCTTTCCCATTCTGAAGAATAGATCGTGAGAATGTACTTAAGGTGAATGTGAAGTTAAAAGTTGAAACAAGTTGACCTAATTGAGTAAATATGTTAGGAGGAATTGAAAAATCGAGGATGAGACACAATACCCTGATTGAGAGAAAATATTTTGTGAATTGGGAAATCTAAAGGATTCATAACACCATCCAAAAAAACAAACATGAGAGTCTGTCTTATCCCCGAGTCTACAGAATATTCACCACTTAATTAAGTCAATCTGTCTCATCCTTCTGAATCTACAAATCAATGGTATCCACTGCTGGTCAAAAAGGTTATAATCTCAAAATTCAATTAACTGACAATGTTGAATCTTCCCTCTACTCGTTTGACACAAAATAATAGAATCGAATGCAATTAATGTGTTGTTGAGTGAGGTTCTGATGAGTTGAATTTGATTCCACAGATTGTGTTCAATAACGAATAATTTGGAGTTCTATTGAATATTTCACCTAAATTGAAAGATTTACATCTTTCACTGTCATTGATTAGTTTTAAAATTGATTTTTCATTGGATCTTATAATAGTTTTTGATAAGTTTATAATAAAATTAGTAATTGAATATATTTATTATGCAAAATGTTATGTCTAAATTAGTATTGAAATTATGGTCATATATCGATTTTGCATGCATAAAATGATAAAACAACAGTATTGTTTGAATAAATTATACAATAATAGTTTCAACAATATCATATAGCATATATTAAGTATTACACATTTATCTATCTGTAATATTACGCATCGGTATGCAGGTCATTGTCGTTTCACTTTCTTTGAGCTTTCTCTAATTTTCTATTATTCGGCTATCTGCCAATATTTGCAGGTTATTATATTCTTTAACTTCTGCACAAATGAACATAATTTTTAGTTCACTCACTATTACTCATAGTAAAAAACTAAATATAGTGGGTAAATTGACGGTTATTATTTTTTTGCTCATGTATTATAAATAAAAGTACAACAAATATAGTCGAATAACAAAAAAACACGTAAAATGGACCACAAAGTCGGGGACAAATTCATATAAATAATTAAATTGGAAAAGGCAGTTAAAGCGATACCTGCAATTATCAAAAATTTCAAGATTCCAATAAATATAATTCTAAAATTGGAAAGAAATTATTATAGGAAGACTTCTGGTGAAATTATATGAGCCTAATTTATTGTGGATTATAATTTGTAATAGTTCATATTTCATGCATAAAACACATTCTAGAAGATTGGAATTAGTCAATTAGTGCAATGGAAATTCAAACACTCTAAAAAGTTACCAGCTGTAATTAACTAAACAGTCCGATAAATTTGCAAATGAGAGTTTGGGAGAAAACTTCCACCATCTGCTCTCATTAAAGCAGGCGTGAGAAGTTAGAATCCATATATTTTTGTGACCCTATTTGTCGGTTTGAAATGATTCCATTCGAAGAAATTGAACTCCGAAAACATCTGCAAAACTTTGTCTATTTCTGGTATGACTTTAGATAATTATCTGCAGAATGGGACTCGCATTAATGACCAAATGAAAGAAGGTATCGATTAAGCATTAGCAATAATTGCCATTTTAGTTAAACATTAACATTAGGACATGCAGTAGTTTGACATCATCTTAGGACTAAAGTGAATGAATAATCCAATCATTTAATATGTCAATGGTATAAATACAGGGTAGTTCAGAAGAAATCCACATATTCGAACTGTCAAACAATTATTTGATATATATTGAGCTGAACTTTACTTAATGTAATGAATCTTATTTTGACGAATTTGTATTTCAAAGCAATAATAATTATAAAATAATAATTAGTATTAGAATAATATAAAGTTTTCTTTGAAAGTCACAATAGCGTACTTCGAATTAGACATGTGATTAAAATAAAAGTTCTAGAAAAATCCTTTTTCATATCAGTATTAAAATTTATAAATTTTTAGAGAACAAAACCTATACTGCACCGTTCAACGATTTTTATTAATACGAAAATCAAATCCTTACGTCAAGTCAGGTCACGTTTCAGTCTTAATGGATCTGAAATCAAAGAATGAGAAGATTTCGTCCAACAGTCGACTTAATGACGCCATTTCCTCGACATTATGACTGAATGAGAACAGGTTTGAAGATCAACTATACCGAAACAATAAGTGAATGAAAGGAGAACTACTGTAAATGAGTGAATACGGTGATACCCGTAGAGAAAGTTACGGTACGAGTAAGTAATTTGTCCCCGATCACATGAATCGACACTGCCAATGATTTTCAACATCTTGCATAAATTTGTCCCCAAACACAGGAATCGAAGTGTTTGCAATTGTTATTTGAAAGAATATTTGTGATATATGGAATAAATTTAATAATTACTTTTGAGATAGATATGAATGATTGAATACATTATTTAGTAGTCTATTTATATTATTCGATTGAGATTTTTGTGAGTAAATTAAAATAAATATTTGTATTTAAGAATCAATTAAATTAGCTATTTAAAATCCTACATAATATTAGGTACTGACTAGGGTAAGTTCAGAGTTATCGAACGGTTCCGCATTATTGGACACGTATTATAATTAATATAGGTAGCTATATTAATTATTATTTAAATCTAATTGTCATCATTAGCTATTTTTTCTTAGTTGTTCAAAAAATGTGAAACTTGAAACCTACCCTATAAGCAGGTATGAATTATTAGGTAGTTTAGAACAATGTTTGGAAGTGAGCGTTACCCTATACATAGGTACATATTTAGATAATGAAAATATTCGAAATTTATATTTTGATGTACCTATCATGATCTAAAATAACTCCCACTTCATTGGTACTATAGGAGTGTCTGATTACCGAGACGTTTAACTCGATAGGAACTGAGCACTATTTGATTTTGTATACCTCAGGCAAGATAAAAAGGTAAATAGTTATATTAGGTATATAATCGGCTAGGAACCTAATTATGCATTTATATTTTACATCGTTTAGGTTCCTAGTTAAACATTTTTTTAGTGCATGATTGTTTCTAAAATCGCAAAATTGTTATGTATTAACTATCAACAAGAGCATATAATTATTTTTTCCAATGAATTCTTATGCAAAATCGCGAACAGGGACATTTCAATTTCCTGTTCATATTGCTCTCGTCTGGACGCAAGCACTGGTAGAAATGAGATTGTCCGCATTCGCCCGAACAAAAGTATTTCCAAACTCAAGTGATTTGTCGAAGCGTCTGCACAGGGTTTTAGTGATGTGCAGTGATACCCCTCACATTTAAATTAGCTGGGGTATCAGTGCGCACGGTTGTGGAGGGAAAACCGTTAAAACTGAAAAGTTGAAAATTTGACTTAATGTAACTGTTAATATTCCTGTTAACATATTAAAACAGTATGAATCTATAATTCTCGGTTATAGAGTTATTGAAGAGTTTGCGGGATTTCAGTATCACCAACGCAAACTTTTTTCAGATCGTTTGAGGGCACCACATACATTGCAACTCAACTCTAGAACTTCCGGTTGAGACAAACGAATGCCTCTTAACGTGGACTATTGTCTAAGTTATAAAGCATATTTAGATCATTTGCATTCAAAAATGATGGACATGCAACAGTTTGGTACTCGAAATTCGTTAAATTCGGGGTAGAAAAACGCTTGTGTTGTCCGATTGCTCACAGACAAAATAGCAATAGACAAAGTGTCAAGGGACGTAGTGTCTGAAGACAAAATGTATAGGAACAAAATGCCTGCAGACAAAATGACTAACGGACAAAATGCTTAACGGACAAAAGAGCTGAATAACAAAATGATTATGGACCTAAAAAAAGATTGTCTACATACAAAATGACAAAAGGCCTAATGAACAAAATGCCCATCGGTATAAAATGCATTGCAAAAAAATCTAGTATTGGAATATTGGGCAAATATTTATAAATTCTAATAAGTGAGATCTTATCTAAACGAATAGTTTTATCTCAATGATAATTAATTAAATAACTACAAAGTTTAATAGGAACAATTGAAGTAAATCAGCTTGCTTAGGGTAAACACCCTCTTGCTTAACTGTGTTTGTGATTAATAACAAAAGAGTTTTTTCTATTTAACAAATCATTTATATATAATCATCTTCCTCTATTTCGAGTTTTTCACGAGATAACTAAAGTATTCTCACCTTCTAATTAGACTTATTTTATAATATATATATATATATATATAATCATCTTATAATTCTACTTATTATATAATGTATATTTAATCATCTTATAATTTGACTTATTTTATAATGTATATATATATATATATAATCATCTTATAATTTGACTTACTTTATAATGTATATATATATATAATCATCTTATAATTTGACTTATTTTATAATATATCTTTGATCATCTCCAATTAATTTGATCTCTAAAAATTGTTCATTTTATTAGATAGGTATAATCATATTCTACTATTTTAGAGTCTTAATTAAATAGTGTTCATTTTATTAGAAAAATATAATCCATATTAATCTATGATTTAGTGATGTTTCTAATTACTTTTGAAATTCTCAAGCAAGAACGGTAATTTCAATGTTTACATAAAATAGTAGGTAAATGCAGTTAACTAACCATGGTTGAGAAAAACCGTCGATAATTCTATACTACTGTAATATCATTCATAAACTAGATTACGTGCTCTCGGTAGAGCGCATACCTTCGTCGTCGCTTTGACCTGTTCTTTCCCAAAATTTAATAAACAGGTAACTGGATCAATATTAATCGTCCCACACAGTTTCATGCAATATGGTCAATACTTTAAGACTGATAAAGTTATAAATGACCTTGACCTTGAACTTTGACCGGATCGCTCCCAAAGTTCTACCAGAAGGTTCCTAGACATTGACCAATCGTCCCATCACATTCCAACCAATTTGGTTGAATACGTTTTGAGTTATTGAGCTATTTATGGTCTTGGCCATAATCTTTGATCTTTGACCTGATCACTCCAGAAATCTGACGAAATGTTTCCTCTATATTGACCAATCATCCCATCAAGTTTCATGCAATATGGTTTAATACTTTTTGAGTTATAAATGACCATAACCTTGACCTCTTACCAGGTAGCTCCCAAAATTTTGCCAGAAGGTCACTGGACATTGACCAATCGTTTCACCAAATTTCAGGCAATTTGGTAAACACTTTTTGAATTTGGCGAATAACAAGATGATATATAAATAGCGGATAAAATATGACCTTACGCATATCTGCGAAGGTAATTACCGCAGACGGATAATATTTCAATTACTTAGGTTTTACATACAAAATTGTATATGATGTTCTATGAGAAGGTTTATCACAATACCATTCATACTGTTCTTAATTTACTTATAATAATTTCACTACAAATCTCAATTCAATATTTTCTATTCCAGCCTTCTATTGAAATATGGAGTTTATTATCTTTTCAACATACATTTGCGTCATTATTTCACTATTTTCAATTTTTTATATCTGCCTCGAAGACCTTATGTCAGTTAGACATTTAGTCCTTTAGGCAAATTGCCCGATAGGCATTTTATTTGTAAGCATTTTAGCCGTAGACATTTTGTCCTATTACCAGAGAAAAATAAAGAATTTTGTGTTAAAAGCAAAGTTTCACAAATTGGTCAGTTAGCAACCCGGTCATTAAGGAAAGAAAATATTAGTTCCCTCTATTTTCTCAATCGGATTTCTTAATCCGACAATAAAAAATATTTTCAATTCACTTTCAATTGTAAAGCCACCAACAGTTAGTGGGGAAATTTGAAGATATCAAAGAGGATAGAGCGCATGCATACGATAACGCTAACTTTGCACGGTTTCTTTATTTCTTTGTTTTTATTCATGGTTTACTTTATTTTCTATTTCCATGCCTTATCTACCATAAATTATCTCTGGAACTTATCTAACTAGCTGACAACATTCTGGGTGGTCTAACTAATAACTTAGGCCTCACTACCCTTAATAATTCTAAGTTTTTACATGACTACCATGAAAGACATCATTGAATATTTTACTATTCCGTGAGAAAGATAACTGAACTAATAACTTCACGATTAACAAATGTTTAGTTATTTCCGAATGCGAAAAACCCATGTTTGCCTGTAAACATGCAATGATCTATCACACTGATAGTGTGTGATGAAATATAACTGCAATCAAAGTTTTGATAGGAGTGGGAAATATAACTTCAGGGCTCAACGAGTCAACATACCCTGAATACTGGCTTCAGCTAAGACTTTTCAATTATGTGACCTTAAGTATTCCTATATAAATTGTCCGAAATCTAATTTTTCAAATTAGTCATTTAACTACATGGAAATATTCTACTTATAAGATCATTGTCTGGAGAAGAAAATTTACTGGCATTTATTTCCAAATTATCCTACATATATAGCAATTTTGGACGCATCTTCGTTTCGACTCATAAAGTGCCTCGTTATTCCAAATACTCATTATCATTATTTAACTGGAACTTGAAAAATGGTATGTAGTTTAGAGTGACTGTTATTTTTATCCTCACGCATTCAAGATTCATTTCCCCAAATGAATGCCTGAATCGTTGCAATGTAATTTGCATAAGTGAATGCATCTGAAGAAGGGATTCCAAACATCTTCAGGAGAGATATATTGCAACAAGAGATGACAATACTCTTAAATAATATTGATGCTTTCTGGATGTTTGAATATTGTTGTTTTAATTGGTTGTGTTTTATGTCTTCTCATGTCTTAAGTTGATATTCTAAGTTAATGCTGTATCAGAATAGATAGTATTAATTTGTTAGGTATAGTGGCCGGCTTTTTTGTTTGTGTAAATACGACTTTTTAAGTCTTTGTCTTGCATCCGGTACGACCTCAAACCGAATAACATTTTGTCCCGACTTTTTCAGCCCATAGAAAAATCGGTAAAAAATTATATAATTTACTGAAAAACCTTGATATTGTTATCCGTAAAATAATGAAAAATTAGTTTGAAACTTGGGTGTTTACATGAACATAAACCGATGAATTTAAGTATTAAACATAGGACAAGTACCCAGAAAACAAGACGTATAGTGAATGCCAGGGTGGGGGTTGGAGAATGGGCTACGTTGAGTGGGAGTGGGGAGTATTTATGCAGTGTCCGGATTATTAGTCCAAGTGAGATGGCCACCCTAGGGTATTTGGGTATTCTGAAAACTTTCTAGTTTTCATATTAATAGATAAAATTTATTCATCTAAATATCTACATATCGTTACAGCTCAAATTTAAGACTGCTCCCTTTAAATTTTTATTATTATGTATGGAATAAACGTAAATTTTGATACATATTTAAAATATATGATAGATATTTGACACATAAAAGAACAATGGATCTGGAATATTTTTTGTTTATTATAAAAATAACATTTTCAAAATAGAAAACAAGATATATAGAAGAAGAAATGTATCATGCCCTAAAATATGATAACTTTATTACAAAATTTTCTTTCCGAGAATATTTGTATTATGATGTCATTCCTTTTGATAGAAGATGAATTTCAAAACGTTCTCCGCATCCAACGTTTCCTATATCGTCTCGCTACGTCAAAAATAGACAGAGAAGATACTGTTTAATTTCCAATAACTATTACTTTTCAGGAGAGACAAACGTAACACTAAATAGCATTGTTGCAACTGAGTTCGAATAAAACTATGAGCAACAGCTGTAATAACTCTCACCATGTTTACAAAGTATTCATATATCATTATATCACGTGATAATGCATATATTTTGAAAAATCAGCTAACATGGCAACGTCGCTGTGTAACAAAGGATACTGACTGCACGCTGACGTAAGTGTTCACAGAAAGCTGCCAAGCGGAAAACTGCCAATCTGATAACTGCCTGGCGGAAAACTGCCGAAACGGAAAACTGCCAGGCGGAAAACTGCCAGGCGGAAAACTGCCAGTCACTATCTGGCATTTTATGTTTTTTTTAACTTTTCTGAATTAATATTTGGTTATAAACCCATTCCAGGAACACTTTAAACTCATGAATAAAGGCGTTAGCCCTTCGTTAAAGGATTAAGGGGACAATATTTTTTTACAGTTATAACTAAAGTTTATAGATATCGGATTACTTAATAGTCAATGGAAAATATTATTTCAACAAATCTACTATGTTAAACACACAGTAAACGAAACTTCACTGTGCACTATGGAGTATGGGTGGATCATGAAATTGGCACTTGGATGAAAAAACACGATATGAAAAATTTCAGCCCTATCGGTTAACATTTTCTGCCCCCGGTGGAGGGAAGAATTATTAAAAATATGCTGAAACCCTCCCCCCCCCCCATTATCTAATGTGACATTACACTGGGTTCTCGACATCTTTCATAAATTCTTTAACAACAAACATGATAATAATGGTCAGATAAGTTCATTTTTAGCAATGACAAAGTTCTACGTAAACATCTTCTTCCTCCGGGGGGAGGGGGTTGTTTTACTTTCGAGAAAATTGCTAATTTTTTAAATTTATCACGACATTATACTAGGTTCCTTATCTCAAATGGAACTGCTACAACTGTAAATATGATGACGAAGGTCCATACATTTGATATATACAAAGTAAGAAGTTCTACCTAAGTATCTTCTGCCCTCGGAGGGGGGGGAGGAAGAAAATATATCATTTTCGTTAAAATTGTGATTTTTAAAGTCACAATATTGTTTTATATAGCTCAGATCAATCATAATATGATCTGAATGGTTTAATGAGGTATATTTTGTTTCAATTTAATCAACCGCCGTGGGGGCTGCAAAATAAATATTGTAACACATTTCATGATTTTTTTAAATACATATTGGATGTTATTCCATGACTGTATTGAATAGCTATATAAAACTGCATTATGATGTAGAAATTTTAAAAGTACAGCTCTTAGCTTGCCAATGTAGTAATACTGACAACCCTGAACTCACCACAAGGAGGTGGCTGTACGTCGATTTTCACTCCATCCGGCCCTACTACAAAATTCGTCCACGGAATATTCGTCCACGGAAAATTCGTTCTCGGAAAATGTTGATTTTGAAAGATGATATTTGTCAACAAAAAACCTTTCTTAGGGTCTAAATTCTTTCACCAATACAAAAATTTATTTAATTTCCATTTATTATAAATGGCACAAGAGAGTAGTGATTAAATTATGTGACATATTTTAGGTAATAAATATATATATATTGCTCTTAATTCTACATTAATCTTTTAATGTAGAATTAAGAGATAATCTTTTGAATTTATCTATACTACTGTATTTTGGTGTGAAATTATAATGTTAAGTGGGAGGAAGTATGGTCTGAAATTCATAACATAGAAAATATTACCATATGACACACATTCTATAGTCACACTCCATAATCAAAAGCACACCAACAGTAAAATCTAATTATATTCTCGTACAGTGAACACTGAGTTTAATGAATTTTGCTCGTCAGTCCTTGAAATGCAAGTCAAAATCTCCCTTTTTTCGGTCGTAAATCCAAGCAACTTTGTGATCCGTTGATCTTGATTTAGTGAATGTTTTTTTATTCCCTAGAGTGATAAATCTACGGAGAGATTTTAGTGTGAAATCTCCATTATTTTTGTTCGAGAAAAGCTTCTTTGAAATTGAAATAACCAAAGCTATAGATTCCCTGAATTTATGGATAATTCAAATTAGTAAATGTATATATACGAATATCAAATCGATAATATATCAACAAACTAATAATATTATTAATAGATCAAATCATAATGATGATTAATCGTTCATGATGAATCATGAACTGATCAGTTTCTTACATAATACATAAGTTAATCAACTGGTTCATTTATTCATGTCTGTACTGTTTCAAGTCATCCTTTCCTTTGAATCAGTTCCATTTCTTCACGTTAATACTTTCATTCCCTCTCAATATGCATGGTATTCTTTGTAACTGATGTCTAATTGAATCGATATATTTTATTTTGAGAATATTATTTCAATATTTTATGCTTGTTACTAACAGTTTTGAACAGGGTAGAGAGTGTGTAACATCAATGGAATTCTGTCCTCTTTACCCTTTGGAAAATATTCTCGAATCTTGGTACTCTGAACACGTCTTTCCGTACCTGCAATTTACGACCAATGGATTGGAGGGAAGGAAATCGTGAAGAGATTGCCGAGAAACCTGAAACTGAATTCTGACCTCGTGGAAATATCTTCATTCAATTATGAGCTATTTAAATATCCCGCTCCATGGTATATCAAGAACATGGTGACTGGTATATTCCACCCCGGTATATGCAACCCCAGTAAATTTCATCTCGGTATATTCCACCCCAGCATATTCCACCCTAAGTATATTCCAACCATGTAAGTTCTACCCCACTTTACGGGTTTGGTTTGGCTATTTATAAATATTATTCATCCATTCATAACTTATAAGATACTAGGTGACTTTCATTTTCATTGTAGCAAATTAAACTTTATGTTGATCAAATACAAGCTATTAATTTCCCACTACACATGTGATAGAACAGCAGAATGAAAAGTTGTGTGAACTCACTCTATCAGTTGAGATAATTAGTTTTTCAATAACAAGCAGATTTTCTTCACTATCGTCAAACACAACAACGATATTAACTGCAAGATGATAACATATATTACCTCTTATCATTTTTATTTTATTTTGAATTTGATAATTTGCTTCGAGTAAAAGTGGTGTTAAAGGGTTTTTGACCGGAAGAACTG
Source organism: Caprella mutica (assembly GCA_947561585.1). Classification (NCBI taxonomy): domain Eukaryota; kingdom Metazoa; phylum Arthropoda; class Malacostraca; order Amphipoda; family Caprellidae; genus Caprella; species Caprella mutica. The sequence goes on from CANNZV010001338.1 coordinate 70,600, forward strand.
TTTTTTACACCATGAGTATTTTACCTACTTAATTTTTTTTTTATCATTTTCATTTTGATCAAGAGATTCTTGATAGGAAGGTGTGAATTATTGAACAGGGTTTAAGACTGGGAAGATTAATTTTATCCAAGTGATTTTTTGTCCTAGATTCCAAAACATCAACTTATATACAAAAAGCAAAAACATTGAATGAGTTGTCTCTGCCAGCCGAACACCTCCACACCTCTTCCAACCATTGTTTGTAAGAGCATATAATGCAGTTGCATTTTACGAATGAATTAATATTAACTTGTTCAACTTATGAGCTTTCATATTATGAATATTTGTAATTTTGTCTTTTAAGCTGAAATTTCAATTGACTCGAGCTACCTCTGAGTCCAAATGTCTCAGGATATCGTCTGAGTTATTTCTTCATTGATACTCAGTATTTAACGAATGGCCAACTAAAAATAACTTTGTTGACTTTTTATTATCGCCCAAATGAGCATTGTCACAGGGGTGGAATTGTCACCGGGATGGAATATACTGAGGTGGACTATACCTAGAAACCAAGAACATCACTCCCTGGCATATGTAGTACAACACTAACTGCAATATCAAGTACATCATTTGCTGGCATATCAACTACATTACTCAATGACAGGTGTTTTTTTCAGTCTCACAACACATTGCCATGGTCCCTCTTCAGAATTGCAACACATTGTTAATGATTTCTTCAGACCTACAATTTGCTGTCAAATATCTTTTCAGTCTCACAACGTACTGAGGAGTATGTCTCTTCAGTCTAACAACAACTGCCAAGTGTCTCTTCGGTCTAACAACAGCTGTCAAGTGTCTTTTCGGTCTAATAACAACTGTCAAGTGTTCATTAATCTTCCACTGGCGACAATTTCGTTCTACGGTGCCAAAAATAGTTTCACGGCATTATCTCAGCTTCTTTAAAGGGACGTTTTTTCATTAATTTTATCGAATTAACAATATTCAGTAGTAAATAAACAAAATACATTTTAAATGTGTTTATTCATGAAACAAAAAATGTTTGTGTGATATTGTTGAGAGGCACAAGAAGTGTTTTGCTTTGTGAATCTTTCTGTAAAATAAAATAAGAAGAAAATACGTATTATATTTATTCAGTAAACTCAAACAGTATTCTAACTCTTATAGATCCTCACTCACTATTCTGAATCATAATATATTTCCTCTTAATTTTAAAATATTCCAAACTTTCAAGTTCTCGGTAAATATTTATTTTTGTGCCAAGTCTGTGTGTGAGCTGTTTGTAACTTCTTAAACTTAGTATTAAAACTAAACTTGTGAATTAATAAAAAAACCTTGTGATTAATTACTGAATATTATTCAAGTTATATCTTTTCATTGCATTTTGTTCACCAAAGCGAATATAAAGTGAAATGAGTGATACATAAAATACAATGTTACAGTATAATTCGTTTATTATAAAAATACCTTCAACCTGTAGATTGTAATAATCGTTTAGTGCATCCCGTCGAGTATATAAAATAAATATTGTCAATCACCTATTTGTTTGCATTATTCTCGAAGAAAGTTTTGTTAAATAAAAATATCAATTCTAAATATTACGATAAATCAGCACAAACCATAGCAGTGAAATAGTGTTCCAACGTATCTTAAAAGTGTTATCTAGCAATGGCTGTAAAGAGATATATACCGTTATGAGTTCAACTTAACCTCTTAAAGGAACAAGAAGGATATCTTGGCGACATCTTTAAGTATTTATATTCCTACATATTATAAGCACATAAGGTATAAACATTTAAATTGGTTTTGTTCTTAGATCGTCTCTCACCACTCGCTTGATACTTTGGAGATTTGCTAACTCCGGATTACGATGAGATCGACCTAACTTCTCGCTTAATTTATAATATTTTTTCCTTTGTTCTGTACTCTGTACATAAGCCAACTCCTTTTACTGGTCAACCGTTTTCCAAAAAATATGAATGAACTTCGTTGCACTAAATTATTAGTTTCACCCTCTTATGGAGCTTATTTTCTATCATTTCGATGTCAACTACCATAAAAATAATCTATATTAAATTCAAATTACTGAAAAAGGAATATTATGACACCAGATAAAATCTATATTTAATATTGAATGATGTAATTGTTACTCAAAACTGGGCATTACATTTGAAAAACACAGTAATCTCATCAAACAAAACTGAAATAAGTGACGCCATAGCAGTGGCTATAATTAATTTTCAATGGTACTACACATTGGTCGTTTGCTTCACTAATCTCCAATCAAGTGCACATTCCTGAATTAGACAACATGGCAATATGATAAAGAGGTGCTTAATTACGGTGTATTCGATTAATTAATAATGTTTCGAAGGTTCACATTTACTTTACTTTATAATATGGAGTAACATGTTGACACAGTGTGGTACTCAGAGCTTGTGTTTCAAATTCAATTATAAGTCTCTATTGATATACAATGATGTGATATATTAATTATTGAGCAGCAGCTAATCTTATTTTTGTTTCCCTTTGTAATGCTTCAAACACGTACGGTTTTAAACACGAGGACTAAGTATTGCTATCACTTTTTTTATAATTAAGTATTTTACCGCTGGCAATAAGTGGTATAAAGATATATAATCACGGTCAATATTTTTTTAAACTCTGTTAAATTGTTATAATAAAAATTACAATAAATAAATCATTGTTTTATATACTCAACTCGTTTGGATATTGATGGACACATGATACATAAGCAATAACACAAACTTGAAAATTATTGAAATTATGGAGATAACAATTGGACAATAATGCGTTTTGAGCATGAGTAGTAATTTTGTTAATATTAACGGGAAATGAACTAAATTTTTAATTCTGAATTTAGTTTTAATTCCAAAAATACAGCTTAAAAGGAAAACAAATGAAAAATTGTTATTATCTCTTTCTGAGATGATATAAAGGTTTAATTTTAAGTTGTTGAACGAGTTACAATAAATCTGATCTCAGTCGTATTTGAATTACCGTTAATTACATGAAATATTTTCGTATTCTGTAGTGTAGAAATGAGAAGAAAATATTCAAAGTTAATTCGATAGAAGATAGCCAGGGAAATCGTCGGTGAAACATGAGTTACTTCTGTTCAATCACTTGATAAACTCTCTGGATTCTGTGCATACACTTTCCACCTGATAGAATGCAAACTACATGAGTTCTCTCACTCTCTTCACTCATTCATCCCCTTCGCAATATGCAAAGTAAACTACTGCATAGCATGTTGAAGCTCATATGTTAGGGTCTAATTACAGAGAATAAACTATGACATGTAACGTTCATTTATCTTGCATATGAGAGTTACTAGATATATTTATACCATTTAACACCAATAAGTCATTTTCACTGCATTGCATTTCTATTTCATTAATTATTATTAATCAGGTGCATATACCGTCATGCCATTTTTTCTAAATAATTCTTGTATTTTTGTAGGCAAGACTCTAGCATTATATGTATTCGTTCGTGCTGGAATGAACTTTTATATCAAGAACTCTTGAAAGTCCAAAATTTTTTTGATAAATATAGAATTTTCATTTTAGCGCCATAACAAAATGTTATTATCCCCGCACTGTAGTAATTATTCCAACCCTTCCATAATTTGTAAGCGGTAGGTGATAACGATCATTAGAATAATACTTTCATATTAAAGGTCACTTCTGTTCTAATTTGGTTATTGCTCTATTCATTAGAGTTATAAGGTTGCTGGTTATAAAACTGCAAACCATTTCATGTTTGGTTTGGTGACGTCATCAATGCATCATTTTGAAATCTATATAAGGCAATCAAAGTGTGCTAAATTATAAAATAGCTCATTTATTGCCAATATATGAAAAGAGTAATGGATATGAATTCAGTTTTTCAAACTATATAATCAAAGTTTTCGATTTAAGTGTATTGACTTGATGACTTTTCAATTTTAACTTTTCACTCATATATAGGCTAGCTTCGAAATTGAATTTTATTCAATTGGAAGTTACATTCGTTGGTATTTAAAACTATTGAAAAAAGCATCCATATGTATTTCAAATGCCGATTTATTTATCATAGTGTTGACAATCAAGCTCTTTACTGACTCTTATCACTTCGTTTGATGGAACACTACATGGTTGCCTGGAATTTTTTCTGAAATTCTATCATACGACACTAGTAAAAAATAGAAAAAAATCGGAATAGTCCTGTTACTATAACTACTGTGTTATAGTAGTAATAATTCACTGTTCAAATACCTTATATATTCATTTAAGAACACATGTAGTAACAACATTACATAGCAGCTAATATGCTGTTTTTGAGACAATATACAGAGATTGTTGAACTGACTGAGAGTGGCTCAGGAATTGCAAGCACGTAAGAGATGCTATTGAGATTCATTTGACCATTGTCCTTGAATAGGTAACAGGCTCTAAACATGTCTAAATACACTGATAATTCTCACCAACAGAATAGTAATTAATCATCATAGAATTTAAAATATATGGTAGACATTAATAATAAATGTTTTAGCCTATAATGAAATTATTAAGGGTTGGATATTGCAATGTAATTTGTTCCTTATATTGAGTAATAAATCAATTTAATATATCGACCACACGAGACAAAATACTTTCCATGATCAAATTTACTACTCACTACCTATAAAATAATAGTGAGTCTTGGCAATAATAAATCACACCCAAGAAAACGTCAAAACTCCCTTCAACTACATTAGTCGTCAATCGTCCTTCTTTCCACCCTTTACGTATTTAACATTATTTCAGGAATTAACTTTATTCAGAATTATCCAAGAAAATTGAAAAATTATTATCCAAACATTGTAGGTATTGGATTTAAGAATGGATGGGAGTATTTTCTATGCGTTGAAAACACAAAATATGATAAATGACATTTTGTAATGCAACAACATCTAAATATTTTCAATAAATACAGTGAAACTCCTCTAAAATGAACTATAACTGGAGGGCAAATATACAGAGCACCTTAACTCACAAAATATTGAATTTTCGAGCTTTGATAAACCGATTGGGAAAATCGACAGCGCCCCTCACATATGCTGAAAAAGGAACAGCTCAGATTGTTATGCCAATTTGCCGTTATGAAAAAAGGGGATGCTAACTGACTAGCTACGGCATAACTGCTGAAATAGATGCAAGTAAAAATGACAACGATAAGCTGTTGCACTCCACTAGTGTACTTATAGTTATCATAAAGTATTTCACTTGTTAAATTTAAAGGTACACATGAAAGAATAATGATATATGAATAGGTTATAAGGTCTATTTTTTTCTGATAGTACATCATCACTGTAACTTTTTTCTCTGATAGAAAATCATCACAGTGACTCTTTTATCTGATAGTACATCATCACAGTGAATCTTTTCTCTGATAGTACATCATGGCAGTGACTCTTTTATCTGATAGTACATCATCACAGTGACTCTTTTCTCTGATAGTACATCATCACAGTGACTCTTTTCTCTGATAGTACATCATCACAGTGAATCTTTTCTTTGATAGTACATCATCACAGTGACACTTTTCTCTGATAGTACATCATCGCAGTGAATCTTTTCTCTGATAGTACATCGTCACAGTGACTCTTTTCTCTGATAGTACATCGTCACAGAGACTCTTTTCTCTGATAGTACATCATCAGAGTGACTCTTTTCTCTGATAGTACATCGACACAGGTACTCTTTTTTCATAGTATATCATCACACTGACATTTTTCTATGATAGTGCATCATCACTTTGCCTCTTTCGTCTGATAGTGCATCATCACAGTGACTCTTTTATCTGATAGTACATCATCACAGTGAATCTTTCCTCTGATAGTACATCATCACAGTGACTCTTTTCTCTGATAGTACATCATCACAGTGACTCTTTTCTCTGATAGTACATCATCACAGTGAATCTTTTCTCTGATAGTACATCACCACAGTGACTCTTTTCTCTGATAGTACATCATCACAGTGAATCTTTTCTCTGATAGTACATCGTCACAGTGACTCTTTTCTCTGATAGTACATCGTCACAATGACTCTTTTCTCTGATAGTACATCATCACAGTGACTCTTTTCTCTGATAGTACATCATCACAGTGACTCTTTTCTCTGATAGTACATCATCACAGTGACTCTTTTCTCTGATAGTACATCATCACAGTGACTCTTTTCTCTGATAGTACATCTCACTGTATCTCAATTCTCTGATAGTACATCATCACTCCGACTCTTTTCTCTGATAGTACAATATCACAGTGACTCTTTTCTCTGATAGTACATCATCACAGTGACTCTTTTCTCTGATAGTGCATCATCTTAGTGACTCTTTACTCTTATAGTACATCATCACTGTGAATATTTTAACTTATAGTATATCATCACTGTGACTCTTTTCTTTGTAAGTGCAACATCACAATTACTCTTTTCTCTGATAGTACATCATCACAGTGAATCTTTTCTCTGATAGTACATCGTCACAGTGACTCTTTTCTCTGATAGTACATCGTCACAGTGACTCTTTTCTCTGATAGTACATCATCACAGTGACTCTTTTCTCTGATAGTACATCAGCACAGTGACTCTTTTCTCTGATAGTACATCATCACTGTGACTCTTTTCTTTGAAAGTACAACATCACAGTTACTCTTTACTCTGATAGTACATCTTCACTGTGACTCAGTTCTATGTCAGTACATCATCACTATGAATCATTTCTCTGATAGTACATCATCACAGTAACTGTTTACTCTGATGGTACATCATCACAGTGACTCCTTTCTCTGAGATTACTTCATCACAGTGACTCTTTTCTCTGATAGTACATCATTCGAGCCATATCTCATATTTACCCTATTAGTTACAATACACGATGGTAGTTACACGAGTACCAACACGTCTCTTATTTACGGTGATATTTACAGGAGAACCCGCCCTATCTCTTAATTACTGTGATCTTTAATTGTTATTTTCAGTAGTACAAACCTTATCTTTTAATTACAATGATTGTTATCAGAATACCAACCCCATCTCTTATTTACGGTGATCTGTGATTCTAATTTACAGTAGTACCAACCCTCTATCTTAATCTACAATGACAGTTACGAAAGAACCAACACTATGTGATTGTTATTTACAATAGAGCCAACCCTATCTCTTGAAATTACATTGATAGTTACAAGAGTACCAACGCTATCTCTTATTTACGGTGAATCGTGATTGTAGTTTACACTAGTACCAACACTATCTCTTATTTACGGTGTTTCGTGATTGTAATTAACAGTAGTACCAATACTATCTCTTATTTACGGTGATTAGTGATTATAATTTTCAGTAGTATATATTACCAACCCTATCTCATATATGGAATAATAGTAACAGGAGTACTGATCCTTAATCTTATTTACGGTGATAGTTACAGGAGTACCAAACCTATCTCTTTATTTTCTATTCAATGGAACCACATATACTCTCACTATCACTCACTATTGTTACAAATAGTGATCAGTTATGCATTATTTTCATTATACATTGATTTTAAATCTGAGTACAGATTATGTTATTCTAAGCTTCAAGTATTTAATAGTGGATAACAGAGGCTTAAGACTATCATTAATACAGTCAAGAAATGAAACAGAAAGCATTAATCAGCTGTTTAAGCCACTCTGTCTTAGAACGCATCGCACTGTGAAGCCATATTACGTATGTGCACTGCTGATTAGGCCACTCTGCCTTGAATATTTCTATGCTGCTATGAGGTGAAATAATCAGTTAGGCCACTTTGCCAGTTTTGACCCCTGATTTGTGGGTTAGTCACGGGATGCATAGAAAATTCCGCATTATATTGAAAATTACACAAAAATTCTTAAAATATTATATATTCATTATTCAATAAATTATACATATATTACAATTCGTGTTTAAAGAGTTTTTAAACAGAGTATTAAGATAAAGTATATACTAACTCTCTAGTTCACTAAGTCACTCCTTTCTTGAAACAGTAATTGTTGCAACATTCAGTTTAGAATTCAGTGGTTCCCAGATTTTCATTTTTCACGAAACAAAACTGAAAATTACTGAATAACCATGGACCACCTTTCATTCTTATAACGTATAGTGTCTATACTTCAGGTAATGAATATGTATTGATCTTCTGTATATGGTCAACACCTCAGTGCAATATTATGAAATTATTTATAACATATGAAAATACAAATGTATTTCAAAATAGGAAACAACCAAATTCTATAAATTTCGGATCATTTTTTCTAATAGTACACTGGTTATTGCACATTTCTTGGGGATAAAAATTGTTCATGATTATTAATTGAGCTACAAGTAAAATAGTAACTTAATATGGTGATTTTATTGGAACTAAATGGAAGAATGTCATAGCAAATGCATTGAAGAGGGGTTCTATAATGCAGAATAATATTTAATGAAAAATAACATACTACTAATAATTTTAATGAAGATGAACACTGATATATACTAGTCTGAAATATGGTTTTGTTTTATTGAAATTAAACAGTGAATGTGAAGTGTAAGGACCACCATTATTACAATAAATATTTTTTTTTCAATTGTCTTGTTAGCTACTTGCTCTTTATTATTATATTTCTTCATTATTATAATTTTTCTCGTTTTTTTTTAAAACAATAAAATTAGAGATTCGAAATTTAATTTGATTGTTGGAACCATAGTGTAGTGTAAGATCGCCTAGAGTGGTTTGAAGTTATAATTATTTCAGTACTGAGATTGAACGGTGGGTACTGTATGTGAAAAACAGTACCCACCGTTAAAGTAAAGTATTTAAGTATTTAATTTGCCATTGTTAATTTCAAAATTTGTGTTGCAAGTTTTTTCACAATTTTGGTAGTGTAGCTACAGACTCTAATGAAATTATATTAATTAGAAAGGCGAACCTTTATTATTGGTATATCCTGTTTGATACCAGGTCAGTATTAGGATTTTTGCCTTGATATATAAATTTTTTAGGTAGGTAATTGAGATAAGATTCAGTTTTCATATCTTTGAAATGACTAGGTCTATTGTTTTATTTTGTCTGAATCGACTATTTCATCCAATCTTGACTGGATCCTTTTCATAAGTTGGTGATGCAATATTTCGTATAAAGCTACGCTAATCAGACGTCTCACCGGCACATTTGAGGTTCTTCCAATATTGTCCATGAAAGTTTGGGCAATTACCTTAATTATCGGTCAGCCACTGCAATTGGATTATCGTAACCTGTTCAATTTTTTCTAACTATATTGAATTATTTAATTAGTAGATAGGCATTATCTAAGTTGGTAGTAATCATATATTTAATTTAGTTTAGTTCTGTTAAATCTTTATGTCAGAAAAAAATGTTTTTGAATATCATTAATTTTTATTCATCCTTGGAATTTGAGTTTCCCTAAACTATTTAAAGTAGTACGGTAAACTTGCAAGTGGGGAGTTTTTTGGAAAAGTTCGAGACGCATGTCGTGTTATACATCAAACCTGATGCATTGATGGTTTTCATGATAACTAGAGTTTTCACATAAGTAAGTTGTAGCAAAAGGAATTTATAAAGAAATTTTCATTTAGGTAAAAATAGGATATTGTTCTAACAAAGACATCGAGAACTGACAAAGTTCAAGTTCAGTATAGTAAAAACCGTTCTAGGAAAATTCCACTAAGGAAAGTTCCACTGCGGAAGATTCCACTGGGAAAATTCCACTGAGGAATATTCCACTGAGGAAGATTCCACTAAGAAAGATTCCACTGGGAAAATTCCACTGGGAAAATTTCACTTAGGAAAATTCCACTAAATATAAATATATATAAATTGTACTACTTATTTTCTAAAACAATACTCTAGAAATTGTAATGTTCATATTATATTATAACCTTTTTGTGATATTCATTACAGTGTTTCTTTTTAAGTTGTTTAATGAAATGTAAGTGAATATCATTAAATAAATTTTCGTTACACCTAAGAAAAATGTATTCCAATTGAAATGAATATATTTCTACTTAAAAAACTATTATTTTTTTTTTTATTTAGCTTCTTGTTCCGCAAATTTGATTACAGTTAAGGGTTATTTTCATTTGGAATGTAAGTTTGAGTTTTAAATAGGGGCAAATAAAAATATATGTTATACGATACGAAAGTGGAACGTAACTCTGGTCTACTTCGAGGTCTTGCTGTGAAAATTATAAAAAAAAACAATAAAATAATATTTTTGATAATACACAGATAAACTAATATAAGAATAGAATTTACTTCACACATTTAAAGTTCAAATACATTATTTGCATTAAATAGATGGTTAAGATAAAGTAAAACATTAGCCCAAGACACTATCCTACACTCTGCTAGATTAACATTGAACAGATCAAGATATTTACTTGAATGAAGCTAACGTTTCCTAGCGTTTCCTAGCTACATGAACAGATCTATCACTATATATTTTGGACTGTCATTTAACCTTATTTAATATTAAATTTTGTTTAGTGGAATTTCCTCAGTGGAATTTTCCGAGAGGAACTCTCCGAGTGGAATCTTCCTCAGTGGAATTTTCCTCAGTGGAACTTTCCGCAGTGGAATTTTCCCAGTGTAACTTTCCGCAGTGGAATTTTCTTCAGTGGAATCTTCCGCGCACCGTAGAAATACCAACCCATAATAAACAGCAAAATCATCACAATTCAAAGCACCAGTATCTATTTCTTTAACCCTGTATAAGATTGTTTAAACACACACAATACTGTTAAAACTCACATTCTTTGTTGAGCTTTCAAATATATCTATTAAAAGGGGGATAATATGTATCATTTAAAAATATTAAATAAGAAATTTATATATAATGAAACCTTCTTATAAATGTTTTTCTTCTTGGAATAAATAAACTTCATTTAAACGCCACTTTACCAATAAAAATAAACTAAATAACAACGTAAAATAATCGAAAATTCCACGAACCAAAAGAGGGTTCGCCATGAACATATATCTGGTTCATAGGTTCACAGCGAACCATCTTGGGAAACCCTGGTTTAGATCAATCCAACCCCGTAAATATTAAATATTCAAACATTCAATTTTTAATGAAGATTTAAAAATTTCACGTATATGTCATATTTAACCAAGAAATTTTGGTATTGGAAAATTCGTTATCAGAAAATTCATTCTCCTAAAACTCGGCCTAAATATTTAATGTTGTTATTGAGGAACAATAATAAAAAAGTTGAAATTATGAGTACTAATATGTTACATTGTTCAGTTTATATTTTAAAATCTGATAACATAATTATCCGTTGTAAAATAATACAAAATAATATTAGTAATTTTTACATGTTTTGACATTAGTTACATAAGCTTTGAGCAGAAATTTCTCAGAATATTCGGTCTCAGGTATAAATTCAACTCATGAGTTACATTCCCCGAACACCACTGCCAGGCATTAATCAATATTGATGTGTTCAGTACTACAAACTAGCGGATGCAACAAACTACATAACGGTCAATTATTTTTGGAGTTAATTTATAATTCTGAGACCGAAATTTCCGGGACCAAAATCTCAAGAAAGAATATTCCGAGACCGAAATTTCCGAGCCGCCGATATATTTCGTTATTAGCGTACTTTATCCTATTCCTAGGATAAAAATTGCATAAAATTGCAATAAACTGAATAAAAGTGCATATAATTGCATGAAATTGCAAAAAATAGCGCATAGTTGAAAATAATTATATAAAATTGCAGAAAATTCATAGCCTTCCTGCGTCAGTTTTCTAATTAATCCCTTGTTGTGAAAGAAATATACTAACCGGTTACTTCTCATGAATGAATGAATTCATTTTTTAATTTTCGAGTATCTTAATCTTCATCAAAAATATCTAGATTGTAACTTCTAAGAAGAAAAGGAATCACTTTTTCCTCCATTAAAATTTGGTCATCAAAATTGACTGAACGAAATAAGTTCCAGAGACAATAATCGTTCGAAAATTGAAAGTAAGAGTGTTTATCCTTTACGTGGACTTGTTGCTGAAGTGTACGTCAAACTTGATATAAAGCACTGGAAATACTCAAGAATGTGTCTTTGTTTACTTTATTATTTTCAAAATTTAATATTGATATAAACTAAACCTTCACACATTAAACATTTCGTTATAGGTTTCAAGTAAATAAAATACAACGGTTATAAATTTGAAATTGATTCTCATTTTTTCCCCGTGTCCTTGAGCAAACAGTTGTGTATTTACTCCGGAGAAACTACAATACGAAATTATTGGATTCACTGAGACTAGCGAAACTATCCCCTGGTATATGTCTAGCTAGAAAAAAGTTTTGAGTGAAGATTCCAGGGATATTAGATAATATGACATCTACTATGTAGGATACATAAAATGCGAATATTACAGAGACAATCTGTCGGACCTCTTCTCAGTGAGATAATATAGATCACTTTTACTATATAATATACCAACAAGTTGTATGTTACCGAATCTCTAATAGGGATCACTTCCGTTTATTATTAAAATGTAATATATTAGAATATTATTCATGAATGGCTCTTATTCACTTTTCTAACTAATTAACTCCACTCAGTTTAGCACAGACTAATTCTCATTCGATTTTCTGATCTTACTATGAATGTTTTCTTCAGTCTCCAGAGCTAGAGATTTAAAATTCTTTTCCTTCCTTGCTTTATTCCCTTCCCTCGCTCTATATTTTGAAATATTGTAATTGTAACCTAGAACGCGTAGCAATAATCTCATAACTTTTGATTATCTCATCTAGATGCGAGTCAGTGGTGGAGATACTTTAGTGTTTGCTTTAAATCAGGTGTGCTTATTTATGTCACTAACAATTTAGGTTAGAGACAAACTGAAACAATTTATCAGCGGATTGGAAAATATCAACAACTATACGAAATATATTTGCTCAATAAAGAGTATACAGCATTCATAGTTAGTATTGAATTTCAGAAAGGCAGATTGTGAATATTGAAATGTTTCATATTTCATTTTTTCATATGATTGTATACTTGGAGATATTTATTATTCCGTGGCCAGTAAATTCAACTGCGTAAAATTTCAACGCGGAGAGTTTCACCAGGAAGATTCCATTATGGAATATTCTACCAGCGCTAAATGCCAGATGTAGAAAATTCCATCAGGGACGATCAAACCATTTGAAAATATTAACAGCCTAGCAGTTTGTGCTGGTCAGCAATCCATTCTATATTTTACTTTCAATCAATTAAACATTAAATTTTGCAATAGAACCATTGGCCATAAATTCGCATTGTATTCTTTAGAAATCCGAACGGCAACACTAGGTAGCATTTCTCAAACTCTATCCATTCATTCATTGTCAATAGTAGTGCAGTCACGTAGTCATATCTCAGTGCTATAATTTATATTGTGTAGTTTGATTATGTAGGTATTATATATGAGTCGTCTTTGTTCTATTAAGTGTTCCTTGTAGGTGTGTGTGTAGTCATCTCTCTGTAGGTGTGTGTGTAGTCATCTCTCTGTAGGTGTGTGTGTAGTCATCTCTCTGTAGGTGTGTGTGTTGTCATCTCTCTGTAGGTTTGTGTGTAGTCATTTCCCTGTAGGTGTAGTCCGTCATTTCCCTGTAGGTGTAGTCCGTCATTTCCCTGTAGGTGTAGTCCGTCATTTCCCTGTAGGTGTAGTCCGTCATTTCCCTGTAGGTGTAGTCCGTCATTTCCCTGTAGGTGTAGTCCGTCATTTCCCTGTAGGTGTAGTCCGTCATTTCCCTGTAGGTGTAGTCCGTCATTTCTCTGTAGGTGTAGTCCGTCATTTCTCTGTACGTGTAGTCCGTCATTTCTCTGTAGGTGTAGTCAGTCATTTCCCTGTAGGTGTAGTCCGTCATTTCTCTGTAGGTGTAGTCCGTCATTTCTCTGTAGGTGTAGTCAGTCATTTCTCTGTAGGTGTAGTCAGTCATTTCTCTGTAGGTGTAGTCAGTCATTTCTCTGTAGGTGTTCCCATTTATATGTAACTTCTAGTCTTCTATATTGTTTGTGTACTTTCCAGATATATTCACATTTGTTATGTCAATGCCAAGATTATAAACTATAAATTACAAAATAAAAAACAATTTTTAGCCTTCGCATTGTTTCAAAACCTAACGTACCAGGACACAGTTTATTTTAAAATGTATTATAAGGCTAGGTAATTATTAATTATTGATGGAAAAATATTTCTTTTAAATATAAAACTAATAATGAATTTGTAATATTGGCGTCAATAGTGTAGTCAAGTTAGGGTTCAACTCGAACATAATTTAAAAAAAACAAGTTTAGTACCATTACAAGCGCAATTTTAAGTACTTCATCCATTTCAAAATCAACCGAAATCTTACATGGGAATATAAAAAAAAACACGTGATAAAAGTATTCAACCACCACCTTATTTACATAAAAGATTTGGTTCTGATGCCTTTATTCGCTATTAATGCTTGTAGATGGCTCTCATATGATTAAATCAGATCATCACAAGAATTTGGAATTCTTTTCCTCTATTGCTCAATTCAGAATTCATGCAATTCGAAAAGATTCTTAGGATTTCTTTGGTTGATCTACTTCTTTAAGTCCCCAGAGATTTTCAATTGGATTGAGGTCTGGAGATTAACTTGGCCACGGGAAAATGTTAGTTTCCTTTTTTAAGAACCATTCCACTGTTATAATAGTCATGTGTTTCGGGTCGTTGTCCTGCTCTAACGTCCAATTCTGACTCCCGTAAAACCCTCCTGCACTCGGAATTAAATTTTGTCCAAAATTTGGTGATGCATGGCGCCATTTATCTTTCCATCCATAATAATTATAGAGTGACCCAGTGCCACGTGCAGAGAAACAACCTCAAACCATGATTATACCACATCCATGCTTCGCCGTCTATATGTTGTTCTGATGGTCATACTCGGACCTCTTTGTTCTCCACACGTGTCGAGTTGCATTGAGCCCAAAAATTTCAATTTTGCTGTCATCCGACCATATGATGGTGACCGGTCCATTCGCCGAAAACACATTCGCCGAAAGCACATTCGCCGAATACACATTCGCCGCACGACACATTCTCCGAAAAATATGATTAATCAAAAAGGTAAACAAATTTATCTCATATGTCCAGATGAAATTACATCTAGATGAACTTACATGTAACTATTCCTTTTACAAAATATTGACAATATGGAGACCTATGTTCTAGTACAACAAGAAGTCAATAAAACAGATTTATTTCTAGGTTTCGAGATATTCAATCTCAAAAATTTAAGATTTAGAGATATTTGATCCATTCATTCTAACATGAACTTTTCATTTTTTTTTAAAAAGGAGTTTCTGAACAAAATTGATTCCGACTTCCTTTTTGTACTCAAATATATTTCTCCATATTGTCAATATTTTATGAAGGTTATAGTAAATGAATATTCTTAAAACCTAGAAATGAATCTGTGAAAATTCATTTTCTTTTGTAACTGATAATTGTACACAGAAAATTGGATTAACATAAAGTTAATAAACTGACACAAATAATGCAGCAATAACATTATATGAGTTAATTAAGTTAACGAAATTCCATGGAGTTTAACCAATAATTATATAGAATATTGTAAAGTAATTTATACACTTATATGTAAGTTCACCGATACGTAATTTTATCTGGTCATATGAGATAAATCTGTTTACCTTTTTAAATAATCATATTTTTCGGCGAAAGTGTCGTTTCGGAAAGTGTCGTTTCGCCGCACGACACATTCGCCGAGTTCGGCGAATATGTCGTGCGGCGAATGTGTTTTCGGCGAATGTGTTTTCGGCGAATTTGCTTTTGGCGAATTTGTTTTCGGCGAATTGACCTAGAACCCATATGATACTATCCCAAAATGAATTCTCTTTTCCCAAATACTAACTTGCAAATTTCAAACGGCTTTCCGAAATTTTTGTATTAAAAGCATTGGGGGTTTTGCAAGAATGAAACAGGTTTTGTTGCTGTTGTGCAGTTTTCTTTTGATTGTATGGCTACAATTACTGAGGTATCGGTGGCTTCAAGATAATTCTGTAACTCCTTTCGAATACTCATCGGCTTGATTTAAACTTTTGTAAGTGAAATTTGATTACACCGAGCATTAATTTTTCGTGGTGCACCAGGCCGTGCCAAGCTAACGGCTGTTCCATGTTGCTTGAATTAACTAATAATGGAGCCAACTTTTGGAGATGGTCCATTTATTTCGGCAAAATCTTCCATTAAGATATTCATTTTCCATGAAGTACAATTATTCATTTTCGAATGTAATCTGATGTTTCCTTTATTTTAGGCATGATTCCTTTCTATTTGCAAACTAAGAGAATTGCTAGACGATATCAGTTGTGAATAACAGTGCAATTAGAGGGCAACTATACATAGTGTCCTAACTCACAACTCATTGGTGAAAACTGGCACAGTGGCATAACTGATTATTTCAACTCATAGCAATAGACAGTTCTTCGAGGCAGAGTGGCCTAATCAGCAGTGCACAATGCCCATACACAATATTTCAAAGTGCGATGCGTTCAAAGACAGAGTGGTCTAAAATAGCAGATGAATGATTTCTGTTTTATTTCTTCACTATGTTTCTGATAGTCCTAAGCCTCTGTTTGTCACATAGGGTGGGACGGGGTATCACCGTGCATACCATTATGGTACACGGAAAACTGCCAGGCGGAAAACTGCCAGGCGAAGACTGCCAGGCGGAAAACTGCCGAAACGGAAAACTGCCAGGCGGAAAACTGCCAGGCGGAAATTTAATTTAAAGACTTTAGTCATTAATGACATTTTAATTTATAATGAAACGTTAAGGAGTTAAGGAACATTCATTTTTACTTAGTATACAAAACAAAAATAATAGTTAAATGTAGACAATTTATTAGAAAAATATGGAAATATATAAATATAAAAGATATAAATGAAATATTATATAGAAATTAAAAACTAAAATCTTTCTTAGAAAAAGTTTAAAATAATAAGAGAAGAAACGAAGAAATAATAGTATTAGGGACAGAGTACAATTTCATTGTTTACACAACGCATCTTTAAATTATCAGTTCTTAACGCGCTAACTGTCTAATTTTTTTTTATAATTTGAGAATTGAACAAGCCTTCAAGCTTAATATTCGCTTGTACTCATTATAAAACAACTTCGATATATGTTTGTGAAATATTTAGAATTTGCAACACAACATCTATGATTATTAAACTGCTATTACCTACCAATAGTACCTAAATCTCTGACAATTTCACTCGATCGAATTGGATTGTACATTAATTAATAATACTTGTTACATACAGTATGGGCCACAAAAATGTTTCCTCTTTTTCAAATACTTATAAATCGTTAGCCAATGGACGAAAAAACTGTTTCTTGGTCTCCTTTTTTCCATCTCTTATTGTACTATTAACAGGTAAAAACAATTTTTAACTGATGGAAATAGTTTAAGAACAGGTAAGAAAAGAGTGTGGGTGATTATTTTTGGCATTGCGCGAAGGTTATTCATAGAGCTAACTCTGTGATTTTACTTACTAAATGGCAGTGAATAAAAAAGGAAAAAAAAATATAATGGTAGACATTTTAATACGGGGTGTTTCCACTTCTTCCTTTAAAACTATTTTGAAATAGAACAATTTAAGTTGCATAATAATCTCATCGAAGTTTTCACTATGAATATTCGTTCTTCGCTTGTTCATTGCATGGTTAAGGCTCATCACACATACGTTTTTTTATCGTTGAAGTAAAAATTTAATGTGATTTTTCCATCATCGATAAAAAATCGCAAGAGTAAACACACTTTAAGAAGAACTTTTTTCCGCGGTGCTAAAAATGCAAGGGTGAAGCAGGCCTTAACCATGCAATGAACAAGCGAAGAATGAATATTCAGAGTGAAAACTTCAATGAGATCAAAATGTCACTGAAGTTGTTCTACTTCAAAATAGTTTCCAAGGAAGAAGTGTACTTTTTTCCCTTTTATTCACTGCCTTTTATTAAGTAAAATAACAGAGTTAGCTCTAACAATACCCTTCACGCAATTACAAAAATAATCACACTCACATTTTGCCTACCTGTTATTAAACTATGTCCAACAGTTCAAAAAAATTTCTATCAGTTAATAGTACAATAAGAGGCGGTGAAAAAGAGACCAATATACAGTTTTTTCGTCCATTGGTTAACGATTTACAAGTATTTGAAAAAGCGGAAACATTTTTGTGGCCCATACTGTATAAAGGAATATTGTAAAAATGAAGGAGTTGTGCTATTGACATGGAGAATAAAAATGTAAATGTAATAAATATTGAACATACATATATGTTGATTTAACATACGCTTAATTTATTGTATAATTTAAGATTAATTAATTATAAGAATATCTAATTAGCTATTAATCACAAATCAATAAGTGGGGTTTAACGTTTGCTTTTGAACCGAAGGTTATATTGCTGACTTTAATATAGGAAATTAAAAATGAGGGACTATATACGTAACTTAACAAGTTTTTTTAAAATATACGTGACATAACAAATAAGTATAAAATGGTAATTGTTACTTCCTTATGTGTACTGAAGTTTGGTTTACTGTGTGTTTAATAAGGTAGCTTTGTTGAAATATAATTTTCATTTGAATATTAGGTAATCCAATATCTATATTGTAATTATTGTAAAAATAAATTTCCCCTTAATCTCTTAATTAAAATGTTCTTTAAATGTGTTTATAACTAAATAATAAAAGTAAAATAATACATAAATTCCCATTAAGTGACTGGCAGTTTTCCGCCTGGCAGTTTTCCGCATGGCAGTTTTCCGCTTCGGCAGTTTTCCGCCTGGCAGTTTTCCGCATGACAATTTTCCGCCTGGCAGTTTTCCGGACACTACCATTATTATGGGGAGTCACTCCGCACCACTTATTATTTTATATCCCCTTTTCTGTAGTCTAAATCAGATTGCACCATCTTTTCAAGCTTCCTCTTTTCTCCCATAATTATGATGATGCACCATTATCGTTTGGGTATTTTGCGATGAATATAGTGCTCTCAAAACAATCTGAAAAAAGTTTGCTCTGGTGATATTTGAATCCCGCAAACTCTCCAATAACTGTAGAGCCGAGATTTATAGATTTATATTGTTTCAAAATGTTACACAAACATTAACAGTTACATTACTTAAAATTTTCAACTTCTCAGTTTTTAACGGTTTCCCCGCCACATAGTGAGTAGTGATACCCTAGAAAATTTAGAAGTAGAGGGGATATTTTTTTTAGAGAAATTATGAGTTTTCAGCACTTAATATAAAAGCATTCATATTGAATAATTATAGTATTATTTTATTATAATATTGATTAACAATAAACTTACGATCGTAGTTACTTTGCTACATGATTTGGGGGAATTAAGAGTTGTATTTAGGTGAAGGTGAGAGGTTATTGAAACAAAATATGGATTAACAATAAACCTTAGATCGTATTATACTATTTGATATAAGTAGTTAACTAGTGAAGTAAAATAAAGTGTTAAATTTATTGCAAATTCATTAAATATGTGTTTAAAAAGTAGGGGGCTATTTGATTGGGTAGAGGGCATGTACACACAGAGAAAGGATTAGTTGAATCAAATCATATTTGATTTGTTTTGACTTATATGAATAGGTTATTTTTGCGCCTACCTATGTGATGAGTTGTAGGTATTACTTAAAAGTAGTTAAACTGACGTGGGTTAAAACAAAACAGTCGTTTTGACTCACTCCTGAACTCAAAAAAAAGTAGCACCAACTCGCATTGTAAGTTAATTTATACACCAGATACATTGGATTAACCGTCGTTGTGAGTTACTACAAAACGCTTTGTCATAGTCGTTTCAACATACTTTAAAATTCTCAAAAAAGTAACTTTTAACTCTCATAGTAAGTTAATTCAATCTATAAAATGAATTGATTTAACTAATGTTTGATGACACACCACGCCATAGTTGTTTTAGCACACGTAAAGACATGAATAAAGTCCAACCAACACACATAATATATTGATTCAAAGCATAAATTGATGACCCATTAGATATGAGTAAACTTTTTTCTCTGTGTAGAGAGGGAAACACAGACATTTAGATGAAGGTGGGAAGTAGATGGAGGAGAGGGGGAAGAAGATGGGTGGGGGAGAAGAAGAATTAAATTGGGAGAGAGATAGATTTCGATGAGAGGAGATGGCGATTTAGATGGAAGGAGAGGGGATTTAGATAGATTGAAAGAAAGGGGATTTAGATGGAAGGAGAGAGGTATTTGATTGGGGAATGAAGGGGTTTTAGATGAGGAGGGGAGAGTTATTAAGATGGGGAGAGAAGTGATTCAGGTGGGGATGAGGAGTGATGTATTCATGCAATGCGCAGTAATGTGCTCAGTGATACCCCTATACACTCACTAAAAGTTGCGCACGAAAAATTGCCAATTAGTATTATTATATTTTAGGTATTATTTTGAAACTGGTTGATAGCCATCGTCATTGATGATATTTTCATCACGAGAATATAATTATCTGAAGTACATTTAGTTTTTGAATAAATACAGAGATTGCGGTATTGTGCACGGTGATACCCCTTCCGACCCTAATTAATGTATAGTATATTAAACTACAGATGAATCATGAGATCATTACTCATTGTTGTTTTCTATTATTTGTCGCTTCATAGTTCATTTTGCAAGGAAATTGTTTAGAAATATTACTGTTTAAATCTGAATTATCTTGAATATTTTATTACAACTAACCGCTCTACACAATCAGAGTAAAGTGAAACAAGTATTTGGACAGAACGAAAAAAATATCTTTTTCAGCATACTGGTAAATGGATACTAAAAAATCATAAAGTAATACTTTTACATAATGAAAATGTTTTGATGAGGTACATATGATCTTAGGCAAGCCACTTCATCTCCTATTTTTATCAATTTTGGTTTAGTATTTATGTATTATGTTTCAAATTAAGATGATGTTCATATACTTATTTTAAATTTCAATTGGTTTTCTATTCAATAGATATTAATAAAAATAATACCCACAATTCAATCTGAATGAAACTTCATTCTTATATGACTTATTTAACCAAAATTGATTATTATATCAAATAATAAATTATCACTACCATTGGTTAACTTTCATTTCCATTTTAAATTTTCGTGATATTGAAAGTAAGTTTAATTCGATCACATATCATTCTTTACTAAAAGATTAATCAGAATATTGTGTAATCCATCTTCACAGGAAATGATTATACTGAATAATTGAGCACTAAAAAGTTATGAATATAAATCACTGTAATTTTCTCTATTATCATCACCTGTTGCCGAGGATTAAATTTTGCAGTACTCCTTATAGAACATTATTGAACCATAATGTGAATAGATTTAATTTACCATTCTTTCTGAAGTAATTTTTACTTAACGCATAAGTAAATTACTTTCTCAATGTTTATTTTGAAACTACGAAACCTAACGAACTTCTCAGCCCCAACTAACTGCTTAGTGCATTCTCTTCTTTTTTGAATAAATGCAAAGTGATTTTTACAAGAGGCAGCTTAGGTAAATCAGTGGCAGTAATTATTTTGTTAGCTCTCCTCATATTTATACAATTTATAATCTTATTATTTATTTATTTAAACACAAAATTACCCTTACAGATTTAGTGCTGAAGTCGGGCAATTTCAGTTAGTTATAATGTACACAAGAGAGCTTGCTAATGCTGAGCAATAGAGACACGAGAAAGCTTTCTCTTTGTCTCTCTCAAGAGTGACTGTGTGCCATTACACTTGCCAGCTTCTTGTGATTTACTGCAGTTTGTTGAGGAGTGAATTTACTGAGCAGCTTTAGCTAGTCCGTTACGAGGAAGAAACCAATAAATAATACGGGGGCAGTAGATACCACATGCCAGTGAATGAACAAGACATCTTTTGTTCGTCTCATACGAGATAGAACCAATTTTATTGTATGTAAGAAGTGGATTTAACACTTTAGTTGGGTATACAAATTTGTGTTTGAAAAATTAGTTACAGGGACAATTCGTTGCAGACAATATTTTTGGACAATTTGTCGTGGACAATTTGTCGTAAACAATTCATCGCGGACAATTCGTTGCGGATAATCAACGGCAGGTACTCCCGGTGATTGAATTACTATTATAATACAACAATCTACGGTTATTACTCCCAGTGATTGAATTTTTATGATAATATAATACAAAAATCGACGGTAAGTACTTCCAGTGTTTGAATTATTATTATAATATAATACAATAATCTACGGTAGGTATTCCCCGTGATTGAATTATTATGATAATGTAATTCAAAAATCTACGGTATTTACTCCCAGTGTTTGAATTATTATGATAATATAATACAATTATCTACAGTAAGTAATCCCTGTGTTTGAATTATTATGATAATATAATAAAATAATCTACAGTAAGTACTTCCAGTGTTTGAATTATTATGATAATATAATACGATTATCTACAGTAAGTAATCCCTGTGTTTGAATTATTATGATAATATAATAAAATAATCTACAGTAAGTACTTCCAGTGTTTGAATTATTATGATAATATAATACGATTATCTACAGTAAGTACTTCCAGTGTTTGAATTATTATGATAATATAATAAAATAATCTACAGTAAGTACTTCCAGTGTTTGAATTATTATGATAATATAATAAAATAATCTACAGTAAGTACTTCCAGTGTTTGAATTATTATGATAATATAATACGATTATCTACAGTAAGTACTTCCAGTGTTTGAATTATTATGATAATATAATACGAATATCTACAGTAAGTAATCCCTGTGTTTGAATTATTATGATAATATAATAAAATAATCTACAGTAAGTACTTCCAGTGTTTGAATTATTATGATAATATAATAAAATAATCTACAGTAAGTACTTCCAGTGTTTGAATTATTATGATAATATAATAAAATAATCTACAGTAAGTACTTCCAGTGTTTGAATTATTATGATAATATAATACGATTATCTACAGTAAGTACTTCCAGTGTTTGAATTATTATGATAATATAATAAAATAATCTACAGTAAGTACTTCCAGTGTTTGAATTATTATGATAATATAATACGATTATCTACAGTAAGTACTTCCAGTGTTTGAATTATTATGATAATATAATACGATTATCTACAGTAAGTAATCCCTGTGTTTGAATTATTATGATAATATAATAAAATAATCTACAGTAAGTACTTCCAGTGTTTGAATTATTATGATAATATAATAAAATAATCTACAGTAAGTACTTCCAGTGTTTGAATTATTATGATAATATTATAAAATAATCTACAGTAAGTACTTCTAGTGTTTGAATTATTATGATAATACATATAATACAATAATCTAGTGCAAGTATTCCTGGTATTTGAAATATTTTGATATTATAATAAGATAATCTAAGGTAAGAACTCTCGGTTAAAATTTCTTGACTTCATTTATTGAAAACGATTTTTTCAGATTAGAAAAAATAGTTGAGTAGCTTCCTATTGTGTGTTGTGTACTCCTTTTGTCATTTTGAATTATGCCAAATTTTAGCAACCTTACCCCGGTAACATTTTTTCTTGGGCCAATATTGGGACAACATTGGCTATTTTGGGATAATATTGGGACAACATTGGCCCGAGAATCATTACTACCTGGGTAGTATAGTCATTCTAAGCTCAAAATAGGGTCAACCCGGACATAATTAAAAGATAAAAAGTTTATTACTATTAAAAGCACCATTTCAGGTACTGCAACCATGTGAAAATTCAACGAAATCCTGTTTGGGTAAAAAGGATTATTTGAATTTGAATGGAGGTGAATGTATTTGTACTTGTTACTTATTTTTAATAATTTATTGGTATTAAATTTTTTTCTCATTTTCAGAATAAAAAATAAAAAATATTTGTCAGATGGTGTGGAAATTAAAAAAAATAGTGTATTTAATTGTAGAATCGTTATTTTTTGAGCAGTAATTTGTTTAGATCCTTCAAATTTCTTCTGTTAGAATATTATCATGTTATGAACTAGAAGAGACCTGAAGAATTAAGACAGTATTCGTTGAAAACTCAATAATTCGTAAACCAATTCAAGTTTTACTTTTTAATGATTTATGTGAATAGATAAAGCATTTTCAAGGTTTAAACTTCACAGTTTAAATCTTCATTTGAAAGTTATGCGACAAAATGTAAGAGGGATTCAAGTGTCCGAATGATCCTTCCTAGTGGGACACTTCGTACTAGCTGTGAAGATGATAATATGGACACCATAAAAATAGTTAAAACATTGGAAATTTGCGTCATTAAACTATAGGATTAAATTTTGATTTACAAATTTAATTGAAATAAACCATGACTTGTTATTCACAGTAATAAAATTAATTGTATTGGAAATTTTACCATAATTGTAATGATTGAACATTTACTCCAACAAAATATAGATCGCTCCTGAGTAATCACTAAGAAATTATCTTATATTTAATAGCTATATATCAAAAAGAAATGGTGTAACTATTTGCTTTTTCATTGATTTACATTGAAGTTAGTATATTACATATGAAATATTTTATCGAATGTTTAAAATTTGTTCTAAAAGTGTAGATCTTGCTACACCTCTTATTTCCGCAGCTTTTCTGACAGATGAAAAATCTTTAGATTCATCAAATGTTTTTCGATTACCTTCTTTGTTACGGCTTCCATCATTTTTTTTATAATAAAGAGGCATGATCACGATCGTCAGTCTGTAAAGCAAAGACACTAATAAAAAAAGTTTGGAACAAACGAATGCAATTTCAACTAAAATAATTAATTTCAAGATCTGAATGTCCTGGGGGACGTCGATTATACTCCGCCCTCGACATGCCACATAAACTCATCTCACAAAAACAGATGACGCCTGTTCCTTGGTTAGACTTATACATGACTCTTGGAACCATCCAGATCACAATGCACAATTTAACTCGTTTCTTAAGATTATTGCATGTGCTACAGAAAGCAAAATCACCCTCAATCATAAAAATAAAAATACATCAGCGGTCTCACTGACCAAGCAGAACATATCCTCCCTGCACTCCTTAACATGAGTTTCCGCGGTGAATATTCAGCGGTCACCAACCCCTCCCTGTTCATCAACTATTTCGGTACTTCTAAGGGAATTCTATATTTCGGCTTCTCTGCAAATCATTGCAAACATTGGTAAGGTTTTCTTTGCTTTTGTTCCAACAGTAACATGCAATCCTTCCTTCTGTTCTTAACCAATTAAGCATTCATCCATCTTTTAGTATTACTACCTCATTCTAATATTCATAGAAATAAAATACATCTACATGAATTAATTAAATAAATTACTGCTGAAATAGTAACGAAATTTTTTTTTTTTGCTAAAATACACCATACCTTTCAAATTCTCCCTTATGAAACTTTGTTATTTTCTTTTTGAAAATAAGAGATATAGTTCAATATTATTATAATAACGAAAAAAAATCAATATTAATTACAAATAGATCAGGAGTTAAGGAAAGTTAGAAATTTTGTTGAACTTTCAAATCTCTTGTAAAAATCCTCCAAAGACCTTCAGGTGCCTCTCATTCAAATTCAAATAATTATTTTGCCCAAACAGGATTTCGGTGTATTTTCCCATGGTTGAAGTACTTGAAATCGCACTGCTACTGGAACCAAACTTTTTTTTTCAAATTATGTCCGGGTTGAACCCTAACTTGAATACACTAACTAGTGTGGGCAGAAAAATAGAGGCTTCGAACAAACTTCAGAATCTTTCAGTTATAGTTATAATAAGTTTATACGTAATGAAAAAATATTGCATTCTAATCTCAGGCCATTTCTGGGTATTTCTAAATGATTGTACAAAATGTTATTTTCCCATTAATTATGAACTGTTCGATTATGATTTTTTCTATGGAATAGGGGAAATTAGTTGGCACATTATGAAAAAAACACAACATGTAAAATTGCAGAATAATTTTTGATAATTTTGAGTTAACTCGAGCTCTTTTTTTGTAATATATATTATTATTACAATATTTTCCTTAAAATCATCTTCTAGAGCAATCAAACTGTTAATGTGGTATGATAGAAGTAATTTGATACTCAAAATGACTTTGTGAACTGTATTTATTTCATTCTATAAAAGCATTTATCAATACTTTCGTATTGAATTTACTGTGATTTCAGCAATTTGACATTGACAATAACCCATGCAATTCGCTTTGTCAACTTTTTGAGTTAGCAAGTGTCCCAAATTTTGAAATGGTGGTTTATTAATCAATAATTAATGTTTTTCCACAATTTATTGCATATAATTGAGCACCAGACCTCCATAAGTGTGGAACACTAAAATGATTACAGTTTCCATCGGTGCCAAAATTAAAACAATTTGGAGGAAGGTGGGGGCAACTGTAGACATTGTCGTACCGGACTGATTTTCTAGCACAAACACCAAAATAAGATATTCTCAAGCTATCCTCCTATTCTTTCGCCATAAGCCCATAATTTAGTTGAAGTTTCCAAAATTTTTACTCATTTGATATTTGAATCGCTTGGGGGGCAACTGTTAATCATGTCAGAATTCACTCAAATTTCAGTACACGTACATTACTCATCATATCAACTTTATATCACTATTCAATAAGTAATATCTAAAACGTTGTTTTTGGCTCACCATAATTACTACCTTCTAACTCTCATCGCACAACAGAGTGTGACGTAATGACATGTCAGTAATGCTTCATGTGACTTCAAAATAAGAGAAAGAGTGGTAAGAACAATAAATATCCTCAGCTTCTTCCCTTGTTTGAACATTAGTTATTATTTTAAAGAGCAGGAAATCCACAATATTTTATATCAATTAACTTGATTAAATTAGGGTCGTTAACTTGTCTGAGAGTTACTTGAAAAGGTACACTTTATTATATTCTGCTGAGCAAAGAGAAACAAGTTAATTATATTATGCAGAAAAAAAAATGAAATGAACTCGATCATATAAAAACGTTAATTTAATGAGTTGTGATGGATGAAATAAAACAAAACTTATAACACAAAATCTCAATAAACCCATTCAACAGTTATATTAATCATTTTTCAATATGACCACCATTGGAGGCGATTACTCTCTCGAATCTACCTCTGAAGCTCTTTACTGCGGCATGGAACGTTTCTTGGTGAATTTTGGCCCATTGTCGCTCGACAGACTTCTTCAGAGTTTCCGTACTATCATGAGCTGTAGCGCATGCTTCCTTCTCCAAGATTGACTACACACAAAAGTCCAGAGGGTTCAGGTCCGGCGATGAAGGAGGCCACAATTCCTTCCTCCAAAACGCAGGAAAGCGACGCTAACATCAATCCTGAGTTTTGTTCGCTGTGTGTGAGGGTGCACTGTCCTGTTGAAAGGTAAAAGGCCTGTCCTTGAATTGCTTCTTCATCTCGACTTGACCTGGAGTCAAAATATCCTCGATATACGATTTTCCAATAATAGCCTCACGTTGACTGATTTTTTCAAAAGAAAATGTAAATTTATCAAAATTTAGACCTGGAACATTACATTATAGGATTATAGGAAGAGAATGAGATATAATTGGATAAATTAGTAAATAATTCACATATTTGATTTAAAAAATATAATTTGTTCGGATGCTTTCTCCGCACCCTGTTTAATGAGTTCATATGAATATTTTGAATGCATTAATTAAAAGATGCAGAAATATTTATATATTTGCATTTAGGAACACTTTATTATATTTTCTATCAATACGATTACGAAGAATTTTTCAAACTTATTAAGTAAAATAATTGTTCTTACCCTTTATTAAATGTAAATCATAGAAGTTAAACATTAATTGATTGGAATAGAGTGAGAGAATATGAGTGATGTGCGGAGAATAGTAGTGGTGTGATGAGAATAGGAGTGGCATGTGGAGAATAGGACTAGCCTGAGGAGGATAGGAGTTGTGTGAGGAGTATAGAAGTGGTGTGAGGATGATAGGAGTCACCCAAGAATAATAATTAGATGATAAGAAAAGATTCCTTTCTATAATTAAAGAAGCGGTGAATAATTTGTACCGATAAACCTTTAATTCATTAAATATCACATATCAATATTAAAATAATTCATATAATCTATTAAGTTTTGTTGCAAAAGATGAAAATAATATCATATAAAATATGACTATATTGAAGTGTTTTATGAAAACCGTACCCTATGCTAATATTGGAACTGACTTCATCGGTAACAACAACTATTATACAGGGTGGTGCAAAAAAAGGAAACCCATTCTCAAAATAGTTTATTTTACAAACAATCAAAGCTAGAAATTTTCGAAAAACACAGTTTTATTTGTTTACTTTCTCTGCAAGAGTTACGACAAAAATTAAATATCCTGCAGCGAATTAAATAAATGGAAATAAAAAGGGCTTGCGCGAGGACGTAAAACACAAGAAGTTCAAAATAGGAATAATTATTTATTCCCATATGGTAGTAGTAAAAATTGAATCCTACTATTTTTCATCCAATCAATTAACATTTTTCTTATTGACTCTTTCATTCATGGAAATACATCTTCATAACCAATCACGATATATGGTTTCTTTGCAGAAACCATTTTGCAAAATTTAGACGGTGCATTAAATCAGTTCGAAGAGTTCATGCCTTACGTACGTGCTTCTTCAAAGGAAAATATCTCAAATCGTGTTTATTAATTTGGTTAAATGTGTATTAAATGATATCTTATCCATACCTTCTGATTAATATTTTTTTATTGTCAATAAAAAGCCCAATGTTTTCATTTGTTCATTCTTTTCTCCTGCGACATAATCACCTTTTGTTCAAATTTGAATTGGTTTCTTCGGTTTAGAACATGTTAACATTTGTCAATATGGTTGGTTTTATAATTTGCTCTTCGTTCATTCGAAAGCTGCATTTTGAGGGTTTCCAATAGGAGATAAAAATTAACTGCAAAATGATTTTATAAAGAGATCAGTTTTATCTGCGAACACCAACTTTCAAATGGAAATTATTTTTTATTTGTTATTAATTGATACAAAAAAAGCAGAATTTTTTTTTTTACATCCATATGGAATGAATTATACCACTAATGATTTTTTTTATTGATTATGTCCTCGCGCAAGCCTTTTTTATTTACCTTTATTTAATTAGCTGCTGGTTATCAGATTATCAAGATAGATGCAGAAAAACTGAATCAATAAAATTGTGTTTTTAGAAAAATTCTAGCTTTGATTTTTTGTAAAATAAACTATTTTGAAAATGGGTTTCCTTTTTTTTCGAACCACCCTGTATATTGAAAACTTTTTTAATAATGTCTGGCAAAATAAACCAAAATATATGAATTAAAGAAATACAGAAACCTAAAACTTTTCTTGCGTTCGGTTCACAACAATTCGGTTCATTCGTCTGTTTTCTAAATTACTCTGTATTGAGTTGTGAAATTTCTGTTTGAAGAATTGTGCACGAAAGAACAGACGGAGAGATAGAGCAAGAATTTTGGTATTGAAAATCCTTTGTAGTTCAAGAGGAAACTTGTTTTGTCTCTTGCAGATTTCAGGTGAATAAATTCAGTGGAAATCTATTGAAATATAGTAAAGGTAATGATTTAACAGTCTCCTAAAGAAATTAAACTGAAATGAGTCCAAGCTCAAAGGACAATGAACTCAAGCTCAAGCTCAGAGGTCAATCTGTGATGAGAGAGAAATCAGATTACTATCTATTGATGACTAAATATATTTGACTTTAAAAGCATATTGAAAAAACTGTAATAATAATCATATATTATCCTAGCACCAAATATATTTTTCTACAGAAAGATACACCACTCTTGGAAATTAATGTTTTAAAAAGTGCCTTTTTGATTTTAAAAAGTGACCTTAATCAACAACAATCTTCGTTTTGAAAGCTCATTGTTATAACAGATGTTATATACGTATATACTGGATCCGCAATTAGAAACTAATAATTATTATGTGATAATTCAATATATTATTACCTAATTAAAAAAAAAAAGTTATACCTAATCTCTAGTTCCCGCTTCTTTTGAAACAAAATTTCCGATAGTGTTGTATCTTACCGTAGTATAGTATATTTGCTACCAAAATGTGAAATATGGATACCAAATTGGAGTTACACATCCAAATATAAACCTAATAACTGACAATTTTATACAAATTAATGTTGAAATGGTTTAGAATGAGGCCATGCATATTATCAGGTATATTCCTGTTTGCGAAGATCTTGATATTGGATTTCATTTCATTTACATCCAATCTATTATGCGTGTATTCCCAATAAAATTAAATGAAAATGGTGAGTTGATTTTTTCTTCTAAATAACATTTGAAATCAGTGATCTAGTCAAGCTTCTCAATGGAAATTCATAAATCTCTCTAAAATGCCGCATTTAAACAATTTTCTAAAAAGCGGCTTTAATGAAATGGCTCAATAGATATCCACATGTAAAGAAGAACCCCCTTGTAGATCAGTACAATTTTAATACATTCGTATCACATCTCTTTTAGAAATTGTACGGAGATAAACTAATTGTCATTTATTCTAGAATATTCGCTCGAAATCGTAAGGAGATCAAATAATTTTCATTTATTCGTAGAATATCCCCTTGGAATCGTTTGAGGATCAATTCCCATTAAATTCAGGAATATTCCCCCGAAATCAGATGATGATCAACTAATTTTCGTGTATTCCTGGAGTATTTCCTCGAATTCATTAAGAGATCAAGTAATTTTTACTAATTCTTGGAACATTACCTCGAAATAGGAAGAAGATCAACTAATTTTCATTAATACCTGGAATATTCCCTCGAAATCGTTAGGGGTTCAACTATTTTCAAATAATTTCTGTAATATTCCCACGAAATCGTTATGAGAACGACCAATTTTCAATTATTCTTGCAATATTCCCTCGGAATCTAAATTGGATTAAATAAATTCTATTTATTCCTGGAATATTCCCTCAAAATCGTTAATGAATAAACTAATTTTAAATAATTCTTGGGATATTCACTAAGAATCGGAAGGGGCTCAACTTAATTTTCTTCATTTCTTTAGATATTCCATGGATATCGTAAGTGGTTTCGATAAATGTGATATATTCCTAGAATATATCCTCAATGTCATTTTACGATAGCGGATAGAGAAGGTATATAAAAATATCGACAGAATATAACGAGAATATCTTATCATTACCTGGGTTGAGATATTCCATTTAGTATATATATTTTAATATAAATACTAAATTACGATCATAAACTTCATCGACTTCGTTTCTGTAAACTGTAATATGTTGTATAACTTTAACTCTCCAAATTTAAATTAATACTAAAGGAGTTTTAATTTGGAATGGAGGAGAACCTTATAAGGAAAATATAATTGATATTTACCACATAAATTAATTGTGGTTCCCGGAAAACTCGGTCTCAGCAAATTCGGTCTCATTTTACAATAATTCTATTAAAGAACAATAGTAGAAAAAATTGAAATTATGGAAATTAAAATGTGTAGTGTATTTATGAAAAGCGGATAACATCATTAGCCGTTGTAAAATGATACGTAACATTAGTAATTTTGACATGTTTTGACCTTACTTTAACATAAGATTAGAGCGGAAAATTCGGTCACGAAATTTTGGGTCTCGGGATATTCGGTCTAAGGTATAAATATAACTTATGAATTAGATGATTTATAATTTATGTAAATCATCCCCAAACTTCTCTCCCTGCCACGTCATTAAACAATCATAAAGTGTGCAGTACACCCAACTAACGAATAGAACAAACTACATAACGGCCATATACAGGGTATATTGAGAGGCCATTTATAATTCTTAGACATACATATCTAGCAATCAAGAAAAGAGGCCTACTTTAATATTACTGGATATACTTTAATGTAACAGTGTCGAAATTTCAACATATAATTATGTTAAAAACAAATCTAAAACCCATTTATTCCAATTTGAATTGAATTGAACAAGTGTTAAAACAATTATGCCCTAAAAACATTTCATACAATATGGTATGTAACAAGACTTAGATTCCTACTTACAAGTAACATCATGTCATCTTGAATCCAATATTTACATGACATATGGCGATCGAATGGTAAACGTGATGGATGATCTCAAGTTATGTTTTGAAATCTAGGGACAGACAATGTATTCCAAACAGTAAATGTGTTAATTATAAGCTATGGCGTTTTAGTTTGTGTCCCTTAAATGAATACTTCTTAGCTACTTAAAATCAAATGAATTAATTAATCAAATCATATAATAAGCAGATTGTCTCAATATTCTGATGAATTTTGCCCAAACTTTGAAATTACATATTAAACATCAATCATCATTATTGAACTAAAAGTTTACAATATACCCAAGAGAATTTATAATAACTGAACAATTATAATAACTAAACAAAAAATAAGTATTAAATATTCTTTTTTGGGCAATAGATGTATGCAATGTCCTCAATATTTGAACTTATTCGGTGACATATGAATGATGTTTACCTATTACTTTTTTAAAGTATTAAACTATTATATATAGTTTATAATTATAATTCACTCAATGTTTTATATAACAACTAGACTGTAATCAATTTTTATTTTGCATATCTTGCCATTATATTGTTTATACATTGCTGTACGTCACATCAAGCTTAGTTCATTATTCATACAATTCAACAAATTAACATTTGGATGTTTTTTCAACTATTTTTGTCTTGATATATATTCTTTTGAAACCAATTTCCATATCAACTAAATTTTAATATTTACTATTTCATTATAAATCAAATATGTACCAATTATTAAAATGTTTTATATAAAACAATTTACTCTTTTTTTTCTTAAGTATGCTTTTCAATAATTTTTGATATATTCAACACGTTGCGAGGGGAGAGACCCAATGGTGGGTCACTGCCGTTTCTAGTACAGTGCAGGTGACCCAAAGGTGGGTCACTGCCGTTTCTAGTACAGTGCAGGTGACCCAAAGGTGGGTCACTGCCGTTTCTAGTACAGTGCAGGTGACCCAATGGTGGGTCACTGCCGTTTCTAGTACAGTGCGGGTGACCCACAGGAGCGTCATTTAAAATAAATGACTATCTTCGAGAAACATTATATAAACGGGAATTTTTTTATATTTTTTACTTTTCTCTTTTAATATGTATTGAGTTTACAAGTGAATGAAAGTAACCAAGATCATTAAACTATAAATTTGGCTATTCAATAAATATGACACCACCTATAATAATTTCCATCGAAATTTATAAAATGATAACTTTTTTGAATAAAACAATAAAATTATATTTCTAATTGCTTTATTATAGGAGATCAATTTTCAAAGCAACTGATCGTATTTTAATCATTGAATACACCATATATAGCGAAAAATACGGAAATAATATACCATATCTGAAAAAACCATTCACTTATTTATGTAGATTCTAAATATAAATCCAATGAATTCTTCGAACGAATAACTTTCGTTTAAAAGTTAGAATTTTGAATTAAGTGATTACTAATTTATGCTCCAAATTGAAATACGGGATATAATATTATGGGTTTCCATGTCAGGCAGGTCAGAATGTTTTCATTTTCAGATCAGAGCTTGTAACTTTTTTGGCTAACTGATTTTGAGAATTTATCTCCTAAACATATTTCGCGGCATTTTCATGAATGCATTATTTTGAACTAGAATCATTCAGAACATTACACGAAGATGGAAATTCATTGGGATTATAAAATTTGTCCAAAATTAGTCTTACATACATATTAAGTAAATAGATCTTAATAAAATTTAACAGCTGACATATATTAATATTTTTATGATTACATATTCATTCTTATCACCGAGAAAGAAAAAGAGTCTCAAACGTACCGTTTTTTGTCGTCAAGCAGTGAACACAGGTGGATAATCCGCAATGCAATAGAGCAAGAAGCTTTACATTGCGAAATGTCCACCGATGGACACGTCATTTTATTTGTGCTAATTAGTAGTATTTAACAAGAACATGAACCGCACAAAATGTCAGCTCAATTGCGTTACTAGTACAGATATTGTGAAACTTTTAAACTCACGCAATACAGCGGAAACCTGGTTTTTGACTCACGCACGCAACGTGTTAATTGAAACTATTAATAATTTAGATGCTAAAACAACTCCAAATATTTTGTTAGAGCTTTGAGGAGAAAAAATGCATACGTTTTTAATTGGAGTAAACCGACGCAGATTAAAACTTTTCAATTTTTTGCTCATAAATTTAACATCAGTCTGGATCATTTAAAAGCTATCAAAGATGTACTTCTATGGAACAAATTGGGACATAATTGTTTCATGTGTAGTAGCTGAACTAATAATACTGTAACTGTTACCAAATTACTGACATTATCAAATTTATATTGCTCTTAGTAATTAATTTCGATACTTTCGTACGGGACTGCAAAGAAAACTTTGAGTATTTGTAATAATTATGGAAAAGATGACAGTGAGGGAAGAAATATTTCATTCACCTGCAACTGTAGTGATTACAACAACTCGAAATAAAGTTAGTGCCTTACGAACCTAACTTTTTAGATTATCATCCTTCTGATGCAATTTATTGATGAAGGCAATAATAATGCCCGAGTTGGGATGATCAGGTTTACTTCAGTTCTTCCATATTTGAATTTTATGCTAATCTGCGATGGTTTATAATTTGCGATGATTTTTATTTAGGTATTGTGCACAAATTCGATAAATCGACCGATTATATCACATATCTGTTAAATGTACGTTGATTTTTTTAGCAAAAAGTAATATCGAAGTAGCAAAAATAATTGTTGTAGAACTAGTAGACTAGAATTAGAAAATTAATTAATGATATTTTTATTATAGGAAAAATCCCGCGATTGGAGATTTTATAATAACTGTTACCAACTGTAGTAGATTCCATAGTTTTGCGGTAATAATTATCAAAGCTATTGAAATATACAGTAAGCACCACATCACTAATTAGCACTGACGGTTGTCGATTGGTAGATCCCGTTTATTTGAATCTCTAGTCAAATGATACCAGTACAATTTGATCCCCGGTCAATTGCGTTCTGGCTATTTGAATCCAATTCATATCTTATTTTCTAGTATTTACCTAGACCTTGTATACAAATATTTTTTTATGATCATTATTTATGAAATAAATTGATATCTACTATTATTGATTTCTTTTATATATTAAAAATATCCTTATCATTTACTTAATTATATGTAACTATTAACCAAAAGTAATTTCTAAATACCCTAGTCAGTACTTGACCTACGTATATGTTAGTGGTCCGGTCCGGCAACATCCCTCCTCTTCGTCCTGGTTCGATAGTGACAAAATGGTGACCAGAAATTTTGGTCGGAATATTCGGTCTCGGAAATTTCGGTATCAAAATTATAAGTTATGTAGTTTTCTGTATCCGCTAGTTTTTTTGTAAAGCACACTTCACTGTTGTTTAATAACCTTGACAAAGGGTTCGGGGGGTGACACGCCCCCTGATACATCTGATTCAAAACTATTATTTATACCTGAGACCGGATATTCCGTGACCGAAATTTCCAAGACTGAATTTTCCACTCAAAGGTCATGCTATATAAATTTGAAAATTACTATTATTACGTATCTTTTTGCAACGGTAATGATGTTAACCGCTTTCAATAAATAGATTTGACATTTTAGGATTCTAGAACCGGACAAAAAGTATTTTTTATGAATGTAATTGAATATATGCTGGTTTTTCGTCTATTGCTTTTTTTTAACTGTAATTTGAAACATATTTATATTTCGTGTTGTGAAAGTAGGAAAATGACCAAATCGGCTATCAAATGAACGGGGATCAATATTAATCACCGGTTTTCGAATGACCACTGCAGCCAGGAAAAAAATGACCTAGAATCAGCACGGGCATTTATATGTATTACCTCTTTGGACAGAAATGAACAGAAAAGTGATTGCATAAAAAATCAAATTAATTATTGATCCATATTATTTCTCCTAAATTTTAGTATTGCAAATACTATTTGTCGTTTGTGATTGTTGCACTATCTTTAAGAACTGTAAAGGTATCTAACAAATAAACCATGCTTGCCTCAAGTCAGACGAAGAGTTTAATGAAGGAAGCTAGACATATACTTCTTCAATCAAACTTTTCAGAGAAATAAAAGAGGCTGAAAAAACTTGTGGCTGAAGTATAGAGAGTTACTACGCTACTATTGTGATTGAGAGGGGAATAGAGAGTTACCCCTCTAACATCGTAATTGAGAGGAGAATGGTGAATTACTCCACTAATAATATAAATTAGAAGAGAGTAATCTTATTACTAAACAATCTATGTTATTTCCAATATTTTAATCACCAAAATTTATACTCAATTACTTCTAATAATTGTCATAAATATTTCTTATTTAGAATAAGTTTCATAAATTTTTAGTTAGTTTAAGTTATTTATTTTCAAACACGTTTCAGTCATCCCCAAGAAACTGATTAAAATATATTGTATCATATCGAGTCAGAAAATAATATAGAAATGTTGCTGCTGCAATATTAATTGGTTGCTGTCGTGTTCATTGTCTAATCTTCAATGTTTTTAGAATGAATATCATTCACATTTTATCGGAACATTGACTATAATAAAAATGATTTGAAATAAAATGTAAATGTTAAATGATTAAATACAAATATCGACAACAATGAATGTAAAGGGAGTGCCTGTGTCGTAAGAGTGTTATAAAAATATATGTTTACATTATTACAAGGTTGACATGATATTACATATCAATATAATGGTATAACAATATTAATATACAATATTATAGTTATATTTTAAAAATATTAACACAATTTGATCATATTTGAATATATATTAGACTTTACACTTTATGTAGCTATATATGTATTTATATTTTGAAAGAAAAATTCCATTAAAAAAACAAGAAGAATACAGATGGTCATTTAAGGGGACCGTCCCTAAATTGTGTAAAACAAATTATTAATGAAGCTACAGTTATGAAACTTAATCACTAAATATAAAATTGAATTCTCTATCGTTTTTATCCAAGGCCTTTTTTCGATTAGACGCATATAAAACAAGTTATTCGAATTTCGAATGAATTTCAAACTGGTTTTAAAACATGTACCTCTAATACAGTGTTGAAGCTACAGCTTTACATTTTTTTCATTCGCTTCCCAATACCAATCTCTACAAAACAATTTAAAGCGATTTTTGAATTTCCAATTCACTTTTGGGAAAATTCGATTTTTCGAAAAAATCCAAAATTTCCTACATTTTTTTTTTCAATTAAATATCGATATATAAATTTGAAATTCATTTGTAGAAAATAACCAGAATAATTGAATGAAAAAAAACGCAAACCCGTAGCTTCAAAACTGTATTAGAGGTCCATGTTTGAATACCAAAATTTGTAGCTATTTTGGAGTTCCTCAAAATGGCATCCGGTTGACCGACCATGTTTTTTGAAACAAATAAAAATGAAGCTACGGTTCTGAAACTTCGCACTCACATATAAAATTGAATTCCCTATCGTTTTTGTTCGTAGCATTTTTTCGATTAGACCCATAGAAAACGAGTTATTCGTACTAACACAGCGCTACACCCACCCCCTCCCCCCTCTCCCCAGGGGCATAGCGTCACACAGGCACACTCTTGAGTTCTGATTTTTTGAACAATCATCTATAAGGTCTTTAGGTATCTATTTATGAAATAAAAAATATATGATACAATTTCCAGACCTCTTCAGGGACGGTCCCCTTAAAAAAAATATGATCATCTTCATAAAACATTTTATAGAAGGTTAAATTTTATAGTTTTTGCTTGTATTTTTTATTTTGTTTTGAGTTTACAAATGAATGAAAGTAATTTTGAAAATTAATCATGATATTTGGCCACTCAATAAATATGGTACTACCTATAATAATAGGTATCGAATTTGAGAAAATTCAAAAGATTTTTTAGAATAAAACTATATTACTGTTTTTTTTTTTAATATAAAAGATCAATTTTCTAAGCACCTGATCATATTTTAAACATTGAATCGACAATATATAAGCAAAAGTAAGTTAAACGTAATTTCATGTCTGTTAAACCGTTCATTCCTATATGTAGCTACCAAATATAAATCTATAGATTTATATTTGGTAGCTACATATAATGCATTCCTTCAAAAAATAAGGTTCAAACATGTTATAACATGTTTCAATTTCTTTGAAAAGTTAATCGCCAAGTAAGTTAGAAATGATGATTAATAATTTATGCTTCAAATAGAAATACAGTACATAATAGTACATGTAGGGTGACCAAGTCAGACAGGACAGAATGTTTTCACTTTCTGAACAGAGATTGTGCCTTTTTTGGTCACTTAATTAGTGAATTCATCTCCTAACATATTTTGAAGCATATTATGAAATGGATATGGTTGAATTAGAATCATACAGAACATCACAAGAAAATGAAAATTCCCCCGAATTATCATTTTTTTTCATAATCCATACAAAAATCAGAATCGTATGAAGGACATATCATTTTGAAAATACGAGAAATAAATCAGAATAAAATTATTAATTATCTTATGATTATATATTCATTCTTATCAACGAGAAACAATAAACATTCATCTACAAACTTGAATAATTGAAAAAAAAGAGTATAAAACATGCTGCTTATTGACGTCAATAATTGACCACGAGTTGGCAGTCCGAAATAGAGTAAAGCCATAAGCTTTACATTGCGAAATGCCCACAGATGCTCACACTATTATATTTTTGCAATTACAAGTATTTACTATGAATATGAACTTCACAAAATTTCAGATCCATTGCGTTACTTGTACAGATATTGTTGAACCTGTATACCACAGTGCAGTGGAAACCAAGTTTTTAACTCCCGCACATAACGTGTATATTAAAAGGGGTTAACAACAATATGTTTAATTAAGTTAATATACCTCACAGCAGAATTATCTATTTATCATGAGTCAATTATCAGTCCCACAAACGTTACAACAATTATCGAAGCTAAATTTGATATAGAACACCCCTAAAATCTATAGCGGTATTTCGTAAAAGTGCTGCACTTCATCAATTTCAGTATAATTTTAAGAAGACCGTTCTACATCTTAAAAAGTTTACATTGATTAAAAACTATTTGTACGCATATGTGCTACATTTTTACAGTGAGGAATATTGGTGATAAGTATCTAAAACTGGAAATAATTATATTTAATAAGTTAATTATTCTAAATTAAATGATTGCAAATAGTTTAACTGTTTTAAAGAAATAAGGTTAACAGTAATAAACAGGATAAAACGTGCAGTAATTGTCAGTTCTTAATTAGCCACACCTAACTAAATGCCTCATTTGACTAGCAGAATAATACAACTAATGAACTAATCTGACATTGGCTAAGAAAATAATACCATTATTATCTCAAATACTGAAGCACTTTCCAATTTCTTACGATGGATACTTTTTCAAGGGCTTTCCATCCTTAAGATAGAAGGACTTCCCTTTCACTTTTTAACTATAAAAGAACTACTCCAATCTTATTCTACGCTCATTTATCAGTCAGTCAATGCCCACTTAAAAGTTGATAAATCGCTCATCAGTTCTTTCTTGTGAATTAAAGTATCTTACTAAATGATAAAGTAACAAAATAACTTAACTAAAACTGTAATCATTTTGTGTCCAGAACATTAACTTGAGAATCCTAAATATTGACAAAATTCTGTATTCATTCAACTTACTGGGGATAGAGTTCCAGATCCTATATTTTTTATTTATCTTAATTAACCCTGAGTTTGACGTGTGTTTTCTAAGCTCATTTTTTTTTTTAATTACTTTATATCTTCATGTCATTCCGTTAAATGTACCGGCTTTGTTTGACTTGATTTCTACATAAATACCAAATATATTTTTGTATTTAAAAGCTAAAAAATGTTTACGTAAAATAGGAAATGAATTGTAATGGCAACGTAGAAATACAGTTTGTTTAGCTTCTAATCACACATCTGTCCACTTTTTCATGGAGTACAAACACATGCGCGAGCTGTAATTGGATCATACTTCACCCAATCACAACTTGCTCTGTTCTCTCTCTGTTAAACATAAGATTCAATTCAATTACTCATATTAACAAGTTTAAGAACTGGAAATATCGTATAACTTTTTATTTAAGAGTATACGCAAATATTCCAACACCTGGTGTTAATTGCTACATTCAGAAAAACCTTCTGTGTATGTGAGAAAAATAACTGAGAGGGTAGCATGTGAAGGCGATGAATTGAGGAAATTTTTCACTGAAAAGAGTGAATTTGTTCGTAATATATAATAGTTTCAGTTATAATAATTTGAAGAAAATATCACATTTCACACTAAACAATATGCAAGTACAAACTGTCTCTTGTCAAATGATTTACATGAGATATTATCGACTCGATTGAATGAGATCGTTGATATTAGAAATTTTCTTACACAATATACAACGGACAGTCAGATTTTAGATTTTCGGAGATTTCATGAATAAAAAGAGAAAATGAAGAGGATATTTAAGGGGATCGTCCCACTTACAAAACTTTTTCTTTATCATGAATCGTAGAACATTGTAATTTGAAACACATATAAAAAATCATATTTGGAACCTTTTTTGTTGATGGAAAAAAATCACATTTTCTCATAAAATCCAAATATGAAATAAAACGTGATTTTTGGGGAAGGTGCAATAAATTTAATGTATCTCCTCCGTCAATTTTCATCATACAGTGAAAATAAAAGAAAGTTCGCATAAAAAGAAAAATCCTTCTCTGAGATTAATCGAAAAGAAATACTTTTTTTTTCGAAATATTTTTAAATGTGACGTCATGTCATTCGAATAAAGATGAATTCCAAAAAAAACGAACTTTACTTTGTTACCCTAGTCTTTGCACATCCAACGATACCTATATTTTCTATCTTCGTTAAAATTGACGAAGAAGATAGATCTTGAGTCCAGAAAAATATAAAAGGGACTACTTTTCAAACGAGCCGAAAGAGTAAAAACTTTTTTTTTCTAGAGTACGAATTTTGGGCAACGAAACTCTATTTCGTTGCCCGATTCTTTGCGCATCCAATGGTTCCCATATATTCGCTGTAAGTTGAAAATGGACGGAGGAGATACATTTCTTTAGCCCACCTTAAAAACACGTGTTCTTCCATATCTCATTTTCTATGAAGAAAACATGATTTTCATCTTTATCGAAAAATATTTTTCTTGCGATGTTTTATATGTGTATCAAATTTCGAAATTTTACAATTAACAATAAAAAAATTAAAATCTTGGGGGGACGATCCTCTTTATTAATGTGGACTTCACTACTCATTTTGACTATAAATTCCCATCATTGTAATTTTCAAATATTGGATGAAGTTCGGAGATATCTAAAGTGATATTCAAATAAGAATAAAAATTGAAATAATAACAATTAAACTTGAGCTATAATGAGTTTCATGCAAATAAGAATATAACATTTAAAATTTTCATTAATGGTATGTGAATGAAGAATATATATATTATGGCTGTTTTTATGGGATAATAATTTAAAAAGAATGAAAGTTACATTAACAAAATAAGTAACATTTAACTACAAAATACGATTTTCATAAAATGAGGAATAAAGGTAGATGTTTCATAGATTAATTGATAACTCAGATTTACAGTAATTAATTTATCACCAATTATTTTCTTTTGAGCAAATATCTATTTTATTTTAAAATTCACAGAATGAAACTTGTTCAAAGAGTCTGCTAATTACATAGCCTTTTTTATATTTCATAGTCCACCATTCCAACATATTGCCTATTTATCTAAATATTATAATAATATGTAATTCGTTAAAACATATATCTTGTTAGTTAGCTCTTATCACTCATACAATTAACACCAGTCAGTGAAATTAGTTAGAGGTCTACATTTGATTTCGTGAATTTGAATACTATTGTTAATGTTCCAGGTATTTTAAGTTGACACTCAATAAAATGTCTTCCATTAATACAATCCAAACACATCATGCATCTATTAATTCAAATGAACTTGGTTATCACATAAAAAATTTATTTTCGAAATCATGCAAATTTCTTCAGATTACAACTATTCGACAGCAGAATTGTCTCAAGTTTCAACCCACTTTAATTTCCAGACACTAAATTGAGCGCCACGAAATTGTAATTAGAAAACTTATTTAATTGAAACACCATTGAGAGTCTGAAGAATTATTACGACCTGCGAAACTTTTAGTGAGAGTTTGAAGTGATAGTTTCAGTGGAGTATTATAGCGAATAGGAATCAATAGTTTTCAAATATTTCATATAAATACCAGAGGCGACCTCACTGATAGTATTTGTTAGATATTTAAATAAAATAATCAAAAAGTTGTATCATAATAATCCAGGCAATTATGTTTCACTACAATCATTCAACTAAAATCAAGTTGCATATGTCTGTATGATCTTCTTCACTGTAATGTTGTTAATGTATTTAACTATAATCTGGTTGCCATAATTTACAATAATCTTGTTGACTATTTTACCATGATTTCCTTATCATAATTCGCAATAAACTCAACGAGTATATCACTATAAAATTATTGATATCGCATTTCACAACAGTCCCGTTCCCAATTTCAATACAATCCTTTCAACGAACCTATTTCACTATAAACTCGTTGCATATATCAATAAAATATTTGATCAACATTTCACTATATTTTCCTCATTGCCTATTCAACTATAATCTCGTTGTCATATTTCCATATAATCATGTTAACGTATTTCACTATAATCTCTTTGCCACATTTCAATACGTATAATCTTTTTGCAGTGTTTCATTGAAAGTTT
Organism: Caprella mutica; assembly: GCA_947561585.1. Classification (NCBI taxonomy): domain Eukaryota; kingdom Metazoa; phylum Arthropoda; class Malacostraca; order Amphipoda; family Caprellidae; genus Caprella; species Caprella mutica. The sequence continues at coordinate 113,650 of CANNZV010001338.1, forward strand.
GTTGTAATATTTTATTATAATCTTCTTGCCAAATCCTTCACTCGATCACTTTCATCTGAAAATTTCGATCACTTTTCATGGATTCAGCTTCTACTTGTTAAGATATTTTTAACTCATCAAACCAACTTAAATGATCGATAAAAGAGAAATAATTCAAAATTGTTCAGCTAGTGTTGTCCTAAAATACTAAGCAAGGTAATTATCATAGGCTATAGTCTGAAGTAAATTGACATGAGTTTATCTTATAAACAAGAATCTGAAAGTCCCATTATAGTCTCCAATTTCCGCACAATGTCTAATATCTCAATTATCCCTCAAATATTTTGATGTATGATGAACAAAGTGATTGCAATTCCCTGAAATATAACAACGTTATTTGTCAAAGATAATAACAAGTCACCAGGACATATGACGCTGTGTTGGAATTGTTCAATATATGAGCCTCAACTCTTGTCGTTAAACTTTAGACTTCAAAGACTGTTCACAGGATGAGTAATAACATCGTGGTTAGGATAGTGTGTAGAAGATGTCTCAGGGTGTGAATATAAGGTGTAACTGCTTGGGGAGGTTTTCGTATCTCGAATTGTAGAAAAATGAATACAATGACATCTTCATTCTCCAAAATAATATTTAAAAATGTTTCTACATTTATCTTTACAAATATTTTTTTGTGCTCATTGCTGCTTATATTTTTGACTGACTATACACATAAATCGTATTCAAGATATACTTGAAATATTCTTAAACGGAATTTGGAGACTCAACACTAATGAAATATGATTCTTGATATATAGTAAATTAGATATATGTTTCTTATATTTCTGTAATGACCATTAAAATATATATTTCTATTGCTTAATTGCAGAGTAATTAAGTTACTGATCGTGCGAATGTTCTCTGCGGTGACGGTGCAAACTTCTGAACCTGAGATGTGAGAGAGTTGCTTGATAGCTGCTGTACATTTTACTCTGGATTATGATTTTTTTTAACCTATTCAGTTCTCTGCATATATTTCAAGAGCATATTAGATGCACGTGTGCATATATACTAATCGAGAAATATGCACTTCACTATTGTCTAACCTATGCCGTTTTCTTCCGGGACCCCTGCATAGAAATCGATTTTAACTTTCAACTGTGGACCCAAGAATATTTTATCAAACTAATTATTCAAATTTAAAAAGTTTGCATGTGGAATATTGAATTTATAAATGTATTTATAAATTTATATGACATTTGGCATTTAGTAAATACTAGTAATAATGGAGAAATAAATGAATACAATTATTTTTGAGAGTTGTACTACTCGAAAATTATCAAAACTAAACGCACATAGGTATATAATTTATCTAAGTAATTTAAACACAAAACAGTTTAAATTAATCAATTAAAGAATTAGTGTCGCTGCTTATAGCTGGGGATCGTTTTATAATAGGAACCGCTGGTCTAACAAATAGTTTATAATTTTCGAGTCATGACTATAGTAATGAACAGAATGTCATATATGAATTTAGGATAGGTTAGAGGACTGAATTAGACTGGAGGTAAAATTTCATCCACTTTATTGTGATGTAGAACAGGAGTTTTCCCAGTTAAAAATTACATTAGCAGATTATAGAAGGAGATTTACTTTTGAAAACCTGAAATACCAATTAATAATAAAGTGCAATTCCACTGTTTGAAAAAGAATGTGTATGTCTGGAATTGACTTACTATGAAAGAAGTCTTAATTTAAAACAGCTTTGTTCTATTTTATTTTCAAACGTTAAACATTTCGCTGTGAATATAATACCTTCGTTGTATTGTAAGTTCCATTCAAAACTCCAAAGTACAAATACATAAAAACATAACTATATATAGAATAACTTTATTTTAAATTCCGTAATAAACTTTGGGCATTTAACATGCACACTATATTGAATACTTTCTGGCGTATAATATGCATATTTCCAATATGCATTTTGGTCCAGCATATGTATATGCACATTGACTTTTTGCATATTATATGCAGAAATAGGCATATAGTATGCTGCATATCGCAACAAAATTTATGCATATTGCCTCATCCCTACATATTAGCATTTTTCAGCTCTACTTTTATTTTGTATATAGAGTGTTCGATTTATTATTAATGTTGAGTTAATTCAAATTTATTATAATAAGATGTATATTGTATTATATTAATATTTCTGACCATTTCCCACCCTTCAATTCCGATCAAACCCAGGTGAAGCAAATGCCTCTCCATCAATTGTTATTTATATGATCACAAGAGGAAGAGATTCAATAAATCTTTAGGTTTATTTATGGCGCTCTTCCGATGGTTTTACATCCCATAAATTCCTCAAAATGTAACAGGAGTGAAATTGAACAGCTTCATTGATCTCCATTTTTCATATGCAACGAACGATGTAACTATCGAATGAATATTTCAAGCTAAAATAAATAAAGTTAATTGTATTATAGTAATTACGCATGAAAATTCTTTTTGAAATTATATATTTTTCATATTCATTAAATTAATCACTGAATATAGTTTCTCTTTTTACAAAATTATACTTTTAAAATAAATTATACTAATAAAAGTGAAATACTCCTAATACACTGCTGATCAATAATATAAAACAGTTTGAAAATTTGATAAAAAACTAACATTTTGTAGATAGGGTTGTGAATTTTTAAATATAGGTTGCTGATAACAATCTACATAAATGTTCCAAATAAAAAACCATAGCACCATCAACTTTTTCTTAAATCTGCATTTTTATGAAATAAGGCGTTTAACACTTGATCATAAACATAAGACCATGGTGCAAAAAAGCTGAAATTAGGGTTATTTCATAGTTTTTCACTCAGTTTAAAATTAGCATCCATAGCATGAAGGTGTCACAATGTCAAAGGCGTCTAAACTAAGTGAAGTTGAGCGTGACAGAATCTTAGATTTCCACCAACTGGGTTTGTCACAACGAGTGATCACCCCAATACTATGGAAAGGCAAAATCTACAGGTAGACCAAGAAAAATTTCCTCTGCGCTGAATAGGAGGATCAAACGTGTAGTGAAGAAGGACAGAGGACTAACTTCTAGGGAAATTAAGGAGGCTACAGGTGCGGATTGCAGCCCAATAACCATTAGACGACAGTTACGCATCAATGGGATGGTGAACAAAAAGCGTCTGCAGGTGCCCCAACTCTTAACATGCCACAAGCATGACCGTCTGAGATTCAGTCAGGATTACCAAACGTGGGACACTGGAAAATGGATGTAAATCCTCTTCTCAGACGAAACGAAGTTTAATCTTGATGGTCCAGATGGCTTCCAGAGGTACTTACATGACGAAGAAATTCCTCCTGAGATCTACTCTACACGGCACAGCGGTGGAGGCTCCGTAATGGTGTGGGGAGCACATTCATCCATAGGAACGATGGAGTTGCAGATTGTTCATAGTCGTCAAACTGCAGCTGGCTACATCACAATGCTCCAAAATGCTAATCTGGTGACCGAAGGACAACGGTTGTGTGGAGATGGGTGGGCTTTCCAGCAGGATAATGCTGCAATTCATAGAGCACGCAGGACAATGAGCTTCTTATAGGAGAGTGGTCTCCGGGTTTTGAAGCATTCCGCATGCTCCCCGGACTTGAATCCTTTAGAAAACCTCTGGGGGTGGATGGCAAGGGATGTTTACAAAAATTGAAAGCAGTAGGCCACTGTGGATGAGCTTCGAGAGTCCATTTTCACGAGTTCGATCAACGTTCCCCTTACACTGCTAGAAACCCTCATTTCCAGTACGCCACAGAGAATCTTTGAAGTTATCAGAAGCAATGGAGGCAGAACTCACTATTAAAGCCAATTTTGTTGACATTTTCTTTGTTATTTGGTATTTATCCTAATTCAAGTTATGTGGTCTTATGTTTATGATCAAGTGTTAAACGCCTTATTTCATAAAAATGCAGATTTAAGAAAATGTTGATGGTGCAATTGTTTTTTATTTGGAACATTTATGTAGATTGTTATCAGCAACCTATATTTGAAAATTCACAACCCTATCTACAAATGTTAGTTTTTTTATCCAATTTTCAAACGGTCTTATATTATTGATCAGCAGTGTATAGACAATATAATATTTTCCATATCAGTCACTGAGGGGAAATAATTTTTTTACAAACGCATCAAATTAAACTACTCCTAATTATTCTCATCTATTTATTATCTAGCATTCAATTTGCAGTTCTTTTCCTCGTGTAATATTAATGTTGTAATGTTTATATGTATAGTGTCACCTTTTAGGGAAATTATTATATTTTATTGCTTTATGATCGAGTCAATGCGACACAAAATACGTTTTCTCTCCAATGAGATAATGAGGAATTAATGCCTTATGATATAAGGCAAAATGAATAAGGAGGCAGTAGAGAGATATTGCAAGAACAGATTAGAAATTGTAATTAATTTGAACTACTGAAAAGGAGGCTGCAATTACTTCAATATGCGATCTACTACTCTGAACCATTCTGCTTCTGAATGAACTAATTGCAATACATTGCCCAAATTATTTCATTTAACATTATTTTCAATATTGTCATTAACCTTTCCTTTATCTATTTATTAGTTTTTTTTTCTTTATCTATTACAATTGTACAGCCTCACCATAGGAGTGTAAACAACCTCATTGATTACTTACTATTGACAAGTGCATTCACATAAAACACCTTGGAAAATTTATAAGCTCTTTGATCAATACTATATTATATCCTCCTTATATACAAAATAGGAAAATGTTTTTAAGGAGTTATAGAAAAATCAATTTCCATTCTAAGGTTTTATTATTTTTGATGAAAAATGACAACGAATAGTATTTGTGATAATAGGTTTTGTGGTAAGAACTATGATACAATGTTGTTGTCAGCAGGTGAAAGGAGATGTTGGCCGCTGGTGTATACCTCCACAGCGATCACCTGTAAAATTGGAAAAAATATGCAAAGAAATATTGGCTTCTACAATTATTATTCTAATATTGAAAAACTTATTTTTATAGTCACATATGGATTTAGATGTTAATTCGCAGATTGCTCTATTGGCACCTTTGAACTAAGTAAGTTCAACTAACAATCGTAAAGATAGATGAACTATGTTCAGGCTGCACCACTCAATTCACGATAGCTGTTGGAAAACAAATATTTAATAATCGAATATTTAAATATAGTAATAAGTAATGATTTTAAAGTTTGTACTCGTAGTAGTAACCGTATTGGCATTTTATAACGTTAGGGTTTCAACACCGAAATAGTTTTAGATAAACAGCTTTAGGTAAATAGCTTTAGGAAAATAGTTTCAGGTAAATAACTTCAGGTAAATAGCTTCAGGTAAATAGCTTCAGGTAAATAGCTTAAGGTAAATAGCTTAAGGTAAATAGCTTTAGGAAATAGTTTCAGGTAAATAGCTTAAGGTAAATAGCTTCAGGTAAATAGCTTCAGGTAAAAAGCTTCAGGTAAATAGCTTCAGGTAAATAGCTTTAGGAAAATAGCTTAAGGTAAATAGCTTAAGGTAAGTAGTTTCGGGTAAATAGCTTAAGGTTAATAGCTTAAGGTTAATAGTTTCAGGTAAATAGCTTCAGGTACATAGTTTCAGGTAAATAGCTTAAGATGAATAGCTTCAGGTAAATAGCTTAAGGTAAATAGCTTCAGGGAAATAGCTTCAGGAAAATAGCTTTAGGTAAATAGTTTTAGGTAAATAGCTTTAGGTAAATAGCTTTAAGTAAATAATTTTCAGTAAAGAGTTTTAGGTAAATAGTTTTAGGTAAATAGCTTTAGGTAAATAGCTTTAAGTAAATAATTTTCAGTAAAGAGTTTTATGTAAATAGTTTTAAGTAAATATTTTAAAGTAAATAGTTTAAAGTAAATAGTTTTAATTAAATAGCTTTAAGTAATATATTTATAGCGGATAATTTCTGGCAAGTAATTCTGTAGTTTTGATTGTAATAATGTGGAAGGAATAGTATAACTTTTTACTTGACCAGTTATTAGGTTTAGTACTTACGCACTACATATTCAGTGGAAATTGCCGTAGTTGTCGAACGTCGCCCCATCACATCACTCGCTCCGAGGTACCCATGCTAACACCATGCTGATGGTTGGAGATTGATCTTCTCAAGCTGTCATAGATTTCAAGGAACATTATTGTATTTTAGAGTAGTTAGCAGATTCTAGTCTTGGTGCATCCATATCTTGAAGATGGTGATTAAGTAGATTTGGTTTTTATGGTGTTATATTGAAGGATGGTTTTATGCTGCTTATGGACGGTCTTTTGTATCTCTTTGTCTCTGTTTCCTCCAAATATATTTAAGTTTGATTTGTAGCTAATGGCTCTGATTAGTTTTATCTCAGTCTTTCATGATCTAGTAGCTGTGGGCGAGACTTATAAACATACTATTATACAGGGGAGAGCTCTGGCAAGTACTATTGTCCAAACTGGTCAATGTGATTTTATTAATTGAATGAAAGTACTGCCAGAAATCTCCCTAAAAAAGGTTAAAAAAATATTACTTTATATGCCTTATGTATACAGAATAATTTTCTGATTTGTTATGATGTGCATATAAAATTGTTCATGAAGACTTATTCTTCGTATAATGATAAATTAATTTGTGTAATATTGCAGTTTTTTTGAGAAGTTTACATTAGAGCATTAGAACCCAGTTAAAATTCGGTGCAGTATAGCGGACGTTTTACTGTAGTTTATGGCAGTCTCAGCATTTCTAAGCAGCGCTCAGCAGATAATCTCTGCTTTCTACAAATGTTTACCGCGACCTACGGAGGCCACGGCAGTATAAGGACGAGATAATCTGTGGAGGTTTGACGCGTTATTATCTGCCGAAAACTCTGGAGAACAGAGCATAGAAAATCTTCAGAGTTTATAGTCGATAATATTGGCTTAAATTTCCAGAGATTGAAGCACCATATATTGCTCATGAATCATAATCCAACAAATTAATTTGAACGAAAAGACAACTTCTTTATCGATAGTGTAGCTAATAATAGGTAATAATAGCTTTAGTTAATTAATTGGTGGATAGCCCTAATATAAAATAAACATTAATCACTATTGTTCTTGGTACTCAGCTATGGTTTGGCTCATTCAGTTTTATATTAAATCTATTGTTACCTAATATTTATTTAACCACGGATATCATTGAGTAATTTGTATGCGTTTTTAGATTTCTGATTTGTTAGAGTGAACCACTAAATTTTTTTAAAGTAACACTTATAGAAGATCAAAGCAATAGTGAAGTCTGACGATGTTGATATCAGGCTTTATCAGAATACAGTTTTTCTGTATCTTCTCACTGAATGAACTGAAACAGCTCTCATCAGACTCACACATCGATCATGTAGGTTCTAATAGTACTTCCATGCGTACATATGACTGAGAATCGTAGTTGCAGGAGACATTCTTAAATTATTTCCATAAATATCAAAGTGCTGATGCTTGATTATAGATGAAATGATTTATAAAGATAAATTATAAGCATACTAAACTACCATTGCATATCATGTTTTCAATTTATAAGATATTAGGTAATTATTTACCCTGATGTAGGTTATTATTTGTCGAATTAAACTTTTGGCATGTGAGAATATATAAAATATATTATATATGAAATATATAATGACATTCTTATAAACAAGCTGACATTGGCCTTAGTTTAATAAGTTTACTCCGATATGTATATATTGTATATAATGCATACAGTATACTGCATAGGTATATATAGTTAGTACAGAAAATTAATTTGGTTCATCTAACAACGATTCAATATTGTAAGTGAAATAATTGCAATAACTAACCAGTTAAAATTATATACTAATATTATTATAACATTAATCATGTATTTGTTCTTCATCCGCGCCATTTAAATAAGTAGGTATATTGGAATACAAGAATACCAAATAACACGAAATCATTATTGAAAAAATCGGTCATTCTTAATAATTATTTAAAGATAAAATCATTTCCATGCTGAATTTATTAAAAACAGGGTTGCAAAACGAAATATATAGAACAATTATTTTGTACGTTCTAAAGAAAAATATCGGATTTTTTTATTGAGAACCATTGAAACTGCCGTATTTTGAATAGTTTCTAGTTTAAAATAAGGTTCTGTGGTGGACAGGTGATTTAATGTTCCAAGTTATTAATTTATTGGTGAAAGTGAAATTGTGTATCTATCATGTGTATAATATTTAAGAGTTCAATGGTTATTGTATCCTATTGAAAAAAATATAGCTATGCTAGGCTATATATTATATAATATAGGTAGCCTAGCTAATTTGTACTTTTTTCAAGTTTTTTGGGTTTTGAAATTCACTACCTACCTAGGTAAGGTGCGTACTGATGACACCAGTTATCTATCTAACAATAAATGATTTTTCACCTAGCTATGTATAATGTACTACCACATAGGTATCAGGAAATGCACTGTAACTTGTACTCTAAGTAGCCTATGTCCAAGTTACTCCCACTGTGACATATCTATGTACCCACAGGCCACAACCAACAGGCGACTCAAGTTATTAGTTATAGAGTACTACCGATGTCAGTTAAGCAAATTAGTTGGCTTCTATTTTAAATGGTCCACTCGTCCACAGATTCTGATAGCTATATACCTTAGCCATGTTTCAAAGTGTGCACTGTGAACAAAGTCGCCAGTATAGCCTATATTGATACGTATCTAAAAAATGAGCGGCGCACCAGATTACGGCGCACCCACCATACGTTCTATTAGATAGATCATAGATAGATTGAAAGATGATTTATGATACCTAGGTATAGGTAGAAATGTAGTGAATTTGATATTTGTTGTTTCAAATTTATGACTGATGATACCTGAATGATGTGAATCCACAACCAGTCTGTATTTGGTTTACAAAATTCCAATTACTTTTCCAAAAAGCTGAAAAAAAAATCAGCAAAATACCTACCTACCTACCTATTTCATGATAGATACTAAGAAGACCTATTTGAATGAGCCATCAACATTTTTTTATTTACCTAGCCACCAAAAATAAAAAAAATAATGGTAACATTATAGTTATACTAACATAGGAATAAATAGCTAAAATCTACAGACTTTACTATCCAGTATAATATTATTTTCGAAGGGGAAAAATTCCACTGACAAGTGGAAGGAATTTACCATGAAATACAGTCTGGGCATTATATCAGTCTGTATTTGGGGCACAAAATTCCACTGACTTTTTAAAAGTTGAAGAAATCCACCATAAATTTCTATTAATTTGGCTGATCCAGCAACTTTTTTCTAACTTATCCACCAAAAATTAATGGTAACATAGGATTATTGGAATAAGTGGCTATAAAAATCCACCGACTTTGCCAGAATATTATTTTCAAAGGGCAAGAAATTCAACCGACATGTCGGTGAAAATTACCACGAAATACAGACTGGGACAATAATTGAGTCAGAGAGATAGATATTCGCAGTCGCTAGAGTCTTGACTGACTACTAGGTATATTGAATATTCTTCAATAGTTTTAAATTCATTCCTACCTATGATCTATCCAGAATGCAGGAACTGGTAAAGTGTTCTCCAAGATATCCTACATTTTGACTTCTGTTCTCAGTAAAATACATGTAAATGTTGGGAGGAAATTATTGATTGTTTGCACAGAAAATGTTAAAAATGTCATATATTCTGCAGACTGGCTAGTACCTATACAAGCTATATCTATTTACCTGAATTTTACTTTGATCATTAAAAGAGATCTCTGTATTATTGTATACAAAATATGTCAGTTAATCTGTTGATGCCAATTAATTGACCCTCAGCCTTACATAAATAAGTTACATTTGTAAAGGTCAAAACTCAGATATCATATATGTCTAATTGGCTTAATGCCAGTCTACAGAATATGGGACATTTTTTACATTTTCTGTAATAACAGTCTGAACAGTCCTTAGTTTTCTCCTATATTTGCATTAAATTTACTGAGAACAGAAGCCAAAACAGAAGATTTTTTGGAGAACAGATTACCAGTTCCTACAGACTGGGCTTAAGGTTTTGATTTAATTTAATTTCTATGTTCCCATGTTAATTTGGCCTAAAATTTTAAGAAATGAGCCAAAATTGACATGTCTCAGAATCTTTAAATTTTGGCTTGAAATTGGCTAACAATCTGCCAGTCTCTTGAACATGGCATGATGATGATTATTCAGATTATAAAAGATGCATCTTGACAGTTTCAATATATTTAGGTACCTATTCTCATGTAAATTTTGGCACTAGCTATATTTAGAGAGTCAACATAGTTTTAAAATTTAGATAAATGGAGCAGTAAAATTAGGTTACTTTCACGAGAAACCTTTCTTTGACTGACGGAGGTCGCTTTTCTTTGACGGAGGTCGCTTTTCTTTGACGGAGGTCGCTTTTCTTTGACGGAGGTCGCTTTTCTTTGACGGAGGTCGCTTTTCTTTGACGGAGGTCACTTTTCTTTGACGGAGGTCGCTTTTCTTTGACGGAGGTCGCTTTTCTTTGACGGAGGTCGCTTTTCTTTGACGGAGGTCGCTTTTCTTTGACGGAGGTCGCTTTTCTTTGACGGAGGTCGCTTTTCTTTGTCGGAGGTCGCTTTTCTTTGACGGAGGTCGCTTTTCTTTGACGGAGGTCGCTTTTCTTTGAAGGAGGTCGCTTTTCTTTGAAGGAGGTCGCTTTTCTTTGACGGAGGTCGCTTTTCTTCCATGTTACAAACCAGTCTGCAAAACATGCACAATCAGTCTTCAAATATTCAATTTTTGGAGCAATTCTTTCCAAAAGATTTTTAAATTTCTCTCTAAAATGGCCAGAAATCTCAAAACACTCCAATAATTACATGTAAATATAGGAATTGATCAAAAAAATTTCGCCAGAAAATTCAGGACACTAATTTCAAGGCCATAATAGTCACCAGATAAATTTCACAACTTCATGCATCTTTTGCAGACTGGGTTACAGAGTATGTCAGTTAAAGCCAATTAATTGGCTTAAATTTCAAGAGGTCAATATTCAGATATGACAAATTGGCTTAAAATTTTGAATTAATTCCTATGTTCCCATGGACGCAGGAGGTGACTATTTTTTGACGCAGGAGGTGACTATTTTTTAACGCAGGAGGTGACTATTTTTTGACGCAGGAGGTGACTATTTTTTGATGCAGGAGGTGACTATTTTTTGACGCAAGGTACACACGACACTATTTTTTCACACATGTTACACCCCTATTTAATTATCTCATCTATTCTTCTATTAGCAACATGTATAGAATTTTAAGTGCATGCTCCTATTGCAACTTAAAGTAATGCATTGAGTAGAAAAATAGTGCTTAAGCCATAGTTCAGAGATGGTTCTGTTATTTGATCATTATGGCCATACCTACTTAGAAAGATGATGCTGGGTGGTTATTATATACTATATTATTCAGAGTCTAAATCCTTGCTCACTCACCAGTGTCATTGTTTTCAGTCCTTTGACCAATGAGATATTTTTCTAAGTATCTCAAATGGTCAGATAATCCAAGAAACTTTGATAGATATTTGAATTTAATGCATATTTTCCCCATATTAAAACGTTGAAACTCAATGTTTAGGACATTAAATAGAAATTTAATTTTGTTGTATAGTATGGAAGTGGCTTATATCACTCCTATTTATTTAGATAACTGGTGTTCTATCAGTTATCTACCTATGTTCTTGTATTAATTTTCATATATATACTGAGTGTGATCATTATTAAAAAATTATACATAGCTAACTCAAATTGTGAGTTTGTTTATGATAATCTGTATTGCTCCCTCTGGATATTGTTACTAACTAGTCTATTTTTATATATGTTCTTGAATTTGTTATATATGTCAAAACTAATGTTTTTCTTTTCAGGAATATAATTTTTCAACACATTCCAAAAGGAAAATAGTTTTGAGGAAAAGTTTGAGAAAATTTGTATGTATCAAACAATCAAGGATATTCAGTTCAAACTATAACATGTCTTTAGATGATGAAGAGGAAATGATGCTATTCAATATGAAGTATTAGGTAAGTTCAGCTCTCTTTTCAATCTTCAATAAAATAATTGACACAATGGAATTTACTAGAGATGCACTTATACCATATTGGTAACTGATACCAGTTTTAATACCAGTTATAGTATGATATTCAAGCTAAAGACACCAAAAATATTAGTTCTAGGTAGGTATATGTGGTTAAATTTACCACTAATTTATGAAGTTTACATTTACCCAGTTCTTTTGGATCTTCATGATATGTGATTGTTGCCTAGGTGTTTATACAAGTATACTACCTATGCAATAATGCATCCTAACGTCGTAGCAATATAACAATTCATTGTCTAGCATTGAAGTGAACTCTTACAAGTGTTACTTGCTCAGTGTAATACCTATAAATTTCATTTGTTAGAATATTCTTGTGCTATTGCAATTGCCTAAAGTATACCTAGTTTTGAACTACAGTGTGCCTAGTTAGCTTTGAACTACAGTGTGCCTAGTTAGCTTTGAACTACAGTGTGCCTAGTTAGCTTTGAACTACAGTGTGCCTAGTTAGCTTTGAACTGCGGTGTGCCTAGGTAGTTTTGAACTGCAGTGTACCTAGTTAGTTTTGAACTGCAGTGTAGCGTCAGACCGGGTGGCCTTGCGCACCTCAACATTCCGGGTGAAGTTGCGCATCGGTGATTGACGGCGAATGCGTGTAAATAATTCAAATCTGACAACACCATTGGAAAGAGCAGCTCTTAAACCCCCTAGTCCATAAATTTCACGAAAATCGTTAGAGATTAAGTATAGATACTAAGTGTTCAAACAGAGACCTATGTTTTTTATAGCAAAATAATTATTTTGGACTAGAATCGAATCTCCGCGAACTATATGCTGTAGTGTTGATAATTATGCTCCAATTTGATTGCAATTTAAGTTGTATACGCATAATTTACTGCAGATCAACGTCATGTAAGATGATTTTAATAATTATAAATTATTGAGATATAACCAATATACTAGATGCGCAAGAACACCCTGGGAATATTTTAATATTTTTAAAACCTAGTTAGTTTTGAAGTGCAGTGTACCTAGTTAGTTTTGAAGTGCGGTGTACCTAGTTAGTTTTGAAGTGTGGTGTACCTAGTTAGTTTTGAAGTGTGGTGTACCTAGTTAGTTTTGAAGTGCGGTGTAGTATTATTATTCATCTGTTGATTAATTACAACAATATCAGCTGTCTAGTTGAACATAGATATACTATTATAAGCACGAAATGTAATTATTCAGTGAATTGTTTATAATGTTCGTATCAATTTTCAGAAACACTGTCCGGACCCGATTTCAAACCAGTTCATGAAACCATTGGAATCTCCCTATAGAATTCTGACGATTGGGATGGACATAGAGGAAGTAGCATACGCTCCCACACCTGAGCACTCTACGTACCGAGGAACGGGGTACGGTCAAGAGTCCCCCAGGTCACAAGCCCCCCCCCCGGTCACGAGCCAGCCCCCTTCCCTGTTTTTTTAATCCTTATTTACCTAGTTAAACATATGAAGAACTACTTAGATAGAAATAACTGAAAGTTGCTAATGTAGTTTGTTGTACTACACACTTCATGATTGTTCAATGACCTGGCAGGGGGGTTCGAGGGGGGGGGGGGGGCGTCACGCCCCCGATATACATATATTTTATGTTTAATCAGTAATGAACTATAAAGTGTTAATAAGGATTAAATAATATAGGTAAATAAGGATTAGAAAGCAGGGGGGGGGGGGGAACAACCCCGAGGAACACGTTATCAAAGTTGGCAGTTGGCGACCTAATCTCTCACTCTTCTCCCAATTTATATTTGTAAGTATAGTTACATTTTTTATTATTAGTAACAAGTGATACTCATTTTACAAACTTTGACAATCAGTTAGGAAGAAAAATATATAAGTAAGATTTACAATGCATAGCTTAAATTTACCAATACATTTTTTAAAGCTATCTACTTTACTTTTATAACCTTACCACTACTCTTTACAGTCTATTATATCGTAAATGGAAAAGAGGATGGTGTCCCTTCAGCCCCGAACTGTTGTAATTGGGAATGTATTATTTTACCATGTTTATTTTTTTAACGCTACTTGCAGTTTTGGAAAATAGCGCAAGGTTACATTCATCAACTGCAAGTTCTTAGGTTTTTGTATTAGGAAGGTTTCATTTCCCATCATCATCTTCCATCCACCATCGCCACAGGTGCTTGTGACTCTTTTCTTCACAATCCTTGGTAAGTGACAGCATTCACGGAGAAGCTTTTTTTCCATTCATTAGTATTGTCACTGACGGGTGGCAGGTGACATTGTTTATAGAGCCACTTTTCTTTCTAACTGATTCTTCCAGTCCCTTCTATTTAATTTCCTTTTGATGTAGCTAAACGGTATGGCCTTTTTGTTCTGAAACAGACAGTTAACTCCTAAATAAATATTTCCCTAACTTGAAACGTCATTCACATTAATTCAACTAGCTATATAGACATTATGATCATTTTTTACCCTCATGGTAGATATTGACTGGTATATTACTGCCGAATAACGTCACATTCATAATATAAAGTATGTATGCGTTAAACGCGTCATATTTTATAGTATGAATATGTGCGTTCATATTCAGTGCAGTATTAATGCAGTCAATATCTGCCATGAGGGTATTTTTTCTATAGTGTTTCACGCGTGGCCACGAACGCTACGCGGTCGCGCATTAGTAGTTAGAACGCGCGTGTCAGCAGTTTAGGGTAGCGCCCCAGTGTAGTTCAGTGCAGTGGGGGGACGTAGAATGAGGTCCCCAAAAGCGGACAAAAATGCTCTGTCGCGGCCCTATCGCGGCCTTCTGCCTGCCGTGATGCCGACCCTGCGCACCTTGTCCGCTGCCCTTATCCTGCACTGAATTTTAACTGGGAAGGTACAATTGAATGAAGTTAAAAGAATCAACTTGATTTAGAGACTGAATGAATTTAGAGTAGACCAGGTGGTGTATATTTGATATTACGAAAAATATATCTTGACAATTAAATCTTCTATTTATAAATATAATATCTCCACCAATATAGTTTTCTTGTTCTCGTGTTTCAATTCAATTTCATTCACGAACTGTTCATTCCTGCTTTAATTCATCAACAGAAAAAATGCGAGCTGTCTTTGTCAAATAATGTCGATGTTAACTGCAGTTGAAAGAAGTTCAATGCCTAATTTTCTTTGTCCTCGAAATGCACTTTGTTGACTGTTCTATTCTCTATCGAATTTTAGCGGAATATTCGTAGTGCAAATCCTGTCTGCTTCAATGCAAAGTCATTCAATGTATATCGAAGATTAACGTTTGCACAATATTTTAGTCAATCATCAAAAAAAAAATAATGGAATAGATACTTTAATAAATGAAACATACGAAACGTACTAAAAACTTACGAAAAAAGTGTCACCGTCAGAAGAAATATTAGAATAAATCAGCATTCAATTATTCATATGACGCACAGAATTCTCACGGAATGAAGTGACGCATTTATTTTTCACTAGCAGCTTTACCTTTTCATCTGATTGCATGCCCAATTAAAATAGGGGCAGATTCGAGGCAGCTGTTAAACTTATCGGAGTAGCGAAGGTGCAGAATGGAAGCTAAACTGACCGATGTGGGGGTTAATTCTACTCCGGCGTAACTGCGCAGAACTACTCTGGGCACCTTCTCCTATTTGCCTAGTGCGCTACCTTACTGCGGATGCGTGGCCATTAGCCACGACTGTAGTATTATATTACTATTAGAGCATTTTTGACTAAGGGCCGCATATCAACAGTTAGGCAGCACGCTAGGCATATAGGATCAGGTGCCCACTGCCTAGAGTAGTTCTGTGTAGTTACGTCGGAGTAGAATTAGCCCCCAAAGTGGTCAGTTTGGCTCCCGCAGTGCTTTCGCTGCTCCCTGGCAGCCGTAGTGACTACTCCGATCGGCTGAACCGCTGCCTTGAACCTGCTACTATTTTCAATTGGGTGAGGAGTAATTACAGCCTTGAACTTCTTGGTATGTTGGTAAGTAAATAACATCTGTGAGCTCATTATCTGTTCCTGTACCATCAGCTTTTTATCTGGTCCTGTACCATCAGCTCATTATCTGGTCCTGTACCATCAGCTCATTATCTGGTCCTGTACCATCAGCTCATTATCTGGTCCTGTACCATCAGTTCATTATCTAGTCCTGGAACATCAACTTATTATCTGGTTCTGTACCATCAGCTAATTATCTGATCCTCTACCAACAGTTTATTATCTGGTCCTGTACTATCAGCTTTTTATCTGGTCCTGTGGACCATCAGCACATTATCTGCTCATGCACCATCAGTTCATTATCTTTCTTGTACCATCAAATTATTTTATCTTGTTCTGTGTCATCAGCACATTATCTGTTCATGTACCATCATTTCATTATCAGTACACCATGAGCACTTGAGCAGGCGTTATTTTAAATAAAACTTCTTTCCATATGAGATTGCAATTTTTTTATGAAGAGTTTTTCATCTTAAATGCATGAATCTATAAGGAAACGTCTCTGTAAAAATAATGGCAACATCCTTGTAATAGTAATGGTAACATCTCTGCAATAATAATGGTTACACCTCTGAATTAATAATGGTAACATCTCTTTTATAATACTGGTAACATCTCTGTAATAATATCGATGATATCTCATTAATAATAATGACGACGTCTTTGTAATAGTAATGGTAACATCTTTGTAATAATAATGTTAACATTTCTGTAATAATAATGTTAACATTTCTGTAATAATAATGGTAACATCTCTGTAATAATAATGTTAACATTTCTGTAATAATAATGGTAACATCTCTGTAATAATAATGTTAACATTTCTGTAATAATAATGGTAACATCTCTATAATAACAATAATTGTAAAATCTCTGTAATAATAATGTTAACATCTCTGTAATAATAATGGTAACATCTCTCTAATAATAATGGTAACATCTCTGTAATAATAATGGTAACATCTCTCTAATAATAATGGTAACATCTCTGTAATAATAATGTTAACATCTCTCTAATAATAATGGTAACATCTCTGTAATAATATTGGTAACATCTCTCTAATAATAATGGTAACATCTTTGTAATAATAATGTTAACATCTCTCTAATAATAATGGTAACATCTCTGTAAAAATAATGGTAACATCTCTGTAATAATTATAGTAACATCTCTGTAATAATAATGGTAACATCTCTGTAATAACTCTCTGGCAATCTTCATGATGGTGAGGATTATCTTAAGCCGCCAGTAAACAATGTCCATAAAAAAACTCATCTTATGATGACCAAAAAGTCTCCAGTGAAAGTCAAGACTATACTTATTTTCTATATAATAAGAAATACTTGACGCGAAGTACACAGAGAAAAAGTTTACTCATATCTAATGGGTCACCAATTTATGCTTTGAATCAATTCATTACGTGATTGGTTGGACTTTATTCATGTCTTCACGTGTGTTAAAACAACTATGACATGGTGTGTCATCAAACATTAGTTAATTCAATTCATTTTATCGATTGAATCAACTTACTATGAGAGTTAAAAGTTATTTTGTGAGAATTTTAAAGTATGTTGAAACAACTATGACAGAGTGTATTGTAGGAACTCACAACGACTGTTAATCCAATGTATCTGGTGTATAAATTAACTTACTATGCGAGTTGGCGCTACTTTTTTAAGTTTAGGAGTGAGTCAAAACGACTGTTTTGCTTTAACACATGTCAATTTAACTACTTTTAAGTAGTACCTGCAACTCACCACGTAGGTAGGCGCAAAATTTACCCATTCATATGAGTAAAAACAAATCAAATTTGATTTGATTCAACTAATCCTTTCTCTGTGTGTATTAGCACAAAAAAATAATTAATAAATTAAACAACAAACACACAGATTGTCATGAAATAAAATTTATCATTTAGTTTAGTCAGGATACTTCCAAACGGTTTCATACTAATTCGTCATTACCTTCGCAAATTTCTGGAAGGTCATATTTTACCCGTTTTTTTTTATTTATCATCTTTTTTTTGTATAACTGACAAAGTGTTCAACCAAATTTACTGAAATTATTTGAAACGATTAGTCAATGTCCTGTAACCTGCTGGGAGAATTTTGGATGCGACCCGGTCAAAGGTCAAGGTCATGGTCATTTATAACTCAAAAAGTATTGAATCATATTGCATGAAACTTGGTGGAACTATTAGTCAATATACAGGAACCATTTTGATAAATTTTCAGAGCCATCAGTTCAAAGGTCAAAGATCAAGGTCAAAGCCTTTTATAACTCAATAACTCAAAAATTATCCAACCAAATTATTGTCTGAAATTTGATGAGATAATTGGACAATGTCAAGGAAGCATCTGTTAGAATTTTGGGAGCGATCCGATCAAAGGTCAAGGTTATTTATAGTAACTTAAAAATTCAAAAGTATTGAACCATATTGCATGATAGTCGGTGTGACGATAGACCTTCATCCAGCAACTTGTTAATCAGATTTTGGGAGACAACTGGTCAAAGCGGCGGCGAAGGTATGCGCTCTACCAAGTGCACGCAATCTAGTTATAAATGTATTTATGTATTTAGTTTAACTTTCCAGTTTAAATTGTTTATATTTATTAAGTAAACTGATATTTTCACCTCTGTTAAAATATCATGACACATATTTTGATACATAAAATCAAACTCTGTAATTTCATTCATATAATGTTTTTTCAAATAATCCTCGAATGCAATAATTTTTTTTAATATTCTTACATTATTAAAACAAATGATCTGGCTGCTTAATATAGTAATTCATTGAAAGTATTTCTCTGTTACTGAAATCAGATGTCATTCAAACTTCCAAAACCTCTCAGCAAGTCAAATATGGTGAATATTTCATCAGAAAGTATATACTGTAATTTAGTGGATAAATGATATAGCCAAAGCGAGAAGTAAGTGGCATGGAATATTACTCATTCTGATGCATTCATTTATATTGTTAGCCATCAATAATGCAAATAGCTTGTTAAAGATCAAGTGATAAGAAATAAATTCAGTTTCAATTTCTTTCTCGCTGGCCAACTATTTTGATATCTATTCTGCATAATTTTTTTCTCTTCTTCATACATATATTAAATCACTTCTTAAGGACAGACTGTCTGTGGTGAATTACTTAGTAATGTACAGTTAATATAAATATTTTTCTTACCTCTGAACTATTAATAATCAATAGTAATAGTTTTCGCAATCTGTTTATTTATTTATATATTTGATGGGTGTATTAACGGGTATTAAACATGAAGTAGCCATGATACGATAAGAATACATTGATATATGAGATTTAAATTCTTCTATTTTTATTTAACTTTTCTATGAAAGGAATCTGAGAAATAGAGTACCATCTAATACAGAAATCAATTTTTTGATTTAATTCACTAAAAATAATCTAAATAACATGTAATGTATTAATATTGAAGACCCATTATTTTTAATGAGAAAGTACACTAGTTTAGAACACAAATAACTTCAATAATTTGACTTTCAATCATAGGAATTATTTAATTATATTATGCGAGGCACAAATTCATTAATTGTATTATGAAGTGACAATATATCAATGACGTTGCAGATAGGTACACAAACTAGGAAGCACAGTTCCCATTAGATCGCCAATGAGGTTTCAGTAGCTTTGTATTTCAGAGCTACTGAGAGTACCACTCGGTCTAATTTCCTATGGTATTTTTTCAGTTACACATTCGTCGCTTCCTCACTTTCTCTGCTGCACATGCACATTAAAGCTATATTTTATATCTAATTCGTTTGTATCGGTGACAGTAAAATTCACCAGGAAAAAAATTCTAACTGAAAAAATTCCGCCGGGTATAATTCTGCTAGGTAATATTCCTAGAACCAATCGTAACTATTTTATGTTAATAGAGTCAGTATAGTAGAATTCCTGCACTACGAACTTCTGATTGGTTAATAACTGAAAATTGTTAGTGTATTTCATGGGGAATGGTATGCTTACAATGATTGCTCTCAATCGATATCTTTTCTTGTAATTAAACATTTAAAGTGTTAACAGCTTAGATAAACTACAATGGGTGAACATTAAAAATGCCAGTTTTAAAAATCGTTTTGTGAAATGAATTCATTGACTAACATGAAAATGTAATACAACAGATTAAAGCTAAAAACTTTCGTTTCACAAATCTACTTTACTTTTTGAATATTGCGAAACGCTAAATAGCCATCACGAACCGCTAAACATTCATGTATTCTTTTGATGGTCGTTGACATGGCTCTCAGTAGCGTTGCATGATAAATTCTGTTGATTTAGTCGATGATGTTTGCCTTGAGGTCTGTAGTTGTGGTTTGATTGATCCAATATACCTTGCTATTCACCAAAAAAAGTAGAAATAAAGAACTGTTAGAGTTGGAAGACCTGAGCGCCCATTCAATATCACCAAATTTTGAAATTAAACTTAAAGGAAATATATTCCTCGGAATAAACCCATTAAAACTCGTTATCATTTTGCTGGAAATAATAATGAATGATTCTGCCGTCAAACACTTGTCTTCTGTGATCCCAGGTCTTAATGCTGCTAAGATCAAAGAGGGCATCTTTGTCGGATATCAGATCCGATAAGTACAGATGGATACTGATTTTGAGGAATTTCTTAACTTAAAGGAATTGAGAGCATGGGAAGCATTACAGTCAATTTGTAGTGGCTTTTCTGATAACACACGCGTATCAGATTTCCAAGCCAGTACTGACAAGTTGCTAAAGTCTTACGAGGATACGGGGTGCCGAATGTCACTCCTGATTCATTTTCTTTATTCCCGTTTAAACTTTTTCCCGCCAAAACCTAAAATTTGGAACAGTGAGTGATGAGCATGGATAAACATTCCTCCAAAATATTACAAAGATGGAGAGCTGCTTTGTACCAGTCAACCTACTTAAGGAGCTTGCCCAAATCTACTTGAGATAAGATTACCTTTTTAATATAAAATCATTAGAGCTAACCTACTACTATTAGAGTTCTCTAAGGGAACAGTAAATCTTTAAATTTCTTAGTTAGGTAGTTGTTTCCTAACTAAAGCTCAAAGCTCAAATGTTCAGGCTATAATAATGTAGACAGCCCAACCTCCTCCATTCTACTGGTACGCCTGTCACCCATTATACATGTATACTTGAATACTTAATATAGGTACTGTTTTCATTGGAAGCTATTAACCCAGTTAAATACCCTGACTGAATGCACAAGCCTTGGTCACAAGAAAAAGTGATTCGGTGTAAGTGAAAAAAATGTATTGTTACATTAATTTCAACGGACCTATTCACACAGTACCGGCTCTCCTCAGTGATAAAAAATCAATGACCGGTGACGTCCCGGACGGATCACGGTGATGTGTGAAGCAGCTTTAAGGCTGCTTCACACATGTCATTCAGATTTAAACATAACTTCATTAAAGGACAAACATTCTTCTTGGTTTTCATTTATTCTTCTGAAGTCTGGAAGATAAATCTACTCTAATCGGATTGAGGCGAAGATTATCTTAGGATATATCGGTGACAATTTTGTGAAAAATATTATAATGTTCAACAATAAAGACGTGTAACTTTCAATTATGTGATTGTTCGTTTATTATAGTTTGTACGGATATTAAAAAAAAAAAAATGTTTTTTTTTTTTTTTTTTTTTTATAATATCGAAAAATTTAATATTAAATCAATATGAAAACTGGTTTACATAATGTAAAGTCACAGTCATTTTCTTCAAAAAAGAGCAAAGGAGAATTCTAGTTGACTGCTCATAGAACTGTTACAGTGATGTCAGTATGACGTCACTGATACAAAAAAAATTAAACCTATTTGCGAGGCCCCATAATCCCAGACCACCCATACAGTCATCCAAACGCACACCTGTTTATGAAACAAAGACCGTGAAATGGCAGCTAGTAAGCACCCTAAATACACGAAAAATAAACCGGTGGTCTAAGAGGCAAATTATTATAACAAGTAGGGTCGGGAGGGGCGAATCTTGCGCACTAAAAACTTTTGGGTTTTGCAACTTAGTTTTTGCAGATAGACAAATAATATTTGACATGAAGAACCGCAATAAGGCCTTCTATACACCATCCAAAGGACAAAAAATTAGCATTTGTATAATCTGAGTTATTGACGAAAGTAGTGCGCAATTGAAATTGTCCTTGATGAGGCGATTCTTGCGCGCGAGAGGGGCGAATATCTGCGCACCCATTAATTCCTTTCTATAGTGAAAAATAGCACTATTGAGTGTCTAGATACTTACTATAAAAATAATTCCAATGTGTTTAAAAGCATAAACAATCATATGATTAAAATTCAAAACTTGAGACAAACTTTTTTCGACCTGTTTACGTAAAGTTTGTAGAATGTATGTGTGACGTCATGAATGTTGCTTTCTATTCAGGATTAATTTATGCTTGTAATATTAGTTTATCCGAATTATGACACTATTATATTTACTTATTATATAACTATAAATATAATAAATAACTAGATGACGGGCACTCATAAAGCGCATACTTTTGCCACCGCTTATAAATGACCTTGACCTTTAACCTGTTCACTCCCAAAATATAAACAAATGATTCTGAATATTGAAGCATCGTCCCTCCCAATTTCAGACAATTTGGTTGAATTCTTTTGTGTTATAAATGACCTTGACCTTTATTTTTACCTGATTGCTCCCAAAATCTAATAAATTGGTTCCTGCCTGGATAATTACCAACGTCGACCATATTTTAGTTACTTTGATTGAATACATTTTGCGTTATAAATCAACTTGACCTTTAACCTGACCGCTTCCAAAAACTTACCAAACTGTTCCTAGATATTGACCAATCGTCTCATCAAATTTCAGACAAATTGATTGAAAACTTTTTGAATTATTGAGTTATAAATGACCTTGAGCTTTGACCGGATAGCTCCCAAAATTTTACCAGATGGTTCCTGGAGATTAGTCAATCGATCGTCTTACCAAATTCAAAGTAATTTGATCGAAAACTTTTTGAGTTATGTGAGCAACAAGATGACAAACAAAAATATGTCGCCCAAAAGATAACCTTACGCAATCTATGAAAGTAATAATTCTTTTTAGATGTCAAATATAGCATATATAACCAATTTAGAATACATATCTAAAACGATATTCAAATACTGTTACACTTAGATATTTTCACTGTATGTCTCTGAAATTACGATAATAAGAATATAGAAGCAAATGGGTTTTTCGTACATCTATTAGGTTACGTGGAATATTCAATTACCATTGTAAGGTCGGGGAGATACCCAGGCCAAGAGAGGGTCCATATGTACTGAATCCCCTAGACCTAAAGTTAAGTCGTTGAACTCTAGCTTCCAGTCTTTCAATTCTTTCAAGAAAGGTAAAAATGAATCAGAATTTGAGAGTATAATGATACTATGAAGGTAGTAAAATTTCATCCAGAGTTCTGTCCATAGTCTTGTAATAGGTAGAACATTCCACAACAATATTATGAGGTCATGTTTCTGGGCTAAGACCAGATCGTCGGCAAGTATTATTGTTTTACTGTTATTAAATTGCCCTTTTCCTATGGGATTGATAGTAAATTATCACCTATTTTCTAAGTAGATGAGGCTTGTTAATAAACTTATCCCATAGGGCAAAATAAGTCTCCGGGTTCTTTAACAATTATTTGTATTTCTTAACTTGAAGAGACTTGGAGGTAATTGATTGAATTCTATTAAACTGACAAATGACTAAACGGTAAAAGTTTTTAGGAAGTAAATTAAACACAAGGAAGTTTTAAATGGGTGTACTTATATTAAAGTTCGAATAGTACAGAGTTCTAAGACATACGCACAAGTCTTTAAATAACACAACACAAGTTTTAAATAAACTAGCGGTTGAGTAAACTTAAGGGTTTTAAATAAACAAGGGTCTGAGTTGCCAACTCACGAAACCCGTGGATGGACAAGTCCGACCGGACTTGGTCCGACCAACCAGTCTTCAAGAGACCATCGCGAACTATGAACACTTTAGTTAGGTGCCAATGGTATTTAAAGAGTGAACTGGAGAGTCCAACCTTCCAGTGAGTGAATAAACTTCTGTTAAGGTACTGATAGTACTTTTCAAAGATGTTTTTCTACTCACTGCAGATAGAAATAACACACAATGCATTATTCAAATTTAACACGCTAGTGGTAATGGCTTTCTATACGATTAACATATAGATCGATCAGATTTACTAATAGTTCATTTTAGTGAAACCTGATTTGCTAATAAACATCCAAATTTAAGCATACTATTTCAGAGTCCTGTTTAACCTATACATGATCAGAAATGTTACAAGTTCCTAACTATTAATTAAGTATTTCAATTAGAATAATTGAAATACTTACTTAATTCTTTTTAAATTAATTAAGTATTAATTTCAATTCTATCTATAGAAAAAGAACTCAATATTCTAAGTTGTATAACTGATTTACAAAGTTCATGAAGTTATATAACTTAGTACAAATTATAAAGTTATATTCTGAGTTACAAGTTATAGCTCTGGGTTACAAGTTATAAAGTTATGTTCTAAAGTTACAAGTTCAAAGCTATTCGTTTATAATTATATTCGAGCTCCTAGCGAGAATAACATGACCATAAATTTAAATAGCATTTCCTTCTAATGAACAGTGTACAAGATTAAAAAGATTATGTCTGATTAAATGATTATCAAATTATAGAAATTGAAAGATTAAGTAAAAATACAAGTTCAGCGTATTAACAATCTTTCTATTGTTAATATCACTCCCCCCTTCATGTTTCAACCGACTTGTCGGTTGAATTTCAATTTCTAAACCCTTATTATCGAAATCCAATCGAAAAATATCCTAAGAAATTTCGAACAACACTCGGAAAACATCCTATGAAATTTCTTAAAATTTCTAAGTCCGAAACACATATTATATCTATTAAAACAAAAGAAATTTAATCACTCGATTCATGTATTATGAATCGAATAGATCAGTCCTTTCATCATAAAAATTGTGTGTACAAAAGTATGATGACAAGACAATTCCTATCATATATGTAATCATGAATTCTACCTCTGGTCACGATATTAAATCAAAATAGAGTGAAAATTTATAAGTTATTCTACTCATATTCAGAAACATACATCAAAAATATATTTTCATTTTATGGAATTTATTTAACTAATAAAGATATTCAAATATCTAACCTTGTTTATAATTATTCAAAATTGAACCTTAAATCCCATTTCAATTAGTTCTAAAATTCAAAACATGAAATATCAAATTATAAATCTCAAATTCAATTTGAACAATCATAAAACTTCAATCTATAACTGCTAAATTTATATTTTAATTTTTTTAAATAAAAGTAACCATTACCTTTCTAAAAATTAAATATTTATGTTCTCATTTCTTAAACACTTAAATGGAAATAGTATCCAGGTGAATGTCTAGTCATTGAAAACACCCTTAAAGTTTTTCTTCAAAATCTAAAGTTCGTTTAATACTTAACTGCAATATAGTCCAACTATAAACATCTTACTTTCATTCAAAAACCCTAAATTATAATGCTTACAAATAAGATTATCAATAAAATCTAAGCATACGATTATAATATATCTACTATTATTATATCTTCTACTTCAAGCATCGTAATTTGAAACGTTGGAAATAAAGTTAAGTGATTTTCAAATGAAATTAATTTCAAAATCAATAGAGATTAATTACTTTTCATATTTCCAATGAATATAATCTATAATCAATAGAACTTAGTTAACTTTTATATCTCAAATGAATATAAGCTATAGTCAATAGAACTTAGTTAACTTTTATATCTCAAATGAATATAAGCTATAGTCAATAGAACTTAATTAACTTTTATATCTCAAATGAATATAATCTTACATCAAAATCGAAACTTCATTATAGTTTATTCTAATTCCAAAATATTCATTTCAAAATATATGAGTATAACTAAATTCGTTATTACTTATCTTAAACTTCTCTTTTCTTAAACTATGGTTATATATGTTATGTAATATCATATGAGCTATATTATTGGTTAGTATTCATCTATACTATTGTTAGCTTTACATAACTTATTTTTATTCGTATTGAATAAACATATTCAGATTTCGTTTAAAATATTCAATGAATTAAAAGTTACTTTAAATCAAATGTTCAACTTCGAAATCTGTAAACTATCAAATGAAATCTTAAGTAATCCTTTAAAGAATTAATTTTCAAATAAACATCAATGATTAAATGCTCATAACCTGAATGTTTCAATAAGCAATTAATATATAAACTTTCTTTTAAAGTAAATTCAAAGTATAGAAATCTAAGATAATTGGACTAAAGTAATAATCCAAAATTTAGAATAATAAGATCAAGGTGAAATGATCTAAATGTGTCGGTACCATCAGAGAAGACTTCTCAAAGTAGGTACATGAGAGTTGAAGCCCCCATGTTCATTCTCCTCCTTCAGAATGAATGGTTCCCTCAGGTTACCGGGCATTGGTTTGTGACGTCACCAAGTATGACTGCGAAGTCGTCACCAAGTATGATTGTGAAGTCATCATCAAGTATGACTGTGAAGTCATCATCAAGTATGACTGTGAAGTCATCATCAAGTATGACTGTGAAGTCATCACCAAGTGTGCTCCACTGCTCAGCCTTCTCGTCACTAGGCGTAGCTCGGCTTATTCTTTTCGGATCAACAAGTTACTGGTGTTGGATTGTTCCAACATCTGGTTTGTTATTGCTCTGCTCCAGTTTCTCGAGAGATGTTTTTCAAGTTTTGGGAAAAAATAAATCATTAATTTAAGTATAATTAGGATTACATTTTTACCTAACTATTACTTTTAGACTTACAGTTGAAGGATAATATTACTATTTTACTATTGCTAAAACATGATTGTTTTAATTATTTCCAAAATTTTGTACAATGATTCTACAAAATTCTTTAATATTATAGTATTTTTATAATCCTTCAAGTAATATTATAGTTTGATAATATATATCTCACATAACATTTATTTCAAAATATACCTCATTCAGTATTATAAGACTGTAAAGAAGGGGTTAGTTTATATATATATAACATATTTTTCACTTAAAACTAGGTTCATGAAAATCTTGGACACAATCAAAACTGTTATGTTTCTTTTTATTGTTACGTTACTTTACAAGATTTTCACTTATAGTGATAAATTCATAGTAAAATCAAGTAATTCACCTTCAACCGATGTCTTGCCCATAACGTCAGATCGTCAGATGGATGGGGTTCATTGCTTTTGGTTAGCCTCCTTTACGTGTGTTTCTGCAATTACAGGTGAACTTTACTAGCTTATACAAGAAACTTACATCTTACATAGATTATTTATCTACCATTACATTACATTTCATCAATAATTATAAGTGTTAGTCAACATAATTTTCTTAATTACTCTTAACTTACAAACACACAGTTATTTATACATATATATTTTATGTTTCACTAAACATCAATGCATTATATATATATAATTTACATTTCTTTAAACATCAGTGTATATTGTAGTTACCCTTAAGAGTTAATGTTATTGATCTAACCATTGAAAGAAATTAATTGAACACAAACTATGTCGTTTTTTAGCTATTCATTATATTTCGTTATGTTCCTTTTATAATCATAAATTCTTGTACAGAATTAAATTTCATTATCTTTTTTTTTCATTTGCTTTAACTCAAGTTTAATGTATTCATTTACTTTTTCAAGTAATAATTTAAATATCATCAAGATTCTTGTTATCATTAAACTCAATACTCAAAAATATTTTCGTAATTCCCATTTATCACTAAAGAGCCTTTTACTCTTATTTCAGTATCATTAAACTTTTCAAACGTTTTCTTTATTTGAATCCATACATTATTTATTAAATTATATAACTGTCCCTTTTAAACTCAAACTTTTTAATTACATTTAAACTGCTATACTGAGTTTAATTAATAAATTCATATACGTAACATGAACGTATTTTACAATTCTCGTTACATTTATTTTTATGAAATAAATCCGTTCTATTCGATCGCTTTTATTATTTACGATTTCATTTTAATCCTTTTTATACTCATGTAAAATCAACTACATTCATTCTTTTATAAATCTGGAAATATTACGGTTCCCCCTTGAAATTTTTCTTTAGAAGAAGATTTTCTTCTCAGGGTATTTTCTGTACTCTGGTTGACCTTTGAATCTGCAATTACTGTTTTCTCTTAGTAATATTTACCCTTACAGTTTAGAATGAATATTCTTTATGTATTAGGAATATCCCTTTTTTTCAAATATCAAAATATAATTAATTATACATCTTGACTCATATCCTTCTGATATATTTATCTCACAATTCCATGTATAATCACACTTAATTACACTTCAATTCATTATTGTAATCCTTTTGGGGTCTAATTTTATTCTTCATTCTGAGAGGAATAAATAGAATGTTCGCCTAACTTATGTTTGGAAATTCTTTAGGGTCTATTTTATTCTTCATTCTGAGAGGAATAAATAGAATGTTCCCCTTAAGATTGATTCAAACATTTCCTTCATAACAGAATGGATATATATTTATATATTATCATATATAAAAAGTTTAACGAACTATCTTTTTCAGCAATTATTTTATATATCATTGTACATAAACATTAGAATTTAAGTACATGTATATTATATTGCATATTTTCATTATACATTCAATAATATTCGACTATTTATTTAGAATTCATTCCTAAATTTATATATCAAGAATTCAGTATCTTTATTTTAATTAACAAGTACAAACATTTTTATTTATCATCTTGAAATCAAAAATTCAACATAAAATATTACACTTCTATTATAAATAAAAGAATTCAAATTAAATGTGAAATAATATTAATTGAAATATTTGCTTCGTATCTTCTTATCATTCAAATCATTCGTTAAACTCTCCATTTGTTATGGTGTTTCAAATATTAGTTCCTGCTACATCTTGGATTGTATTACAATATAGTTCATAGAGAACAGTAGATTGATTTACTGCATGTCATTTAATTATAAATAACTATTAATTCTTATTCATACATTGTTCTTACAGGTTCTAATTCCCACACAAGTAATAACTTATATTACTTCAGCTCCTCAAATTTATCATATTATTAAATTATGATATTACACTTATTTCATGACATTAATTCCATGATTTTATTTCGACGAAGAACCTGTAACTCATTTATTTATCAAACATTACAATTATCATTAAAAGAAATCATCAAGAGCTCTCTTTCAAACTCATTTATTTATCAAATAATTAATTAAATAATTAATTATTAGTTCTCAGTAACCTACTGGAATAATCACATTAATTCCTAGATGTTTTATTTTCCATATAATACTCATTATTTTATTCATATTATATCCTTGCTATAGTCAACTATAGTGTTACTGACTGTACTACCTGAATGTGTGACTAATTTTAATAGCTCTGTTGACAATAACTTCCCACTTGGGAATTTACATCGCTTCCTTCAAGATTACGTTTAGTCTTGACTTTTTACTAGTCAACTATTATATAATCAAGTTGCGTTATATTTTTACGTTAAGTTATTTTTACGTTAAGTTATATTTTTATATATATAACATTTGCTATATTTTATACTTTATTAATAGAAAAATAGTCTTAAGATAATTGTTTTATCTCTTATACATTTATGTTCGATTGCTTGCATTTAATTCACTATCCAAATCAAGTCTTACAATTTAATTATAAAATTCAGCAAATCTTTGCTCTTATAGTATTTTCTTTCTCAGAATTATCGTCTGACAAATACAATTGTCTGAATTCACATCGTTTTTTTTTATACGATTATTTCGTTCATATGAACTAATCACCATTGGCGATTATTATAAGTTATTATTCGTCACTGGAATAATTACAACAACTTCTTATTTAACGGATAATTATTTATACTCAATATATATTCAATATACGTAAACGGCGTTGAATCTTTCTTATATCGTTGTTTCGTTCATTATTGAGTTACTGGAGATTTTACGTTAAAGCATATAATTATTTAATTACGTTAAACAATAACCTTTAATCAAATCAATTATTTCTTACTTTTAATTATTACAGGAATATAGTTTGAAACTACATCACATATTGATTATTTAGTATCAAACCTACTTTCCCCTCTATGTTACCACATATTACCCGATATTACATTAACTATGGTTAAGCAGTATTTACCTCTAGGTAACTTTAAATCTCATCAAAAATATTCAATATACAATATTAATATCAAAATAGTCATTTAAATATTCAAGATATATATATATATCTATATCATTCCTTGTCAATCCTTTAAAATGTTTCACTCTTTTTATACTGAGTCATACCTCTGAGTTTAATATTTACGTTATATCTTATTTACGTTAACTCATTATCTGACTTGATTGTCTTAAATCACTGAAACGATTGACAGGTTCTTTTTTCAAACACTGCGATTATTACTATTTGAATAGGAATACATCATAATTATCAATTGACTTCATCCCTGAAAAATAGGTATGATTCGTTACATATGTACGTTACGTGCATATCATAGGTATTTCCGGTTTACCTGAAACCTTGTTTATTTTTATAAATATAAATTGACATTATAATTATCTATTGACTTCATCCCTGAAAATTAGGTATGATTTCGTCATATATGTACAATACATGCACATCTTAGGTATTTGCGGTTTTACCTGAAACCCTTTTTATATTTTATAATATCACAACTCAATGTTGTATCTTAGGTATTTACGGTTTTACCTGAAACCCTTTTTATATTTTATAATATTACAACTCAATGTTGTATCTTAGGTATTTGCGGTTTTACCTGAAACCCTTTTTATATTTTATAATATCACAACTCAATGTTGTATCTTAGGTATTTGCGGTTTTACCTGAAACCCTTTTTCTATTTTATAATATCACAACTCAATGTTGTATCTTAGGTATTTACGGTTTTACCTGAAACCCTTTTTATATTTTATAATATTACAACTCAATGTTGTATCTTAGGTATTTGCGGTTTTACCTGAAACCCTTTTTATATTTTATAATATCACAACTCAATGTTGTATCTTAGGTATTTACGGTTTTACCTGAAACCCTTTTTATATTTTATAATATCACAACTCAATGTTGTATCTTAGGTATTTACGGTTTTACCTGAAACCCTTTTTATATTTTATAATATCACAACTCATTTGACTTTCACTGACTTAAAGGATGTTTTGACCCTATAGTCAGATATTCACATTCGTGACTGTACTTTCGGTATATTTCTATATGATATAACCGTTTCTTATGATATCAACTTCTCTCGATATCACTTTCTCTTGATATTACCTACTAAATAAAACAGCGTAATTTATAATTTCCAAAGATTTTTATCGACGTTATTGCTTTTTAAGCCACAAACAATAAATATCATTTCATTAAAATATGCAAAATTAATGAAATACGAGAATGGGTTAATTACTTCCATTCCAGTACTAAAAATATGGAAAATTACCTCGTTAATATAAATTAGGTATATCGTTACTTTACCAAATTCACCTTTGGTTATTTACATGACAAATTCACAGGTTATAAGACCCATTTAATTTATCATCAACTTGGAATATTTTTATTCTCCTTATCTGTGAATATACAGTTACATATTCCATCTGTATCTCTATTTATGAGTACACAGGTTACTACTAATATATTTGCAACTATGTATATTAGCTCATTTAAACATTGTTCTAATGTTTTTTACTTAATACTTTAAAAATTCATACTTTCAAAATAGTATTTTAAGTTCGTTCTCATCATTTGAACTTTCTCTCTAAGCTTCTTCGAAATTCTTATATACGATTTTCTGAATTCCTTTATAATTATTTATTATAATTATACTTCGCCTTTTATAGGACAACAACAGTTATTTTGTTATATAACGTGCTTTCTACGAGTATTTGCAATCTTCGTGCATTTATGCAACTTTCACTTTCTGAAACATACGTTTCATTAGTTTTCAATGATTTTACTTATAGAATAATTATGCAAAATAAATTAGATTTAAATGTCGTTCTCAGTCAGATGATTATAAAAGTACTGAAATACATGGTATTATTAGCCTATCAAAATGTAAATAGTTTTCACTATCCCGACACATCTAAAATATTCTATGCAATTAATATATTCCCAGATTCAATTATATCTGTTAAAAGTTTATTACCTTTAAATGATAAGCATTGACTAAAATTGTCATATCATCTTGCTTTTCTACTAACTGCGCTATTTGAGGCTACTGGTCTTTGACACTACTTTTTACTCCACTATTTGAGACTATGATATAAATCTATCATTCCCCCAGGAATGTAGTGTCATAACTACACTTTATATTACTAGGAAGCTTTGCGGCAGGTTGTAACTATTTGTGTCGTATTTTGGTAAAGCCATTCTTTATTACATACTACCTTTCAATATACACTGTAAAGATTAATAATTAGTAAAGATTAATAAAGACAATATAAAAATTCACAATATAAAAATATAAGTAGACATTATTATATTCCAGACACAAAATTCATTACAATATATTAACTTTAGGTTAATTAGTTAAATAGCATCACCTAATTTGCCTCTCGTTGTTTAGCTGCCTGTTTACCAGATGGTAGTGTAGATTATAAATCTCATGTAGGGTCGCCTCATAGCTCTCCTTTTTTCTGGAGTCATTCGATTCTTCTGTTCTCCCGTTTAGATTGTAGATTTCATGAAGTATTGCCTCGTAGCTCTCCTTTTTTCTACTTGCGATGTTTCTTGTCCTCTTCTTACTGCCTTTCCTTCGTAATCCCTTGGGTGATTACCACCAGATAAAGTGAGTTTCTGTCGCGATGTATTTTTGTCGCTGTTAGTACTTTGTCGCTGTTAGTACTTTGACGTTAGTACCTTCACTTAATTTGGCGTATCCGTGCTCAGCTCGAAGTTTGTGTTGCAGCTTGGATGATTGAGTTTATTTTACGCACCGCTCGTTTTATACTCAGCTCGAATTTTCTCACCGGTCTTTAGAATATTAATGGTATTCTAGAACAGTTTTTATAGTTAACTGCTGTTAACTTGAAAAGTATCCTTTCACATGTCATGTGAATCTTTTCTGTTGCTTTTCCTTCCTTTTTTATGAAGTGCTGCAGGACTTCCGTATGTGAGTTGAAAGGGTGTGTTCTCCCATATGTGATGGAAGAGTGTGTTCTCTTATCGGCATTGTAGAGTTGCTCCCGTAATGTCCTTTTATCGGAAGGAGTGTGATTGGCTAGTTCACTCGCATTACATTCAATGCTTACCTAGTGATTAACACTGTATAACACTAGGGTTTCATAGTTCTGGTTTTGTACCCTCTTTATCACTGACACTGTCTTTCCAACTTTCCTTTTACTTCTCTAAAAATCTTTAAACCATTTATATTAAGTCAGTTCTTTTCGTTAATAGATTCTAACCTCTTTTTTCCTCCCTCTTTTCTTCAAGACCGTTTGAAGATGCCAATATTAAATTGCCCTTTTCCTATGGGATTGATAGTAAATTATCACCTATTTTCTAAGTAGATGAGGCTTGTTAATAAACTTATCCCATAGGGCAAAATAAGTCTCCGGGTTCTTTAACAATTATTTGTATTTCTTAACTTGAAGAGACTTGGAGGTAATTGATTGAATTCTATTAAACTGACAAATGACTAAACGGTAAAAGTTTTTAGGAAGTAAATTAAACACAAGGAAGTTTTAAATGGGTGTACTTATATTAAAGTTCGAATAGTACAGAGTTCTAAGACATACGCACAAGTCTTTAAATAACACAACACAAGTTTTAAATAAACTAGCGGTTGAGTAAACTTAAGGGTTTTAAATAAACAAGGGTCTGAGTTGCCAACTCACGAAACCCGTGGATGGACAAGTCCGACCGGACTTGGTCTGACCAACCAGTCTTCAAGAGACCATCGCGAACTATGAACACTTTAGTTAGGTGCCAATGGTATTTAAAGAGTGAACTGGAGAGTCCAACCTTCCAGTGAGTGAATAAACTTCTGTTAAGGTACTGATAGTACTTTTCAAAGATGTTTTTCTACTCACTGCAGATAGAAATAACACACAATGCATTATTCAAATTTAACACGCTAGTGGTAATGGCTTTCTATACGATTAACATATAGATCGATCAGATTTACTAATAGTTCATTTTAGTGAAACCTGATTTGCTAATAAACATCCAAATTTAAGCATACTATTTCAGAGTCCTGTTTAACCTATACATGATCAGAAATGTTACAAGTTCCTAACTATTAATTAAGTATTTCAATTAGAATAATTGAAATACTTACTTAATTCTTTTTAAATTAATTAAGTATTAATTTCAATTCTATCTATAGAAAAAGAACTCAATATTCTAAGTTGTATAACTGATTTACAAAGTTCATGAAGTTATATAACTTAGTACAAATTATAAAGTTATATTCTGAGTTACAAGTTATAGCTCTGGGTTACAAGTTATAAAGTTATGTTCTAAAGTTACAAGTTCAAAGCTATTCGTTTATAATTATATTCGAGCTCCTAGCGAGAATAACATGACCATAAATTTAAATAGCATTTCCTTCTAATGAACAGTGTACAAGATTAAAAAGATTATGTCTGATTAAATGATTATCAAATTATAGAAATTGAAAGATTAAGAAAAAATACAAGTTCAGCGTATTAACAATCTTTCTATTGTTAATAACTGTTTTAGGACCAAAGGTATTACTGTTTTAGGACCAAATGTTCCCAGGATAGAAGAAGAAGTTTCAATCGGGTTATTAACAATAGCTTTTGACATTCTCTTTCAAAGAGGAAGAGTTCTTTGGTCTGTCTACAAGAAGGTAGGTTGACCCACCTAATTCCTTTGGTGTTTTTCAAAGACCAACGGTTCTGGTTCTACGCCAGAAGGTCTCTGCTACGTCCTTTTCTATGAAATCATCAGTTTCGTTGTCAATAGTTCCAACGTGAGCCTTTATAGTTATTCACAGAAGTGGATTATTGTGGTTATCCACAGGTGCCCCAGTGTCCACAGAACGTCCACACTATGATTTACCCGTGTGGCTCCTCGTCCTCAAACAAGGAACGGCCTTTTAGGCCACTATGCTTTTTCAATAGATTTCATTCAGAAATCTATTGAGTTGAAATATGGCGCTGAAGACGCCAAATTTCTTTGTGACAGAATCTTGGCAATTGACGTGATCACCACTCATGTGTCTTGTTTAAGTAGTGAAATAGTTCACCATCTTGTTGGAAGATAAATGATAAACATCAATCCAATAGCTGGAACCACAATACTGTTAAAAGAGGATTGATCTTAAGCCGTTCTCCACGAAAATCAGAGGAGACTCCCAAGTTTTCGAGATAGGGAAAATCATGGATATCTTCTGATCATGAATATTGAATTGGGTTGGCTTCAATAATGAAGAGTTTCTCGTTAAAAAAATGTATTTCATACCTTGTCGTGTCCGCTTTAAGCTCTCTGAGAAGGACCTTTGTTCTCTCAAGTCTCTTTTGCTTTTTAAGAAGTGTGAGGACTTAGTGTTCTCTCATTTTGTAGGAAGACAACTGAAGATCCTTCGTGATGATGGTTCTAATTGAAGTCTGTATCACATTCATGTATTTTGCTATATTTTTTATTTGCACAAACATTCTTAGCCATTTTCTTTATTCGAACAAGTACTCCCACTTCTACACTTCTAGGACAATCCTCAGAAGTGATAAGGTCAACGAAGCTACTATTCACAACATGGTGCAATGTCGATTCGCAACTTTTAAAAGCATAATGATATCAGAGTTGGGTTTCCCTGTACGATGGTTTAACCCTGTCATTTTAGACCTGATATTTTCAATTTTATTGAAAAGAACCGAATAATAAGATTATATAACTATACTCAATAAAAAAGCAAATGATTAACATGTATAGTGATGTTTGGTATGTTTAACTATAAATTTCACAGAAAAGACTTATTAATGACTTTAAATTCACCCTGATTTACAATTTCATATTTCGACCTATTATCTGAAATATATGTGGAATGTGTATGTTTTTAGTTAAAAGTGAAGAAATACACATATAGAGCATAATATTAGGCATTAAAAACTGTTTCATGGCCTATAAATAAATTTCTATAGTGCGCAATATTCGCCCCGCCATGCAAAATATGGTGGGGCGAATAGTTGCGCACGAAAAAACTTCGCTAAATAAAAAATTAGAAAGTCTAGAAACTTGTAATTTTAACTGAGGCAACTTAAGTCAATGATCATCATGCACTAAAAACTTCAGTTCATTATCTGGGATAGAAATTTTTTTATGAGAAATTTATTTTTTAGGGTAATTCGGTAAAATGAATTTTCGACTAGGTACTTTTCATATGGTCTCAAATGTGATTTATTTCAACTATGAATAAATTCCTGTAAGCTGTTTTAATTTTATACAGAGTTACTACATATTTGAGCCGGTCTATGACTATTTTTGTTATTGGGCTAGCACATTCATAGCCCTTTAAACATGTGGTGCGCAAGATTCGCCCCGTGTGCTGCTGCGCGAGATTCGCCCCTCCCGACCCTACTCACAAACTGAGCTTCTTTACACAATCAACAAAATTATTTTACATACAGAATTTGAAACAATCCAAAATGACCTTACTAACATGGAACAAAAGGCCATGGCTTGCTCGTACGAAAACTAAGGCCTCATTGTTCGCACACTGTCACTCTGTCTTCATTCTTGATTCAACCCACATCTTTAATGACCGTATTAAAGAGAGTCTACACGTGAACAATTGAATCTAACTACTAATTTTATCAGTCTTATTGACTATCGACAGTCAAATCATGATGTACTTAATGCAGTTTTTATTATCGTAAGAAGAAAAATTATCGCTATAATAGACAGCCAGATACATCCATCAATAACATAGCTAACATAAGATACAAGAGAAACAGAATCCCATTTTTCAATCTTACAGGAAGTTATTTATATTTCATCGATAAAAGGAAGAGAGAGAGCAAAGATGATTACAGGCATCCCCCGCTTTAGTTACCAAACCACGACATAGTTTAGTTATCAAACGGTAACTAAAGCGAATAAAAGTTACAAGAAATTTATAATTGTCACTCCTCGATTATATATATCATTTTCTATCAGTTATAGAAAGAAAATTTTTTTAAGAGTTATTAGAGTTCTACGTATATAGCATATTAATAATAATATACACTGTATATTATTATTATTATCACAAACAATATTATCACAATTATATATATAATTGTATATTATCACAAACAATGAAAGACTGTATATTATACAGTCTTTCATTGTTTGTGACTGTGATGAAAAAGTTTAAAGTCGTGCATTTATTAAATGTTTAAAAATCCATCCATAGCTTAACTCTCACTCAGTATAGGTTAGTAATTAATAGATACTTAGACTTCTATAATTATTGTGATTCATTTAACAAACAGCAATTTTATGCTATCTAAAATATTTTTTGTAGTAGTGTACTAAGTTCCAAGTTATCGGTTGGTTCTACAATTTCGGACACGTCAGAAAAGAAGATAGTATAATTAATATTTAACTTCTATTCCAATTGGTATCATGGATACCAATTGAAATAAAAGTTAAATAATGATTATTATATAAAGATTTTCACGTGTTCGAAAATATGGAACCGCGCAATAACACGGAACTAACCCCAAAATAGGACATGTTGAATTTCTGAAACAAATTGCTTCTAATGACCTTATCTGGATTAAAATTTTGATGTTTTTTTAGTTACCGTGAAATAAACACAAAAAATTGTCTCCGTTTTCTATGGCTACGAACGGTTCTTTTTTCGAAACATGACTCGAAATAAGGATTTCCGGAAAGAAGCCCACAGGGAAGAAGCCCACCGGAAAAATGTGCACAGGAGAAAAAGACCACAGGAAAAATGCCCACATGAAAAATGGCCACAAGGAAAAATGCACACAGGGAGAAATGCCCACAAGGAAAAAAACCCACGGGTATAAAAGCCCACAGGAAAAAAGCCCACAACTTCCTAATTTCAAAAATACAGGAAAACATAAAGGTGTTTTTAATAAGGACATAAGTTAACGCAAATATTCTAAAATACAGTACTGCAATTGATTCAATTTAGTATAGGATTTAACGTCAGCTTTCAGTCATTTCGACTATATAGCCGACTTCAAAAATAAATTTAAAAAAGTACTGGAAGAAGCAGTCAGAAAGAAAAGTAGCTCCATGAATAAACTCTTTTGCCACCGTCGGTGACAAAG
This sequence comes from Caprella mutica, assembly GCA_947561585.1. Classification (NCBI taxonomy): domain Eukaryota; kingdom Metazoa; phylum Arthropoda; class Malacostraca; order Amphipoda; family Caprellidae; genus Caprella; species Caprella mutica. The sequence continues at coordinate 152,184 of CANNZV010001338.1, forward strand.
CTAGTGGATGCAAATTGAACTACACCGTGAATGCAGTCACTCAACAATGAATGTGACGAAAAGGGACACAAACACCAGTGGCTGCACTCACGGATGGAAGAGGAAAATAAAGAGCATAAACCTAGTGCTATCCTCTAAAACTGGAAGTAGCGTTAAAAAGTGATAATTATGGAGAATATGATAAAAGATAATACATAATCCAAATTACAACAGTTCGGAACCTATTCATTCATCATTTCAGGTTCTGCCACGTCGTCCGGAGGGGGTCAGATATTTCGTGACGGATTCTCTGCTCACAAGTCCTATGGCAGCCAAGTAGGCCATCAGTTTGGCTACATTGAAAGTGTTGCAGCTCTTGCCCAGTATAGTCTTTAGTGTAACTTGATTGTTCCCATAATAATTTCTCCTAATCGTCTCGGTACCAGGACACTCAGCCAGCAAATGTTTCACTGTTACAGTCTCTGTGCAACAAGCGCAGAGAGGAGATTCTTCTCTCTCCATGAGGTGTCTATGCGTAGTGAGAGTGTGTCCAATTCTGAGGCGACACAGGGTCACCTCGATTCTCCTTACTTTGTGGTTAGAGGATGGCCAAGATCCTACATCTTCTCTTATTTCTCTGAGCTTGTTATCAGGCAGGGCTCTCCATTCTCTGTTCCAGGCATCCCTGACAGCACTCTTAATTATAGGGTACATATCTCTGCAAGGCAGTTTCATTCTCGTGATTTGATTTTCTTTTACAGCCTCGTTTGCAGCTCTGTCGGCCAATTCATTTCCACCGACACCAACATGGCTTGGAACCCAACAGATCTCCACCGTTTTCCGGGCATCATTGAGTTCCATAAGCCAGTTTTGTATTTCGCATACAATTGGATGAGGAGAATTTATATGTTCGACGGCGGCAAGTGCACTTCTCGAGTCTGAACATATGACGAAGTTGTCTATATTTTCCTCAGTGCCAAATTTCAGAGCATCACGGATTACCATTAGTTCGGCAGTAAAAATGGAGGCTTCATTTGGAATTCGGATGTATGTTGCACCATGCTCGGAAGAAAAGGCATAACCAACTCCGTTCTCTGATATGGAGCCATCTGTGAAGATTGGGTATGCAAGGGAGTGCTGTTCTTGTAAGTGGTGATGGAAGCGAGTTCTGAGGTGTTGATCGGATTGACCCTTTTAAGGCATATCACAAAGTTCACGATAGAAGGAGACTCTCAGTCTCCATGGCGGATGGCTACTCTGCCTATAAGGTGCACAATTGGATACATTTATGGTCAGATTGGATTGTAGCTTACGACAACGGGTGCCGAGAGGTGATAGTTTTTCCTCAAACAGAGCGTCCTCTCTATCGTCAAGGACAAGAGCAGCTGTAGGGAACCAGGGAATGCGTTGTAGACGAGCATAATGCTGAAGACTAAGTTGATTACGCCTGTGATATAAAGGAGGTTCCCCTGACTCTGCATGGAGGCTAGCGATGGGGGAAGATCTGAAGGCACCTAGGGCAATACGGATTCCGGAATTATGTACTACGTCTAGTCTTTTCAATACGCTGTCTGATGCGCTCCCGTAGAACTGTGAACCGTAATCAATCTTGCTTCTGATCAGCGCTCTGTACAGCCTCAATAGGGTACATCTGTCTCCACCCCATGAGAGGTGTGCTGTAGCTTTCAGTGCATTCATTGCAAGCAGGCATCTGGACCTGAGAGATTCAATATGCTCTTACCACTTCAATTTTCTGTCGAGCATCATTCCCAGAAATTTAACACATGTTTTGAATTCTATGTCATGTTCAAGAATTCTCACGTTGGGTGGTGTGGGATGATTCCTTCCCCTGTGGAAAACACATCCCAAAGTCTTCTCGGGGGCCAGAATGAACCCGTTTCTCTTTGCCCATCTGGATATCTGATTCACAGATCTCTGAAACAGGCGTTCAGCTTTTGGGGCGTATGAACTTGTGAGATACCCTGCCAGGTCATCAACATATAGAGTTGCCTGCACTCCGACAGGAAGATTATCTGTAACTTTGTTCATAGCTATTAGGAAAAGGGTGCAGCTGAGAACACTGCCCTGAGGGACACCCTACTCTTGACTGAAAGTTTCAGATAATTCGTTTCCAACTTTCACCTGGAATGTTCTCTCACTTAGAAATTCTGAACAAACAGGCCAAGTGGACCTCTTATGCCATACTCGTGGAGGGACTTCATGATTCCATATTTCCAGGCTGTATCATAGGCTTTCCTGATGTCAAAGAATATGGCATAAAGGCTTTTGCCTCTAGCAAAAGCTGAGCAGATGGCAGACTCAAGTCGTGCGATTGCATCTTCTGTTCCTCTCATACGGCGGAAGCCAAATTGGACTTTGTTTATCAAAGAGTTATCTTCCAAGAAGTGCATCAGTCTGACATTTATTACTTTCTCCATCAGTTTACAGATGCAGCTCGTAAGGGCAATAGGTCTATAGCTTCCTGTTTGGTTAGGGGGTCTTCCTGGTTTCAGAAATGGAAGGAGGATGGCTTGTTTCCATCTAATGGGAAAGATTCCCTCTAGCCAGCACCTATTAAAAATTTTTAGCAGAAAACTCAGTGTCTGAGGTGGCAGGTTTTTTATCATTTGGTAATATGTATATGCCATCATTACGACAGGCAGTATTCCTAGTCGATTGAAGTGCTGCTTGAAGCTCTGGAAGTGATATATAATCATTGTATGGCTCCTGGTTTTCCGCTCTGAAATTGAGAGGGCGGGATTCTGCAGTTCTCTTTAAACGTTGAAATTCTGGTGTGTAGCTATCGTTTGCACTGACATTTGCAAATGCTTGTCCGAAGGTATTTGCTACCCTTTTTGGCTCTAAAATATTCTCAGTATTAGTTATGATGACCGGTAGGGGACTGCTCCTATATTTTCTTAATGATTTTGAAGACATTGTTTATTGGGGTTGTAGAGGTTATCTTATTAATGTAGTCTATCCAGCACTGCTTCCTTGCTATCCTCTGCACTCTTCGGGCGTTTGTCCTGGTTTGGTTCAGGAGGATTTTGTTTTCTATAGTTGGGTGTCGATGATATCTGCGTTGGGCTAATTTCTTAGCCCCTTAACCCTAAGGGACGCTACTCCCCTTCTCTTCCATTCATCTCAAACAGCTTCAGAATAGAGCCCGTGTGAGCAACATATAATTGAAATGGTAAATTGAAACTCACGGATGATTTTCAAATTTATATCCCATAAAATTGAATTTCAACAAGTATACAATTAATCTTAGCGATGAAGGCTTTCAAATTGAGACAAAAGTTGCAAGACATAGAAGACTATTTGAATATTCGTGCCTTCGTAAACTTATGCCCTTATTTAGAACACCTTTATGTTTTTCTGTTTTTTATAAATTATGTAGTTGTGGGATTTTTTCCCGTGGGCTTTTATACCTGTGGGCATTTTTCCCTGTGGGCATTTTTCCCTGTGGGCATTTTTCCCTGTGTTCATTTTTCCTGTGGGCATTTTTCCTGTGGGCTTTTTTCTTGTGGGCAGTTTCGTGTGGGTTCTTTTTCCTGTGGGCATCTTTCCGGTCACCCGAAATAAGTACCACTTTTACTGAAGTGACTAGTACTTAAAGCAAGGCTTGCCTGTACTTAATAATTATAAACTCCAAAGATATCAATATATCATGTACCTCATACGGAGTAAGAACTTATATTGTAGGTTGTAGTCCTTCATCTTCTGAATGCATTGAATTTTTTTCCATCAATTCTAAGCTTAAGATACAAGAGCAATCTAGGAGATGGATTGAATATTGCAGCCTTTTGGTCACTGTCAGAAGTTAAGTAACTTGAAATCAATGTTGTATATAGTTGCATAAAATTTATAGTTAAGTTCTTGAAATAACAATTAGGTAAACATTACTATATCACTAATATAGTGAAATTAATGAATTAGTAAAAATACCAAGTGGCATTGATTTGGTTATATCAATATTAAATTAATAAACATTATCATTCGTTAAAAGATAGTACCTTTCTTAGATTTAATTATCTACATACTTAATTTAAGGGGATCGTTTACCTGCGTTGCTTGTTACCAATAATACTCGTCCTATTGAACTGAGATTTTGAGATAAGGTATAAAATGCTCCAAATTTTTGAAGTTTTTATTGTAAATTTTAGGATGCCCTAAAAGCATAGATGTTTATTTTGGGCCCCCTCCGTCTTTCTTTCTCTCTTTTCATAATAAATATGCTTTGAACCAATTGGGTACCCGACTCTTTAAGGGTATTGAATAAATGAATAAATAAATAGTGAAGAAAGTATGTATATAAGACATTTGTGAGTATAGTGTTAGATTGTCTTTACCCGATGAGAACGAAAATGAATTATGAAGGAAAATCATGAGAAAATAGTAGATATACCTTTAAAGTAATTTTAATAATCATCTTAAAAATATAAGCGAAAATTCATTTACAATGAAATTATTAAACATGTTGACTAGATATTCTGAAAACGTACTCTCGCCTTACTTAGTTTTCTTAAATTTTTAAGTTCTTATTATTACATGTGCCAAATGTGTACCAATACTTAGTCAACGTGTTAAGTGCAGATTAAATCATCCGATGTAATGATTATAAGAGAATTAAAATAAAATTAAGTAAAGTATTCGTTAAGCAAAAATATTAACAATAAATGTGCAAGATCAAATGTTGAGTCCCAATTCATATGATGAGCTTCATTCACACTCTTAACTTCAATTCATCCCAACTACATTCCCTTTCAATTAAATCTTTACGATCTCTGTCCAATTCCAACTATACTGCTTCTCAAGTCAGTTTCCAAGCTGTCGAGTCTAAGAGAAATTTAGCGCCATTAATGTAGTACATCTCACTAACATAATTGCTTTGAGAGAAGAAATAAATCGAAATGTAACATCTCCACAGCTAGACTACGCTTCAAATTATTTATGCACAGGAATGAAATTAGTTTATCAACTTATGAAGAAGATGGAAGATGTATTACTTTCACTGTAATTTGTTACTATATACAGGCAGGCTCCCCTTTTAGTGCACCCCGCTTTTTGTAAGTGGTATTAATTGCGAGACATGTCTCGAATTTATTACTGTTCATAGACATAGAAAATGAAACCAATTTTTTGTGGTGATCATTTCATGGTAACTACAATAAACATCAATATTATTATCCAGATTAGGTTATTTAAAGAAAATTTGATCAGATTTTAACAGTGACTATTTATAATACAAATATGATACATGTCTATTGTCTATTGTCTAATTATCTAGGGTCGGACAGGGTATCTCTGTGCAAAATCCCGCAAACTCTGTATTTACACAAAAACTAAAAGTTCTAGAGAAACTCTTTTTCTCGTGATGAAATGGTCATGAATGAAGATGGTTCTCAACCAGTTTCGAAATTTTAGCTAAATAAATAAAATACTTATTGGCAATTTCTTGTGCATAACTTTTAGTGAGTGCATCGGGGTATCACTGCGCACATGAAGGGGTATTACTACGCATTGCATAAATACAGCACTTCTCTCCCTCACCTGAATACCTTCTGTTCCCATTTTAATGCCTCTCCGTCCCCCTATCCAAACTCCCTTCTTTCCCCATCTAAATATCCCTTTCCTCCTATCTAAACCCCCCTCTCTTCTCATCTAAATCCTCCTCTCCCACCATTTAAATCACACTCTCTCCTCATCGAAATCTCCCTCTCTGCCCATCTAAATCCCTCTCTTTCATATCTAGTTCCCACACTCCTCCATCTATTTCCCCCTCTCTCACATCTGAATCCTCCTCCCCCTCATCTAAAATTCTGTGTTTCCCTCTCTATATTCCCTCTCCCCAATCTACTTGTCCCTTGCTTTTTAAGCACATATTCAATGAATCTGCCACAAACTTAACACTTAAATTTTTCGCAATTAGTTAACGTCTTATATCAAGTAATGAAATACGATCGTCATTTATTGTTAATCAATATTTAATTCAAAACCTCTCACCCCCCCTCCCCCTGAATGCCAACTCTCCCCATTTTAATACCCCCACATCAAGTTGCATAGTTACTACGATCGTAAATTCATTGTTAATCAAATTTATAATTAAATAATACCTTATTCAATATTTATGCCTTTATCAAGAGCTAAAAACTCATTAATTTTATATTCATTCACATACAAATATGGTTATTAATGATGGGCAGTGATACTCCTCTACCTCTAAATTATCTGGGGTATCACTGCGCACAGTTGTGGCAGGAAAACCGTTGAAACTGAGAAGTTGAAATTTTGACATAATGTAACTGTTATTGTTTGTGCTAAAATGTCAAAACAATATGAATCTAAAAATCTTGGTAAAAGAGTTATTGGAGAGTTTGCGAAATTTAAATATCACCTGCGCAAACTTTTTTCAGATCGTTCGGAGAGCACTACATATATCACGATTCAGCTCTAGAAATATTCATAGGATAATGGTGCGTCGGGGTGTTTATGGGAGAAAAGAAGATGCTTGAAATTATGGTACAATCAGACTTAGGCTAAAACAAGTGGTTTTAAAATTATAAGGAGTGCGGAGTGATACCACATAAAAAGGGTATGCGACAGTGATACCCCATCTGACCCTGAATAGTATAAGAAATTATTAACCAGACTGTTACAGTGATATTAACAGAATTAAGTATTAATACTTTTAAAAGTTACAAATTATATTAGAAGTTAATAAATAATCGTAATACATTTTTTTTCGTGGTAAAAAATGTAGAAACAACCAATAACTTGGAATTTTTTCCCATGACATAAAATTACTGTTTTTTTCAATGCATCACAATTATCAAACTAATTACTCACTTATACTGAGAGAGGGAATAACAATGGTTTAGTTGTATCTTTTATTTCACTACATTGAACTTTCATTACAGAGAATGAGCTAGTTCAACAAACACTAAAATATTATTTAATAGGCATAGTCGAAGTTTAAGAACCATTTTCTTCCATTACAACAAAAAAAATGAAATGTTTTTCTTAGAACTAAAATTTATATAGTCTTAGTGCTAATCCCAATTCAAAGCAAGTTGCAAATAATTAATCAAAAGTATTTAGTGCTGATCCCAAGTCACAGGAAATTGCAACTTATTTTAATAAGATTAATTTGATGCTGATCCCAAGTCACAGCAAATTGCAATATATTTTATTAAGAATAATTTAATGCTGATCCCAAGTCACAGCAAGTTGCAATTAGTTTATGAAAAAATAACTTTAGTGTTCATCCCATGTCACAACAGTTTCCTATTAGGTATATAAATACAATTAATTTTCAAGTATAGGCTATAACCATTGCAAATTACTAAGCTGATACTAAGATATAGTAGTCTTATGATATCCAGTAAGCTAGTGCTGAAACTAATTCATAGCCATTCAATGTATGATAAATATGAAAAAGAGCAAATACTGATCTATTGCATGTTAATAGAGAAACACTTATTGATTCCAAATAGTATTTTAATATAGCGAATATAATGATAAACCCAAGTCACAGCCTATTTTCAAGTTTATAATATTATCTAGGTAGGTATAGCTACCTACATCATTACCCTAGTCTCAGTAGTAAAGAAAATAAGTACTAGGCTAGGCAACTATAACGTCAATATTAAAAAGTATGAAATAATAAATATAATTCATTTAATTCAGTAGGCGTTTAACGTCTGCTTTGGAACCAAAGGCCATATCGCTGACATCAAATGGAAATTAAATACAAGGGAATAGAAGGGGCAGTCAGAAAAGAAAGTGGTTCCATGAATAAAGTGGCTCTAGGACAACTGCCATGCGGACAACTGCCATGCGGATAACTGCCAGGCGGACAACTACCATGGTGGACAACTGCCATGCGACAAACTGCCATGCGGACAACTGCCATGCAATACATTATAATTTTATTTAGGGTGAATTGTAATGCACTTGTAAACCTAAGATTTCTTGGAATTAATTTGACGTGATGTATGTTATTATTTTAACCTAAAATTTTAGCATAAAAATGTTAATTGTATAGTAAGAAATTGTGAATGAAGAAACATTGAAATTAATACTGCAGTAATACTAGATTTTTTTTCTTTGTTCTAATCATTTTCTTTCACATTTTACGCCTTAAATAATCAAATGATTGACAAAAAGATTGAAATCTATAGATACAAAACTTTTTTTCAAACATTTCAGAATGCAAAGAATAGTACAAACATAAGCTATACAGGTTAAAATTTTCAGTGAGTGTGGTTTTGTATCTTACTATTTTACAGTTGCTTGTACACAACACTGGGCATATATGAGTTAACTAAAATGTTGATTTATTATTAGCATATTAACAAATTTAATAAAGCATAGTTCATTAATAATTATTCTCATATTTTGACACTTTTCAAATATTTATAAAATTCTAATCGGTGGGAGCTAGAAACAAAAAAAAACTATAGAAAAACAAATTCAAATTTCAAAGTTACTGAGTAAAGTGTTCTTTGTAAGATTTTTTTAAACATAGAAATAGGATGAATACTACTTCAGTTTCTAATCCTGAATCTAGCAGAAACGTTTTTTCTTACAAATAAAAAATATTAATTAACCTCTATAACGAAAATGTTGATTTTGAGCCACCTCTCAAAATCTGTTTTCGAGCATGCAGAAGTGAATTTTGAGCCACTAATCAGAATGCAACATTTATGTTCATTAACAAACTAAGATTATCACATGTATCTGATAAATAATTATTATTTTCATTAAAACTTTTTTATTTCTGAAATAATCGAGGTGGCTCAAAATGGAGTTTTTGCATTATGAGCCACCTAAATTTTTTTTTGAGGTATATTCACAAATAGAATCCAATTTCCATAAATAGTTAACAAATGCAATAAAAAAAGCTTATAAATTTTAATATTAGTTGCATACGAAGCTCTGTTACTGTTTTTTAAAAAGTGGTTCAAAATAAAAAAGTAAGACATTGATTTTCAATTTTGAGCCATCCTTGATATGAAAAAACAAACATAAGAAAAAACTTTATATAAAAATGATTATTTATAAATAAACACGCCTATAAAGGACAAAGGAAACGTTATTAAACAAAAATAAACCAAACCTTTTAGAAACTGATATACAAATAAACTTAATATACTACTGGGTCAGAATTTCTCTGCTAGCGATACATTTCAATACTGAGCCACTTTAATAATATTTTATATTTTCTGCCCTAAAAGTGCTAAACCATATCTTCAGATCCTTGAAGACTATTACTTATGCGTGCAACAAAACCTTATTAGTAGATATTTATCAGTAATAAATTGAAAAACTTGGTAAGTGTCAATCTATAAATAATTCACTACCTTGTGGTTCAAAATACGTGGATAGGCACAATATTTAAATTCAGAGCCACTAGAATGATATCTTTTAATTTCTGCCCTAAAAGTGCTGAACCATATCTTTAGATCCTTAAATATTACTATTAATGTGCCCAACTATACCTTATTAGTAGATGTTTATCAGTAATGAATTGATAAACTTTGTACGTATCTATCTATGAATAATTCACTACCTTGGGCTCAAAATGCGTAGATAGGCACAATTTTGAAATTCTGGACCACTAGAATGATATCTTTTAATTTCTTCCTAAAGGATGCTAAACCATATCTTTAAACCTAAACCTTGATGCATGCAACTATACTATATTAGTAGATATTTATCAGTGATTAAATTAAACACCTTTCAAGTAAATAATTATAATTAATTCACTATCTTGTGATTCAAAATGTGTGAATATGCAAATCATTTCGAATTAAGCCACTTTTTGAAACATTGAAGCATGTTAAAAACATTAAAGCATCGAATGTATGTTTGTAACATTATTACAGATTGGGGACATTAAAATGAGACTGGAAACATAAACACATGTTCGAAACACCGAAAACACGTTTGAAACATTGATAACATGATTGAATTAATTTTGAAATATTTGAGACAATGATAACATGTTTGAAACACTGCAGAGGAAATATGCTTGAACCAATAAAACATATTGGAATGACTGATCAAGTTCAGAACACTGAACATTTTTGAAACATGAATGATTATTTGAAAAGTTAAAACTTGTCTGGAATATTGATAAATTGTTTACAACATTAGAAGCATGTTGAATTTAATGTTGATTGAATCAAAATTAATGTAAGAAACATTGAAAACATGTTTGGAACACTGTGAACATGTTTGAAACACTAAGCACTTGTTTGAAACACTGAGAACATGTTTGAAACTCTGAGAAAATGTTTTAAACACTGAGAACATGTTTTAAACATTATAAACACGTATGGACAATTATGAACATATTTGAAATACAAAAGCATGATCTAAACATGTAAACAATGTTTATAACATTGAAAAAATGTTCGAAACATCTAAATATCTTCGAAACATCTGAATATCTTCGAAACACTAAAATATATGTTTGAAACATCACAACATATTTGAACAATAAAACATGTTTGAAACATTATAACATGTTTGAACGGTAAAACTTGTTTGAAATATTAAAACATGTTTGGAACATTGAAAACTGTTTGAAACATCAAAATATGTTTGTACATAGGAAACCTAATTGTTTGAAACATGAGAAAGAAAGTTTGAAACGTGAAAAAAAGTATGAAACATGAAAACAAAGTTTGAAACACTGAGAAGATGTTTGAAACATTTAGAGAAACACATTTGAAACTATTAATTTTTTTAAATTTCTATTAAACGTTCTAACAGATTATCAATTTTTATATTATACGTACGCACGTACGTTTTAATAGGACTTCACCAAATATGTATTATTTAATTTTTGATATTCGCGTTGTACATGGATAACGTTGGTA